>OY282560.1:275250860-275784583 GCA_958295665.1 Tipula vernalis | reverse complement strand
AAAAATTTAACAAAATAAAAAAATGTATGTCGAATTTGTATACACACTGGGAAAGTGGCAAGAAATGCTTACAACTTGCTAGTTATTTTCAATAAGCCGTGTAATTAAACAAAAACTGAATACATATCTACAAAAAATCATTTTTTTTATTTGTTGATGCAATTCGATTCAGAATTTCAAGCTATATTTAGTAACCTAATCTATTTTACATAGTTTTCAATATTTTCTGAGAAAATTTTCATCAAAACCAGTTATCTTAAAGCTAGAAAAAAATTAAATAACAAAAACACTTTATCTTCAGAATTATATAAATTTGGAAAAAACTAGTTTTTTTTTACTTATTCAGTTTTCTGCAATGGTTTGCTAATTTTAATTAAACATACCAAATTATCGAGAATTTTTTATTTAACGAAAACACGATATGTTCAGATATCGAAACTTAAGTTGTTTAAAGATAAATGTGAATAAGTTTATATCAGGACTTATCAAGTTTAGGAAACACAATATTTCGACTAACAAATCATATCTCTTAGTATTTGTTGAAATAAAGCTTTATTTTAGGTTGTTGTTCGGTTTTGATTAGTGAAGATTACAAAAAATTGGTATTAAAATTCAATGTAATAACAAGCTTTATTACATGCAATACGTTACGTAATACAAAATATCTCAAAAAATATTTACATAAACTTTAAATGCGAGTTCCTAACGTTTTGTTTTTTTGCAGATATCCTGTTTTTTTTAATTCCAACGAATTTTGCAACGACCAGAATACAAAAAATATTGTTTCAATTATTGTACGATTCATACAACAAGAAGCAAATTTTAAGTTTTTTTTTTTTCTTGAAACTACAATAATTATTTATTTTCAAGAAGGATAGAAGTATGTGTAATTCTGTTCCTGTGTGTAATATCTGAAAAACCCTAATGAAAACATTTTCAACACAATGAAATTTTGTAAACAAAATCAGCTGATGTAGGTACTTTTTAATTATCATCATCGAAAAGGATCTTAGTAGGCGTAGACCTATTCTTATATCTGTTCCATTTTAAAATGGAAATGTGGCAACCAACAGAAAGAGATAGGTCCCATTATTTCAGAAATACATAGTAAAATAAATTAACATTCATATGTTCGAATGAGATATCCGAACTATGATATAGCTTTATCCTATTTACACTCTTTACTTCTAAAGTTACATATTTAGAATATTTTACTATTTTTGCTTTATGTACAAAAAAAATGTAAATCTCTACCTGGGGCCCTATTCTCGAATTTCACATCCATTTTCCACATGTGGACATCTGTCAAAATTCATAAAAATTGAATTTTTTAGGTACTAAGGGAATATTTCCGAATGGGTACAAGCAGGTGGAAGAAATTCCCCATAGAGGATAATGTCCATGCCCCATGTGTCTTATATACGAATTACAATTTCCGAACCTTTTGAATTCCTTTTGAAACCTTGATGAATTTTGACAGATGTCCGAATGTGGAAAATGGATGTGGAATTCGAAAATAGGGCCCCCTGTTCATTCAAATTCGTTCAATTTCATTATCATTTCCTTATGCCCAATAAAATAATTATCGTTTTTATTATTTTGTTTATCTAGCATACGAGTTGTATTAAATAGGTTGGCTACATAATCTCGGTTTTCAAAATCTCGGTTTTCAAGATCTCGGTTTTCAAAAGCTCGGTTTATAAAAATAAATTTTTATTAATTCGAGCCGCCCGAACTAATGAAATTTTATTTTTCAAAATCAAGCTTTTGAGATCAGGATTTATATCGTTTGCGATTATATATCTCTCTTGTTACGGGTTGCGAATTTGTGTGTTTATGTGTATGTGTATGTGGGTGTGTATATATGTGTGTGTGTACATGTGTATGTGTATGTGTGGTTGGGTACTAAATCTTGGTTGAAAAAATCTTGGTTTTCAAAATCATGCTTTTTCTAAATTCTGAAAAATGGGGATACAACCCCAAAAATACCCAAAAATACCAGCAAATTTAATTAACTAAAAATATTAAAAACCATCCAATAACCGTTAATAGCAAAATGAGAAAAATGGGGATTTTTCATTTTAAAATCAAAATAACTGAAAATTATAAATTCTGGAAAATGGGGAATTCAATTTTAAAGTTTACAAAAAAATAAGATTTTCTAAAAGCCACCATTTTGATAACATCAAGATTTTGAGAATCATAATTTCAATACGCTCCCAAAAATACCAGCAAATTTAATTAACTAAAAGTATTAAAAACCATCCAATAACCGTTAGTAGCAAAATATTTAGACATACGAGTACAATAGAAAAAATAAAAACCAAAATTTAAAAAAAAAAAAAAATTTCGTCAGCAAAACCAAGATTTTTAAAATCGAAATTTTTAAAACGAGATTTAAAAAAGCGAGATTTTGAAAACCGAGCTTTTGAAAAACCGAGATTTTGTAGAACCAAGATTTTGAAAACCGACAATTCGATAAGCCTCCCTATTAAATTCGCTAATGTATTTTCACAACACACAAAGTTTTATATTGCATTTGTGTATGTTGTCATTTCATCTATGGCTACGCAGGCCGTTCTAAAAATTTCAATAATTATTGTTTGTTTATAAAAATTCTTGTGAAAGAAGAAAAGGAATAGCGTATTATGTACTTTCGGTGATACATACATTCGCATCAATCTATAATAAACAACAACAATTCGCCAATAAAGTACGCCTTTTTCATTCGTAAAGACTACAAATACTAACGAGAAATGCACAAATAAATTTTATTTTATTTTCGCCTCTTGTACATTGCTTATGTTTTTAATTATTTTTTGCTTTTCGTTTCTATAGATTCCTTCGATTTTTTTTTCGTAATCTAAATGCTGTAGGAAGAAAAGAGATAATTAATTTTTGGACGATCTTATATAGCCTTTCGTTCGAGTTACAAACATTTCCCCTTTAAAATTTGTGTATTTTATTTCAGCTACATTTTGTTTACGTGAAAGTTGTTCATCTGGTTAAGTATTTATTTGTGGCTTTACTGTAAAATTGTAATTTTTGGAGTATGTCGTTTTTTCTCGCAAGTGAGCCAACTGTACATTGATATATATAAATATGTGTATGTTTATTAGCTTAAAACTATTAAATATTTAATAAAAATTTTTAATTTGATTAAAATTCAATGGCTGAACAATGTTTGACCTTTTATTAAATGTTATGTTTATTACATACATATATGTAATTTTCCAAACATATTCCGATACTGTAATCGTTCTTACTACTTAGACAATAAATCTAATGCTATAGTTCTAAAATATTCTTCTACCTTGTTGTTATAATGTTTCTAGATTTTTAGCGGAATGGTCGAAAGGTAAAAGCACTTTATCTTCATTTAACTATAATTTTAGATTTATTTGCAAATTTATACATAAATAACATAAATTCCACACCAAAGTAAAAATTGTAAAATATGTTGTGTATATACATACAACACAGTTATGTACATAAGTTGTTTATGTGTTTATATTACGCTAAAGTGCCGCAACTAGGGTATGCGAATGTTGCTCTTGCGATAGGCGCCAATTTTACGCGATTATTTTTATTTCTCTTCAAGAGAGGAGCATCTTAAAATCTCAATTACAAAAATCTCGGAAAACACAAATTAAAGTGCCAGAAGACCCCATTCGATTTTTGTTAAATATGATCAACAACAATTTGATAACAAAAGGATTATACATAATTTCTTGTAATCCTTATGAAACAGAATAATATAAATATCAACATTTTTCAAAAAATGTCACGTTTTTCCATCATCCTTGCGCAAAGGCTCCAACACTAAGTGGCATTGGCGAGTTCTCTATTTTAGTGTGTGAATAATTATTAAAAAACATATTTTGTTGAAAAACATTCTAATTCCTATTAATATTAGAATTTTAATAAGTCGTCAAAGCGGGGGTTTGAAGACGGCAGCCCACTCTTTTTTGCGATTGATTGTTTGTTGGTTTTTTTTAACTTGTCAAATCGAGGGTAATCCCTCTTCAAGACCCTATTTATCGACAATTAAAATTTAAGATTTTTCATTACTGACCTATGTCCGTTCTATTTTTACACTGTCTGGCCTTAGTTTACGGCAACCATTAGGATAAACAACTCTTGTTCTACATACGCAGGGCACCCGAAAGATTGGAATATTTTGGACTCTTGTTTTTTGGATTATTTCGTATTTGTAGACAACTTATTGCTTGCATTGGTGGTTTGGCATCTATTGGAGGGGGCACCAAAGTTGAGTATATTAAACTACCAGCTTTGTAACCTTTCAGAAGGGTGTGCATCACGTGAGCTGTTCTGGTCATGTATTAACCAGATGTGTGATGGGTACAATTGTGTAAGGAATAACCTGGTCAAAACGGGAAACCTCGAAATATAAATTAATTTCTTATGAATTTATGTATTTTATTATGTTTAATCTTTGGATATTCTATCGAAAATGTATCACTGACTGGATACGTGGAGTTTCAATTCGTCTTCTACCCTATAATCAATAAAATTCGGAAACAAATAGCAGAGACACAAAAGTAAAAAAGAAATAAAACATGATTAAGGGATCGGGGTATTTGCCTGCAAGACAAAATCTTGTTTTGCCGTTAAATCTTGTTTTTTGAATTCTTACCGTATAAAATATAGTTTACCAAAATTTTGATGGACAAAATCTTGTTTTTTAAAATTTTGTTTTCCGAAATAATTATTTTGATTATTTTGTAGTGAAATAATATATATTTAGTGAAATAGTTTTTTTGGGATCGAAATTTTGCATAATATTGCATTTCAAAATGTTGCATTAACATAATATTGCTTTTTTTATTAATCTTGCAACTACGAAATCTTGCAATTACAAAATTTTGCTTAACAATATATAGTGCAATTATTTTTCTTTTTAGTAGCTGTCATTAATAGATTCTATATAATTCGTTTCTACGTGCGGCATGTTTGCTGATCCCGGCACCTACGTCCCTCGAAGTTCAAATCAAAAGCCCCTCGGAGGGCTAAGCGGGGGGAGCGCAGCGAACTCCCGCGTGCCCGTGAGAGTTACCGAAGCCGTTAGCCTCTACGATTCTAAGTTAAATTAGTCGATGTCATTTTTCTTCAATTTATTTTCCTCAGAATACAGAAGAAAATGTACGGGAAATTGTTATGCAAGATTTTGTATTGTAATATTTTATAATTGAACATTTTGTAATTTCAATATTTTGTAATGCAAAATTTTGTATGCGAAATTTTGTAATGCAATGTTTTGTAATGCAAAATTACATACCCAACCCAGATTTCCTAAGTCCCTTATTTTAAGTTGATTTTTCACATGAGCAGGCATTTATGTACATCAAGATGGTTCAGATTCAATTAATAAAAAACAAATTTTAATAATTAATTTATACACAAATTTTATTTAAAATTATAATTTCAGAAGTTAGTTTCTCTTCTTGAGATATGTTTGAAAAAATATAATAAAAATTAAACTAAATTTAATAAAAAATTCCTAATCACTCAATCAGTCTAAGAATAATTTATAATATTTTTTCATATAAAGAAAATTTAACACATTGAAATATTCATATTTACGGATAATAAAATCAATTATGTAAAATAAAAGTCAAAATACGTAATATTGTAATTTATGATTATGTAAATGGACACATCCATAAAACTCGGTTTTGTAGATCCACCCTTGAAAAATCTATCCATCCCTTTGTTTTTTATGTGTTCCTTAGAAAAAAAATATATTTTAGTATAGTGAGATTGAAAGAAAGCCGACCGACAGATAGGATTCTTTGTTCCAAAAGACGAATTCTACCATACGTTTTTTTTCCTAAAACAATAGTAATAAACTATATAATGTTCTAGAAAATAACATCGTTCGTAAATTAAAGAATATTATCATCAGTTTAAAAAACAGGAGTAACTTGAATTTTTATGACCTTTTATGACAAAATTCTTTTTTCTTATTTAAAATCTATTAAAAAAAAATTAACTTCGCCTTTTGTTATTATAGTCGTGTTTTCCATGGGAACTGCACTAGAACTCGATAAACTTTAAATTCATTTTATTCTTTGTAAACCGAAAAAAAAAAAAATTCATATAGCAGGAATATGTAGTGTATTTGACATAAATACAAATTTTTAAGTTTAAAAATTTCCCCCTTGAGTTATTTCATCAATATTTTCTTATTTCTTGCTGGCGTCATTACACGCAACTACACTCGATAAATTCATGGGTTTATCAAGTGTAGCAAAAAAAAGCTATAATTGTAATTATTTATTGCTGTAACAACTTAAAATGTGTATTTATGTTAAATGTACTACAAATTAGCACTTTAAGAATTAATTTTTTTTCTGTTTACATAGAATATAAGGAATTTAAAATTTATCGAGTTCTAGTGCAGTTCTCATGGAAAACACTACATATGTACGAGCGCTTACACACGACACAATAAATCCAATACTACAAAAATAATACATATGTATGTATATACTTATGTACATACATATAAATTCTATTTATATTGATATAACAAGACATGGTTTTGGTCAAATACCAATTATGTACAAATATTTTTTCACTTGATAATTACTAAAGGAACACAAAATATAAACAAGAAATTAATCACATAAGAAATTAATTTACATTTGATAAAAAAATTTACAAAATATTCCTTAAAATTTCCTTCTAAAAACAAAAAACAAAAACAAAATTCGGCCCTTCGACCCATTCGGCCCTTTGACATTCGGTTCCAATAGGCAGTTTTTGGCCAACGACTGTATAAGGTTAATTCATTCAATTAAACTATTGCTCTATTGTTTTTGTAAATTTAATACTATATTTGCAGAACCATCTTGATTTAAATAGAGCCGGCATGTGAAAAAGGAACTTAAAATAAGGCACATAGAAACCCTACAAAATTATTTATTTTCATAGAATTTGTATGAAAAAACGCGATTTCGATTAACGAAAAAATATGAATTAAAAGTTAAACCCAGTTAAATAATTTTTTCTGAAATCGCTAAAAAACTACTCAATGTCTGACTCATTTAAAACACAGATTATCAAGTTATCCTATTTTCCAGCAATAATCAAAAGAAATTAAGGGAAATTAAATTAAAAAACATTCTACAACAATAACAACATACATATATTAAAAGGGAAAATTCAATTTAATGACGTCATGATTTATCCAGATCTAAAACCAATGGTAAGAAAAAAGACAATACGGCTACTCTCAACAATCGAAATTAAAATAATAAGAGCCACACAAAAATTTAATCAATACCATGATGGCTGGGCCGGTATCATGAAATCCGATACCGGTGGAATTTTGACGGAAATCGCCCGGTTTTACAAAAAACGGTATCATGAACACCGCTTTCACGGTAAATTTCCGTCAAAAATCATCCGGTAAATATTAGTTGACGGATAGCGATTTATCGTTTGAGAAAACTCAAAATTTTCAAACCAAAAATTACTCGATGACAAAAATTAATTTGAAAATGTTTATCTATTAAAAAACCAACCATTAACATTTTATAATATTAATTAAAATAATTTAATACTTATAAAATGTTGACGAACGCCATTTTGAAAAAACCTAATGGCCGATTTTATAATGAGTTGAATAAATATGAAAACAAAATAAAAATTGGACACTACGTAATCTAATTTTTTAGCTAATCAGGCACACGGGACATCCGAATAATAATGATTAGGGGCTATAGTCCCAATTAAGGGCCATTTTAATGCAAATTAAAAAAAAAAATTACCCGAAGTCAATCATAAAGAAACACCAGTTTGTTATTTTTATTTATTATTTTGACAACTCCATAGTAAAATATACAGCAACATAGAAAAATATACACTGAACGAAAATTTGCTCAATATTTTTACCGACCGGATTTCATGATACGATATTTTTTCCGGTCGGTTTTGCTAGCGGTGGCGACCGGCATAAACGACCGGCATTTCCGACCGGATTTCATGATCCCACTCTTCATGGTCTCCACTTATGTATTTTTCTCTTGACAAAAAAAAAAAAAAAATCTAGTCCATTTTTTTTCTGGATGAAAATGGATTTACGCATGCGCATTGAAATTTTGTCAAGAGAGGAAAAGATCAGGGGCGGTATCATGAAATCCGGACGGAAATTATTGTCGTTTGTCGTTTCTCACCGGTTTTAATGAGCAAATTTGATCTAATTTTAGTTCAGTGGCTTTAACATGTATTTTTAACACAATAATTTTTTGGTTATGTTCATTTTTGAATTGAACAGTGTTGGCCGTTGAGATTATAGAGTAATTTAAATTATCTTTTATTTCTCCGTACTATTTTTCTGGGCTATCGAAAAAATGTTAGCATGTTTTCTTAGAAACTGTGGTTGATTAGAATGTACATCTGAATTACAGGAATATGTTAGAACATTTCATTGCTGCGGATTCGTCAGATGAAGAGGAAGCTTCGCACACAAGGAATACAAGAGTGGTAAGGAGACGTTTGAGGGACCAAAGCAATCCTTTATCACTTGAAGATTTTATGTAAGTGGACACATAAATAGTACTTGTTCTAAAATTGTATATATTATTTATTTTTACTTATTCTACTTAGATTTAAACAGAGATTTAGGCTTACAAAAGAAGCTTTTATTTTTCTAGAGGAAAAATTAGCGCTGAAGTGGGGAAAAACTTCAGCTGCATTACCGCCACGTCTAAAACTCTGTGCAACATTGGAGATTTTGAGAAGTGGGAGCTACCAAAATGTGATCGGTAATGATAACACTGTAGTAATGGCACAAAGTACTGTCTCCACGGTATTATCCTAAACTTTGGATAAAATGAAACGGATACTTTGTGCCGAATTCATAACATTTGAACCATCACAAGCTACCAAAGCCCACTTTTTCGAAAAATTTAACTTCCCAGGGGTTGTTGGCTGTGTATATGGCACCCACGTTTATTTGCTCAAACCTTCAGTAAATGAGTATTCATATTTAAATAGGAAATCCCGCCACAGTTTAAATGTTATGATTGTAGGTAAAGCGAACTTTGTCATTTTCAATTTAAATTAACTATTGATTTTATTGTTATAGATATAACAATAAAATATGAAGATAATAAAACATGAAGATAATGGCATTAGACGCTACTTATGGTGGAAGTAACCACCATGCGTTCGTATGGAACAATAGCCAAGAAAAGTTGTTTATGGAACAATATTCTCAGGAGCACCTTAATTCATGGCTGCTAGGTAATCAAATATTTACTTTTGATTAATTAAAATTGCCAATATTAAAATTTGTAGGTGACTCCGGTTATGCACTTGAGCCTTGGCTGATGACTCCATACCGAAACACAGAAGAAGATTCACTCGAAGCCTGCTACAATACAATGCACAGCAAGGCCCGCAGCATTATTGAGCGATGCATCGGCCTTTGGAAAGCATCTCTGAACGTCAATGTCGTTATAAGCCCGATAAATTAGTGCAAATATGTAATGTATGTTCCGCATTACATAACATTTGCATAAAACTTAAAATTACCTCCCAAGACATTGGGATAGATATGGGAAGTCTTGACATATTACCGACGGCCCTGATAGACGTAGCAAGCTCGTCAAATGCAAACGCAAAACTTCGAGTGATAGCTGAGAGAAAAAGTAATAGCATACGGGATATACTGTTAAATTAAAATAAATAATTATTATATTCATATTAAATTCATCTTTATTTCATAAATATTCCATTTTTGTGTATATACTTTATTTAATAAGCCTAATAATAAAAACTTCCTAGTATTAATGTAAATGACAGATAATTCTTTTTGTGTATAATAAATTATTTAATGTAAAAGTTATAATAAAACTACAATAGAAATATTTACATGAAAGAATTTTGGTTTTCCATTCGCCTTAGTTCTAATAACTTTTGCCTTTTCAGGATATTTGCATCTTTAAGTATAGCAAGCTTCTGTTTTTAAAATCTAAAATTGCCTTATTTTGCTCTTGAATATTTCCCAAGAAATTTTCAATATTTTTGAATGAAGCAAGGAGCTCTTGATTTACGCCTAATGATTTTTTCAATAGGGTAAACTTATTTATTGGAGCATCTTGTGTGCCTCTGTCGCTATTTTCAGTGGAAATTTCAAATTCGGCCGTATCAATGTCTTGATTTTCATCCAGTCCTGTTGAAATATCAAGCATGTCGATAATTCCATCACAATTTATAAACGTTAGTGGTGTGCACTCTAATTGTATAGTACGGGTGTTTCCTCGACATTATTTGCACCAAAACGCTTGGGGTTGAGCCCATTTGTAGTAATTTGGAATTTTGATGCATCTTATTTTATTTTTGATTTTGCTATGGGTTCTAATGCCCTGATTTACTTTGATTATACAGGGTGTCCGGGTTTGGGATGCTGATCCGTCATGGGGTGATTCCTTGGTTTATTCTGAGAAACAAATCGTATGTGGAGGGGGGATCCATTTTTGATATCCTTTGAGATACAGGGTGTTTAAAAAATTTGGTTCAGAAAAAAAGTACACCCAAATATTAAACTGTAACTTCCAAAATATTAATCGCAGAGCAACCAACTTAGTCTTATTTGGTTGGTAATCGTATAGGCTATTATTAAGGTTTAAGTGGTTATCTTGTATCTGCATCCGTTTGAGAGCTATGGTGGTTTAAAGTAAAAAAAAAATATTTGTTTTTTATAAAATCGAGTTTTTCTAAAAAAAAAACCGTTAAAATTTTTTCTTTTGTTTGCAATCGTTATGTATCGTTGTAATCGTTATGTATATACGTGGTTGATCTTTTGGGAAACAGAATGAATATTTCCCCATTACCATTACATATTACCTTACCAACTGAAACTCGAGATCATGACCATGTATTGTAAACCAAAATGTATTTGGAACAGCAAAATGATGAGACTGATGGAAATAGAGGAATGGTACATCTATGAAGAGAGGAGAGTCGTTATGATGTTTGGACTTGAATTTCGTTTTGCGAAAAAGTATTTTTGGACGGTTGGAGCTGAAGAAGAACACATCTCGAGATCGTGGACAAGCTGGAAAAAAGAAAATATAATTGTTGACGAACAATTTTATATTTTTGTTTAGAGTAAATTAATAAATTTACTTGTTAAATTTTTTTTTTGAATGGACAATCGTTTGCTGTTTCTATGGATATACATATAGAAATAGAGGTAATATAATAAGCTTAAAGTTCTAAACATTTTATTTTTAAAAACATTATAAATTTTTTTTTTTGTGACACAAACATTATATACACGAGTGTCACCAAACATGGCTACGAAGCCTCATGGTTTTAAGTAAATTATCTTTTACTGATTTTGCCAAGTGAACAATTTTTGTGTTATTTAAATATTTTACTTAATTTTTTTTAAAAAATAAGACTAATTTTTGTGTGATTTTATTTGGACGAAATCTATGGTTATTGGCAGAGCACATTTTTTTTTTGATAAGTTTTACGGTACATTGCTACAAACTCAATCTGCAAATAGACCGGTAAATTGCCGTAAGGAAAATACAACTGTATAGCTGCGACCTCGCAAAAATTTTTAATTGGAACTGACCGTGGAACATGTGGAGTTGTGTAAGAAATACTAGGTGTTGGTTTCGGGTAAGAAAGTCCTATCCAAATTTACACGTTTTTTTTTATTCTTATTCTTGAGGATCAATATTGGTGTGTATGGATCTTTGGGGAGAGTAGTTTTGTTTTTAATTTAAATAACGAATTTTTTTTTCTAGTTTACTGTAGATTATGGTTTTTTTTGCTATTTCTTTAATTTAAAGTTTTCCTCTATTTGGAAAATTTAATTTCTTGTTGAGGAAATTTTCTCTAAAGATTGGCTCAATCAACATTCAACCCACCCTTAGTTTTGATTGCTCTTTGAGATAGCCAAACTAGGTGAACGCGTGTCGGGTTCTTCTATTTGGAAGATGGCGCCCAACTAAAATTATTTTATACCCGAATGATTGAGCGAATTTTTGGTTAAAGTAGTTTTGAAGTAAATCTATAGATTTTGTTATTAAAATTTTGGTTTAATTTTTTTTTTTTGGGTTTTATTGTTTAATTAATATTTTTTTTCTTTTTTCAAATTTTGGTTAGATAATCAAATTCAGGTTACCACTGGGAATGGAATATTACACCATCTGCGGAATTTAAACTATATACATTTTTTTTAGTTGTGAAGTGATTTATTTTGGTTTATATAAATTTTGTTTTAATTTTCCTTTTTTTTTTTTTAAGTTTTATAATATTTAAAATAATTAAACTTTATAGATTATTAAAAAATAAATTTTTTTTTATACGGTTTATAACGAAATCGAATATAAATTTTTTTCATAAGTTCTTTTTCGGTTGTTTGGGTTTTATTTTATTATTTTCTTTTAGAAGTTTTAAACACGCGTTACACATTAACTGTAGCCTCTAGCCCCGCAAAACGAGATATTATTTCCTCTCCACAGTTATTTCCTTAATTTGGCATGGTCCACCACCCGTTTTTTTTAATTCGATTTTATTGTGGTTCAGTTTCCGTTTAAGTGCCCATTTTTGATCTTGCCAAACCTAGAAATCGTAAAAGAAAATAGTTATTTACGTGCTCATTACTTAAGAACGCAATACTATGCTACTTTTTTCCACTCATTTTCTGTTTTGGTTGGTGGGCCATTAGAATTCAACACATTTGTGAGGTTTTTCCACAAAGTGGTCTTCTTATTTCGCTCCTGTTGGTCATTTAGAAGCCCCCTAGCAAATTCATACTGATTTTGCATAAAATCACCCAACCATTTTTTTTGTGTAGGGTTTGTTAATTGTTTGGCTTTTCTATTGTAAAAAATTGAGGTTATGTTGTTACGAAAAACTTTTTCGCGTTTTCTTTTGCCATTTTTAGTTTTACTTTTTTAATTAATTCAATACAGTTATCACTAATTTATTTTAAATTTCCACAAATTAAAAAACGATTCGACCGAAATAAAATGCCTGTCACAAATGATTTATTAAGAGAAAAACATCTGCCGTCAACTACTATCCAATCGAACAAATTTTGACGGTAATTTACCGGTAAGCGATATTTATGATACCACTTTCACGGTAAACCATTGATTACCGTCAAAATTTGACCGGTCGCGGATTTCATGATACCG
Source organism: Tipula vernalis (assembly GCA_958295665.1). Lineage (NCBI taxonomy): Eukaryota > Metazoa > Arthropoda > Insecta > Diptera > Tipulidae > Tipula > Tipula vernalis. The sequence goes on along the minus strand of OY282560.1, from coordinate 275,771,393 downwards.
CCCCTGTATGTACCTTATTTTAAGCTTATTAAGAAATGCAGCCGATACTGGAGGCTCTTGTTTATACAGTAGGCTCTGATATTAAGTATCAAGCCTAGAAAGTGCATTTTACTGGACGAGTAGGCAATTTCGCAACCCAGCATAAGATTCAAGTTACACGTAAATATATTTTATAAATAAAAATGACAGTAAAGATGCAAATCACGATACAACTTTTAAGTCAGTTAAGACAGAAACCAAATACGAAAGTCTATTCTCCCTCTATTAAGGGGCCTCAAATCAATGGTGCGGTACTGTTATGCTATACGTCTGTACAAAATAAAACAAGCATATATAAATATTAATTATATCTAGCAATTTGGGTTTATTCAAATATATAAATTAACATATATGTACATAAAGGTTGCAAGTAGCAACTTATTAGTTGGAATACATGTTAAACTACACACATATTTGTGTAATTATTATAAAAAAACTGATGATATTGCATGTTAAAGTTGGTAAATTTTAGTAGATGGTTATCAACTAACATAACTAAAAATATATTAAATCCTCAATCAACAATTCAATTACCAGTCTCTAACTTTCAGTATTAATCTACTCGTAGCCTTTTTTAGTTTTAGTACTATGTAAATATTTCTATTTTGATTATGTAATTTCAGCGCTGCACAAGTATAGAGAACACCTTATAACATAAATACAGTTATAATCAGGTAGTACTACTACTTTGAGATTTCTATTTCATATTCAAATAATCAATAAAGGATTTGTTGGTTTGGGGCGCGACGGCAATGAAAAGTCACAAGTTAAATACACTGACCGCTGCATAATTCTCGTATATGCGCCGGTTTATATTTATAATTTTCAATTAAGCACTACAATATTTACTGACTAAGATCCACAAATTATAATATACAAGTGGTGATGCCACCACCACTTGTATATTATAATTTAGGAAAATAATTAATTAATTCAATCGCGAAAAATGTTGAGGTAGATTTTATAAAAACCAATATTTTTATTTTGCTTTTCTTATTAATTTTTTGATTTGTGTGTCTGGTAAATTTTTAGGAAAAGACGATAAACCAAAAGATCTGAGATGAATTTTGAGTACGTAAAACAGCGCACTGAAATAAAAGTAAAATTCAGCTAAAAAATAATTTGCTGATTAGTTGTGAATAACCACAAAAGATGAAGGTGAAATTGTTTTGAGTGTTGTACCAAGGTGTCCAAGATATTTGCTTAGTACAAAGTAGTGAACTGTAGGTTCTAATATATAGTTATATTCCTGGAATCCACAGAATCACCATAATTGAACAACATCGCTGATATACAAAAATAATCATATCGTGGGATACGTCAAGTCAGCAAAATAAAATAATTCTAAAGAATGAACATGTATGAAATATGATCAATAATATAGATGATAACGCACAGCAAGAACGATCATAGAAAATAATAAAGAATTCACGTTATGCTGATCAAACAATTTTGTATTATGACAATAAATATAAAATATAATTATTAAGTTTAGTTTTTTATTGAACTCTGTTAAAGAAACATGTAAAGAATAAAAGTTAAAAAAATAAATTCGTTTTTTTTATTTATTTTTCTAGTGAAATCTATAACTATATACTCGTATGAGCCGTTCAGTGCACAAATTGATTAACTCCATAAAACAAAAAGTTGAGAAATGCGATGAAATAATGTACATTGTTTTTTAAAATTCCCTTTATAATATAAATTCAAATTATATTGTAGAATGCAAATATACAGATAAACCTTTCATCTAACGGTATATAAAATTAATAAGAATGAATAGCCAAAAAATAATCGTCAGTAATGTTACAATTTTTATGTGACTAGTGGAGTTAATCGATTTGGCAACTGAAAAAAGTAATAAATGAAGTTAATTTCAGTGCTTAAATTTTTAAGTTTTTTATTACATAAAAAGTTAGTTATTATATATTTTTATTACAGATTTTCCATAAAAATGAATGTTGACAGTTCTGTTATAATATATTATTTGTGATTAATGCATCAGCAATATAAATAATTTCTTCTACATCAGCTGTATGTGAGGACTCGTCATTTCGATTTGTTGTCAAGTTTTTATAGAAACCATGTTTAACAGATACTGTTAAAGTTAGCCGAAAGTTGCGAGCCGAAAATAAAAAGTCGATAATGCAGATTGTGTTAGTCTAGCCAAAAGTAAATAAAAAAAAAATGGTAATGCAGATATAATTCCAGCCGAAAGTAAAAAGCCGATAATGCAGATTATGATATAACATTCCAGCCGAAAATAAAAAATTTAGTAGTTATCAGCCAAAAGTAAATAGGATACATAGATTTAAATATTAAATTTTGTTAATAAATTTACACGTGTAAAACTTTGCTTCATAGAAAATATCGGAAAATCAGAAGAATATACAAAATTGGAATAAAATCAGCCTCTTATATATCTGAAACTGAATCGTTTTTATGTGATTTGTCAATAGCTATCGAATGAAAAAATTCTATTCAAGTTTCCCGTGGGAAATCTCGGAAAATTCGATTTTCCAAAAATTATTAGAAAATTTATATAAAATTAGCCTCTAGAATGTTATGTCTGGAGATGGATTGCATTGATGTGGCTTGTCAATAGATATCGCAGGAAAAAAATTCAGTTCAAGTTTCCAGTAGGAAATATCGGAAAATTCAAAAAAGTTTCCAGCCGAAAGTAAGAAATGGATGAATAAAATCAGCCTCTAGAGTGTTATGTCTGGAGATGGATTCAATTGATGTGATTACTCAATAGCTAACGCAAGAAAAAAATTCAGTTCAAGTTTCCCGTAGGAAATGTGATTTGTCAACAGCTATCGCAGGAAAAAAATTCAGTTCAAGTTTCCCGTGAGAAATCTCGGAAAATTCGATTGCAATCCATCTCCAGACATAATACTCTAGAGGCTGATTTTATACAAATTTTGTAATAATTTTTGGAAAATCGAATTTTCCGAGATTTCTCACGGGAAACTTGAACTGAATTTTTTTCCTGCGATAGCTATTGACAAGTCACAACAATGCAATCCATCTCCAGACATAACACTCTAGTGGCTGATTTTATACAAATTTTCTAATAATTTTTGGAAAATCGAATTTTCCGAGATTTCCCACGGAAAACTTGAACTGAATTTTTTTCCTGCAATAGCTATTGATAAGTCACATCAATGCAATCCATCTCCAGACATAACGCTCTAGAGGCTAATTTATTTTCGGCTGGAATGTCAATAACATAATCTGCATTATCGACTTTTCACTTTCGGCTAGAAACTTTCGGCTAACTTTAACAGGGTGTTTAACAGGAGGAATGGATTTCAGCAGATCCATCATGTCTCTCCTTTTTTCCCTTGTCACAGTTTTATCTTTAGGATATAATAAAGGCTGATCTACATTTTTCAAACTTTGCGGTCTATCTGCTACAGATTTTCTTATATTAATGGCATTAATTTCTGAATCTTCATTGTAGTCACATTTGAATTGTATGAGATGGGGTTTGGACCTTTCTAACTTTATCCAGCGTATTTTAAGCCAATTTACTAGAAACCCTGTAACGGTTACTTTTCTGTTAATGATTGATTTTTCTAAAGGTTTTGTTGAAAAAAAATCTTGGTGGGTCATTTGGATTAGATTAAATGGCGCTTTCTTTTTACATGTTTTGATTATAGTGTACCAATCATCTAATGAAAAAATGTTTTGATTTTATTTGCATGTGACTCAATAATGGAAAAATCTGAGTCATGACACGTATCCTTTGATGGTTGTTTAAAATATATATTTCCTACAATCGCCGTGAAAGCAGGCTTTTTTTCTCTGTTTTCAAAGCCCAAAGTGTCTGTTTTTTTGACAGTTAATAAACAAATTACTTTGTCACACGTTTCTCTTAGAAACGTGTGACAAAACTTGAAACCGCACGCTTAATTTGAACATATGAAAAGAAGAGTAAGAGTAAAAGAAGAGTATTGAAAAGCGAAATTTCACATAATTATGATGTAATTATTTTTATTGATTATTATTGAAATTTACATTAATGGTACAATTGGTGCAGTTTTGTATGTTGATGCCGCGTTGATTGAGTTCTGGTGATAAAATAGAATGAATGTTTTCCGTGGTGAAACCAACTTCCCGCTCTGACGTAATAGTATGCTCAAGAGGGTTTTCATTTACTGTTTGCGGTATATTTTTTGTTGCATCACCAAATATTTTTCTACCCAAATTTATTTTATTGTTGAGAGAATTCTCAATATAACCCTCAGCAACCGTCGTAGATTTCCACCCACCATGTCTTTTCAAACTCATTAAATCACCGCCGGCGTTGACTAGTAAAGATGCAGATGACCTGCGAAAACAGTGGCCTGTATATGCTTCCACATCAGGTAAGCCAATGTACTTTGCCACATGTTGAGGTATTTTACCAATAGAATTTACACCTACCACCTGTTTACAGCATACCCCATTAGCATATTTGATGAAAAATCGTAGTGAGTTCATATTTGGAGGACGTAAAGATTAAAGAAGCATATTTTCTGTAATATGAAAGCAAATCTAGATTATTTTCTAAATTGTTACTCAAAATAAATGTTCGTGTAATTCGAGTTTTGGTATCGGGAATTTTAAAGATGATGATTGAATCACGGTCTTCAATGTGGTCAACTGATAATTTTACCAGTTCATCACGGCGGCATGCACCCGCAATCCCTATAATAAGTACAACCTATAAAAACAAATATCATTAATAAATATTCTAAGAATTATACAAAACATTATTACAACAATCGTATATTACCTTTTTCATCAAATATTGGTCGTCTGGCGCTTCGGATAAAAATTTGAAAATTTCGTTCATTTCTAAAATTTTTGATTTTTTTGGTTTGTACCCTACAGATTTTTTTTTCAAAAAAGCCATTAATTTTTTAAATTGTTTAATATCTAGATCATTTTTTGCCATTAAAGTGGCCCTCAACATCGAAAAAATAGACCACAAAGTAGAACTTTTAAGAATCTTAGCTTTGTCACTAAAATATGCTAAAAGGACATTTTCTGATATGTTTTTTATGTGCTTTTGGTTACACCAATTCGAAAACAGCTCGAGTTGCTTTTCATACTTATGCTTCGATTTTTCGGGAAGCAAATTCAAAATTACATTTCTTGCTTCTAGAGCAACGTCCGGCGGTGTATTTGAGAGATCGCTGTCACTTAAATCCATTTTTTTTAGTTTTTTGTTGCAAAAAATAAATTGTCAATTTTTAAGAAAGACTAATGTTTGTATAAAACATCAAACCAAATTTTTGTTTTTCTTTATGAAAAATAAAAAAAATCTTTGACTACTCGATTGAAGAAAATGTCGGTCCTAAAATAAAATCGTATTGTCAGTATAGTAAATTTTACTACAAAATTATCTTTTTATTATATTTTTTAAAATGATTGTAGGAAAAATAAAGTGTGAAACACGTCCGCAAAGTTGTTTGTCACGCTCGAAAGGTTGCTGGCCTCCGTCCCGTCGGCCAGCAATTTCCTTTCTCGCGTGACAAACTGGCACTTTGCGCTCTTGATACACAAATAACTATTAAATTTTGTAGAGAACACATTATAGTAATATTTTTCTTTCACTGGTACTGGTATTTTCGTTTTCACATTGTGTGACGTATAGTTCATACATTTTCTTAATATTTAAGTCAGGATTTAAATATTGTCGTCTTGGATTATGAGCTCTGGTGTAGTGACTACTGTAGACTGAAATGATTTTATATGTTTTATAACATTTGTGTCATCTATTTTATTGTTTGCAACACGGCCTTTGATCAACCAAAGATGTAAGTTGTTCTTTAGAACAACATTTGTATATCCGCCCGTCACTCACCTGATAAGTGTCCCTAAAATATTTTTTGCAAACGGGAATATCATGTCTGTTTGTTCGAAAGTAATATGTAAAGGAACGTAATCTTCCTTCTTTAGTTTTATTCGTGGGGCGCCTTCTTTTTAATTCTTTAACTTTAACACAACCTCTTAAGAAAATATTTTGGTCAAATTGACTAAGAAAACTATAAAATGCCTTCATGGCAGCCTCTCTCTCATCCGAAAGAATTTTTTGATTGCACTTTTGACGGCATCTGCATTTTATATCGATAAATGTTTCTGAAGGTATTAAATTTCCTCCTCTATTCCTGTATGCCAAATTTTTTGTTCTTTTATGCTTTTGTAAATTTCTTGCCCATTTATCAGGATTACGACTTTTTTTCCTTCCAATCAATATGTTTGTTGGGATATTTGTACTGTTGCAATCAGATGAATCCGAGGAAAACCATAAACGTCTTCTTGAACCAGACTTTCTTTTGATAAATCGTATTGAAGAATCATCACTGTTTTCCACATCGACATTATTATTAGTCGCACACATCTTGATTATAACGGTATACTATTTATTTCTTTAAAACCATTCACAAATTGAAATAATTTTTTATAATAATTCAAACCCAAATACTTACGATCTGGGAGTAATGTTAAAAAGGCCAAAAAAATATGTAGTCTGTGTAATATTGGTGAAGTATACAGTAGAAGTTAAAAGAAACCCAATTACACTTTATTCTTAATAATAATTAATTTGTCTTCACAAGTACTTGATCCTGCGGCAATTAGACTGTTACTGACTAATTTATTTTACTTTAATTCTGGTAAGGCGTCATTTAAAAGCTTACCGTTATCATTCAACGTTTGCTAGTGCATTGAATTGCGGTATTGAAACGATTTACATTAGAGTATGGAGTTAATCGAAAAAGCTATTTCGATTAACTCCATACTCTAATGTTAATCGTTTCTAATGTAAATAAATTACTTATTATTCAATGGCCAAAAAAAATTTTCCGTTTAATGGTGTTAATCTTTATTATTCAGGAAAGTTATTATAAATATAAAAAGTTATGACTATACAAGCGCTTTGACACTTAAATTTAAGATTTTTCAAAAAGTGGAGTTAATCGACGTGTGCACTGAACGGCTCATATGTGGGATATATTTAAGTATGGATTCCAACCATAGAGTAAGTCAAAATACACTCTATAGTTGTCACTAATAAGCTGAAATAGGCTATTCAAATACAATTATATTTTATAGTCGAAATGAGTTGCATTTCGAATAATTGTAGGGATAAACGAATTGAAATAAGTTGATTGCATGAGTGAGTCACTACAAATTGTTAAAACAATATCATGTTGGAACAAGTTTGCTTTTGTTTTTAATCGATAAATCAATGTGCACATGTTTTGAGACTGATCAATTAAATGATGTGAGATTTTTAAATTAATAATTAAAAATAAGGGTAAGAAATAGTTATAAAATGGTTATTTAGATAAATTATTAAGAGATTAAATATTAGGTAGTATTAAGGTATTCGCGAAGCAATAATAAAGCTTAATAGATAAAGTTACGCAATTTACCCACGCGTTCGAAATAGATAACTTAACGTCAACAATAGTAGTCGAAAACTTTTTTAATTAGTTAGGGCGAAACGAAATACCCAAAAAACTCGTACCTGATAAAGGAGTAGAATTTAAAGCAATAACTTTAAAGCCATATGTAAGCAATATAATATTGAGTTAAATTTCCTACGTTACTTGATAATTACAGTATTGAAGGCTTAAAATCCGACAGAACCACCTACATATTGTATATAATGCAAAAGGCAATAAGTGATTGTGTATAATAACACTACCCATGCAGCAACACAAAAAGACCATGTCAAATGAAAAACGGATATATTTTCAACCAACCAGAGACCTTCCCGAAAAAAGAAGAAAACTAACATGAAAACGTCGAAATGCATAATCAAAACTACGACCAATTATGCAGCATACAAACAAGAAGATATAAAGAATTCAATACCACCACCTAAACTAAGGAACGGTGAAATAATATACAAAAAACGAGACAGAAGAACAAAGATAGAACCCAAATTTAGCGAACGAATAGTAAAGAAAGATAAAGGAATAATGCTCACTAACACTTTAGGCAGGAAAATACATAAACATCAAATAAAAAATGTAACCCTACAATAACGACCCAGGGATAAGAGATGGAGATTCATGATTATACTGAACACAACGCAATAATTACAATACTATTAGGGGACGCAAGAATAATAGCAGATAACATATCTATTGTCTCATATTGTCTCAAAAATTCCGACAATAATTAAAGAAATTGTATTGTTGAATAATTAGATAAAATTGTAACGACCATTTGAAAACTTTATTCAAAGGAAGAGTAGATATTACAGGACGAAAAATAGTAACACCAACGGACTAACAGGAACTGCAAATCATATCCTGCCTAGATACCAAACTGGACAAAAACGGGGAATACACATTATATTTGGAGATATTTCACAAGCAGATACCACCGCAATAAAAAAAGCCATTAACAAGTTAACCACAGATGAAAGTACAATTTACAAAAAACAAAATAGAATAATAGCAGCAGCATTAAAAAAATTCAAATGTATGAATTTATTTCATTCGAACTATTCATTTATGAATCCGAATTTACATGCATAGCTATACATATGTATGTGTGTGTATAGTAAATCTTTTTATTCGATATAATATTTACTATAAATGCACATTAAATAAACATTTAACACATTTTGATTAATTGAAAAATTATTTATTATTTTTTTTATCTACTATATTTAAATGCTATAAAATTGTTTATATGTTTGTTTGTATCATGGATTTCGGAAACGGCACGATTGATTTTGATAAAAATTTGGGTATGTTCGCGTTCCAGGAAATGATTGCGACTAGTTTTGGTTTCAAGAAAATCTCCAGTGGGGCTCGAGTTCCATTTTTCTTAAAAATCCAATTATTGTGGTTGCGTTGTTTTTTATTTATTTCCTGTTTTGTAACTTTTGTTATCAATGGGATTTCTGTAAAATAGCCTAAGGGGATCTGGAAAATGGCCAGTTTTTTTGTATTTTTATTTATTTATTTATTTTCCAAAAAGAATAACAATACTATACAGGAAAATATAAATTTGTATTGGTTACATTTGTTTACAAATAGGCAAAAAAATAAAAAAGAAGAAGAAAGAAAAAACGAAAAGGTAATATCAATGTGAATTTGAAATTAAGGTTATATACAAATGAATCTATTCATAAAACAAGCATTTATATTTAATATGAAAAAAAAACAAAAAATAATTTTATAAATCTAAAGAAATCAGGTATGAAGCATATCATAGTCTTGTTTGTAACTATTGTAGAGTTGTTTTTAGTGTCGATTTAAAACTCCCATAGGTAGGACTTTATTGGATTCCGGTAATTTATTGAATAACTCAAATCCTCTATAAAATATACTATTTTGAGTTAGTGCGACTTTAAAATTTGGCAGACGAAAATTGTTGCAATTTCTAGTAGTTCTCTCAGTTGAATAGAAATTAGTAGCTAGGTCAACATTACATCTTATAATACCAAATATGATTTTTATATATGGTAAAGATTTATTCAAATTCAATAAGTTTGGATACAGGCAAGACTTTGTCGCTGTACTATACTTACTAGACTATAACTGATTAGATGGTGTCAAGTATAGTAAATTTCTTAATGCTTTTAACGATTTGTTTTGTAATATTTGCAAATCATTTATTAGATATTTACTAGCTGAACCCCAGATCTGTGTTAGATAGATAAGGTGCGAATGGATGTAGCTGTAGTATAGACTGTACGACAGATTTTCAGGAATATATTGTGCAGTTCGTGTGAGCACTCCTATAAATGGAGATATTTTTGTTTTTATTAGTAGACCTACACCTAGTAAACCTAGATATGTAGTAGATTGAACTCTTTTTATACATAAAGACTGGTCTGATATTTCATCGAATATGTTAAGTGGCGACCATTGTAAATAAAATATTATGAAATGCGATTTATCGGAATTAAGCTTTAATTTACTATTATACAACCAGTTTGTAATGGTTCTAAGGTCTGCTTCCATGTGATGTTTAAGTTCTGAGGAACTCTGGCATCCATAAATAATCGCTATATCGTCCACAAAAAGTTGAATTTTACCATACAATTCCAAATCAAATGTATCATTAATATAAATCCGTGCGGAACACCACAGTTTAAAACTAGACTTTTTGATGAAACATTGCCATTCTTGACAAATTGTGTTCTATCAGAAAGGTAACTTGCTATAAGACTTACAACATTGCTGTGGAGTCCGTAAAATACTAGTTTGAGTAAGAGGATTTGGTGATCTACACAGTCAAAGGCTTTTGTTAGATCTAGAAACGTATTGTACAACTAGTAGTTTTTTGATCTTTCATATGCCCATATAGGGTTTCAACTAAATTTAAAATAGCTGACATTGTACTTTTCGCCTTACAAAAACCAAATTGATTTTTATGTATTATTTTATGCTCATTCGGGTAATTAATTAATCTAGCATGGATAACTCGTTCGAAAATTTTACTCATTATTGGTAGAACCGAGATTGGTCTATAGTTCTCAACTAAAAATTTATCACCACTTTTAAATATGAGTGTTATTCTAGCCACATTCATAATTTTAGGAAAATGCTTATTGTCAATCCATTTATTAATTGATTTTGTTAATAACGGTGTTAAAATGGTGTCCATTTTCTTAACTTGTCCAGCATTAATTTGATCCTAACCACTAGACACATTTGAGTCTAAATTATCAATTATACTTTGGATTTCTGTTTCATTTATATGTTCTAGTGAATCTAACGTAGTTTTTATTTTGCGGGCCGGTTCACAATAAAGAAAGGTAGGTGGATAGTCTTTAGTAATATTAGTACCAACATTATTAAAAAATTATACAAATTGGTTAGCAACAAGCAGTGGGTCATTTGTTACTACATCCATAATTTTTAGCTCAATGCAAGGTGGCTCAGTAAATCCGGAGTTTGTAAGTATTTGATGTGTAAGCTTCCACATTTACTAAGGATGGTTCAAATTTTTTGTAAATTCCCTAGTGAAATACTGCTTTTTATAAAATTTTTTGCGCGTTTTGAATAATGTATTAAGTTCCCTTAACGAGTTCGAAAAGAAGGTATTATTGGGATAGTTTTTATGTAATTTATAAACTTTATCTCTTGAGTTCGCTATTTTTTTAAGCTCTGTATTAAACCAAGGTTTCCTGTATGAGTTTATTTTTAGGTTAGAAATAATGTGAGTGGTAAATTTTTTACTAGAGCATGTCAAACTTTCACACAGACTTTCTAAATCAATAAAAGAATTTTAGTTATCCTAAATATTTAATTATTTTATCATTATCAACTAAAATTATTCTGTATTATATATTCATAGATTTTTAGATATCACAAATTTTGTTAAAAGATATCGATGGTCACCTAGATCTGTTTCTCCATAGAGAATATAAAACGAATTTTTAAATGTTTATAGTACATGGTCGATAATCGTATGGCAACTTTCCTGTTCGGATATGCGAATGAAGTTTATCCTAAAATAAAACTAGAATTAACAATAACAACAAATTTACATATGTATACGTTTAAAAAAAGTATACATTCGGGCGAAAAATATAAAATATTTTTTATAATAATATCCGAATGAAATATATTTATTCAATACATAAGAAAATCGATATTTTAAGATTTTCAACGATCGGCACACATGTCGTCGGTAAGCTTGTGTGTATACATTAACCATGCCAACCCGTTTGAAAAGTTATTGGGGTTGGCCTAGTTAATCCTCGATTATTCAAGAACGTGAAAAGTTTTGTCTTAAGCATGTCTAAGAAAATCAATATCTTGAGATTTTCACCGATCGGGAAACATCTCACTATGAGATATCGGTAGGCCTATGTGTATGCTATAATCATGCCAACCCGTTTGAAAAGTTATTGGGGTTTACCTAGTTAATCCTAGATTTTTCGAAAATGTGACCAATTTTTATCTTAACAGAATGTCTAAGAAAATCAATATCTTGAGATTTTCACCGATCGGCAAACATCTGACTATGATATTTCGGTAGGCCTATGTGTGTGCTATGATCATGCCAACTCGTTTGAAAAGTTATGGGGGTTTACCTAGTTAATCCTAGATTATTCAAAAACGTGAATAGTTTTGTCTTAAGCATGTCTAAGAAAATCAATATCTTGAGATTTTCACCAATCGGCAAACATCTGACTATGATATTTCGGTAGGCCTATATGTGTGCTATGATCATGCCAACCCGTTTGAAAAGTTATTGGGGTTTACCTAGTTAATCCTTGATTATTCAAAAACGTTAAAAGTTTTGTCTTTAGCATGTCTAAGAAAATCAATATCTTGAGATTTTCACCGATCGGCAAACATCTCACTATGATATTTCGGTAGGCCTATGTGTGTGCTATGATCTTGCCAACCCGTTTGAAAAGTTATTGGGGTTTACCTAGTTAATCCTAGATTTTTCGAAAATGTGACCAATTTTTATCTTAACAGAATGCCTAAGAAAATCAATATCTTGAGATTTTCACCGATCGGCAAACATCTGACTATGATATTTCGGTAGGCCTATGTGTGTGCTATGATCATGCCAACCCGTTTGAAAAGTTATTGGGGTTTACCTAGTTAATACTAGATTATTGAAAAACGTGAAAAGTTTTGTCTTTAGCATGTCTAAGAAAATCAATATCTTGAGATTTTCACCGATCGGCAAACATCTGACTATGATATTTCGGTAGGCCTATGTGTGTGCTATGATCTTGCCAACCCGTTTGAAAAGTTATTGGGGTTTACCTAGTTAATCCTAGATTTTTCGAAAATGTGACCAATTTTTATCTTAACAGAATCTCTAAGAAAATCAATATCTTGAGATTTTCAGCGATCGGCAAACATTTCACTATGATATTTCGGTAGGCCTATGTGTGTGCTATGATCTTGCCAACCCGTTTGAAAAGTAATTGGGGTTTACCTAGTTAATCCTAGATTATTCAAAGACGTGAAAAGTTTTGTCTTTAGCATGTCTAAGAAAATCAATATCTTGAGATTTTCACCGATCGGCAAACATCTCACTATGATATTTCGGTAGGCCTATGTGTGTGCTATGATCATGCCAACCCGTTTGGAAAGTTATTGGGGTTTACCTAGTTAATCCTAGATTTTTCGAAAATGTGACCAATTTTTATCTTAACAGAATGTCTAAGAAAATCAATATCTTGAGAATTCAAGTAGAAGAATTCAATAAATGTAAATCGGTCATTTTGACCGGTCGGTAGTAGTTTTAGTGTTAATGGTCGAAATGCCTATTATAAAAATAATAAATTCTATTTTGTATCGAAAACTAATCGTTTTGTTTGGAGGGAAACCGAAACAAATTTATACCATTAACAACAATGTTCATTGGTCATTTCGATGCGTGCTAAAATGCTTTAATAGATCTAAACACTGTAGATTTGAAACAAAGTGGAGAAGGACGAATATATATGCTTTCTTTTAAGTAAACAAACCATTTAGTTTTTATTGTTTTAAAAAGTGGTTGTGCGTAGTTTAAAATTTATTACATAATTATCAAACATTATCCAAAAAACAAATGTTGTTGTTGGGTTCTTATGATTTGTTTACGATTATTTTTACCAGGACCGCACTAAAAGTGTAACGTAATGCCGCGTTTTTAGGAAAGTTATTTTTAATAATAAAATTAATTTTATTAAAAATATTTCATTTTATACAATTTGCTAAAATTGTAATTTTTCGATTCTACTAAATGGTTTTATTTATTTTTTTTTTTTTTTTCCCCTTTATTTAATATTACAACTGATTTACAAATCATTTAGTAATTTATCTTTCTTAAATGAAGATTCACATTTGACGGGCAGTAGCCCAATGGTTACTCCCGTTTGAATTTACATAGTAATTATTTTTCTCTATCCTAATGAAATACAACTGCCTAATTCTAAAGGTTTCTGCCTTTGAAGTCTTCTTACTGCATTGGTGGTATCCAACAAACTTCGTATGTCTGCATTTTGGTGCCGAGATATCCGCTGAATGTGTTTCTTCGCATGATTTTGTATTTCTTTACTTACATATTCCATGTTTAAGTCCCTATGGAGGTTATCATTTCTAATGTACCATGGTGCGTTTACAATGCCACGCAGCACTTTGTTTTGAAAACATTGAATCATTTGTACATTTGTCTTCTTGGTACAACCCCAAAGTTGAATACCGTAGGTCCATACTGGTTTAAGTATTTGCTGATATAATAGCAATTTGTTATGTATTGTAAGCTCAGAGTTTCTACATATTAGCCAATACATTTTCCTATATTTAATGTTCAATTCTTCTTTTTTCTTTTTAACATGCTCTTTCCATCTAAGCTTGCAATGGAGAGTCATGCCGAGGTATTTGGCTGTATTTGCATTTGGAACCGGCCTTGAATTAAGTTTCACTGGAATCCAGTTAACTTTCTGGTTTGTGAAGTTTACGTGAACCGACTTTGCTTCGTTTAGGCTAATGCGCCATTTCTTGGTCCAACTACTCACTGTGTCGGTTGCTTTTTGAAGTTTGGTCGTTGCTTCTGATATACACTTTCCAGTCGCCAGAATAGCTGTATCGTCTGCAAATGTTGCTATGGTGGCACCTTCTGTATTTGGCATATCTCTGGTGTACAGGATGTACAATATAGGACCCAGTACGCTACCCTGTGGTATGCCTGCTGATATTCTCTTTAGTTCAGAGTACTCTTGGTTATATTTTACACGGAAATGTCGGTCTGCGATATAAGATTTAAGAATTTGATAGAATTGCTTAGGTAGATCTCGATGCAATTTAAATTCAAGTCCTTGGTGCCAAACTTTGTCGAAAGCTTGTGCTACATCTAAGAAGATGCTGGAGCATATCGTCTTATTCTCAAGTGAGTCTTCGATTATATCCGTTATTCTGTGAACTTGTTCTATCGTAGAGTGATTTTCTCTAAATCCAAATTGGTGTGGTGGAATCAAATTTCTCTATTCTATTATTGGCTTGAGTCTCTTGAGCAGTAATTTTTCAAATAATTTTGAAATTACAGGAAGTAGTGAAATCGGTCTGTACGACATTTTATCGTTCGCTGATTTGCCTGGTTTGGGGATCATAATTACTTCAGCAACCTTCCATTGCCGTGGGACATATTTTAGTCTGAAGACAGCATTGATAATTTGAACCAATTTTCGTAGTCCCTTCTCGGGAATGGCTTTTACGACTTGTCCAGTAATTAAATCATATCCTGGAGCTTTTTTTGCGTTCAAATTACACTTGATCTCATTTTTTAATTCCTGTAATGTTACACATCGAATATTTTATTCATCAATTTTGCTAACTGTTATTATGTTTTCATCTGCTATTTGCCTAGGTAACGGTTGAAAGGTGTCTTCCAAGTGAGCTGCAAATAAAATAGCTTTTTGCTTGTCGCTTTTGGCCCAGGTTCCTTCCCCATTTTTAATAGGCGGCACATGCGTTTTGGTTCTTTTTAATCCCTTTGTTGCTTTCCAAAGAGAGTAATCAGTATCTTTATGTTCGGTGAGACCATTTAAGTACTTGTTAATAGTTTCATTCTTAATTTCTTTTATAAGTTGTTTTAGTTTATTGCATAGAAAATTGAGGATTTTTTTGTTTTCCGGGGCGCGTGTCCTTTGCTAGGTTTTTCTTGCCTTCCGTTTCTCTCTAACTAACTCCCTGACCTCAATAGGATAATTTTGATTCCTACGGGATTCGGTGTGACTAGCAAGAGAACTTTCCCATGCTGCTTGTTGAATAGTACTGTTAAATACCTCTAGTTCGTCTTCCAACTGTACCGGTGTTTTAATCGGCACTCGTAGATTTATTTGCATTTCAATTAGTTCTTGGAATAGGTCCCAGTTAGTTCTATTATTTGTTAATTTAGGCAGGTTATCCTTATTAATTATCATTGTGCTGAGTGTCATGATAACAGGTGTATGATCGGAATATATCCCTTCGCTGTTTTCGATGCACATGTAATCCTCGAAGATCCCTTTCGTTACATAAAAATTAATGAGATCTGGTATTTTATTTACATACATCAGCAGGCCAGTATGTTGGTTTACCTCCAGAGTGGAACTCGCAGTTATTTATTCGTCCGGCTTCGAATAGCTCTTTTCCTTTATGGGTTGTAAGTCTTGATCCCCAATAGGTGTTTTTTGCATTAAAGTCACCACCAATAATAAAATTGGATCCTAGTGATCTAAAGAGTCTATTATAATCTTCTTTGTTTAGATTATAGCGTGGAGGGCAGTAGATAGAGGAAACACTGTATTCATTATTATTGTTAGTTTCAACTTTTATGGTTTTAACTTGCATATTTTCATCTTCTATACAAGGTTCTTCATAGTGTTTGAGACTCTTTTTCACTATTACTGTTGATCCTCCTCTGGGTTTTCCTCCTGGGTGAACAGCATGGTAACATTCATAATGACGTATTTTAACGTTTGATGCATATCTAGACGCTTATATAAAGCTTCTAGACTACGTTCTTGCTTTGCTAGCCTTATATTTATGGCTTCTATGCTTCGACAAATCCTTTCAAGGGGATTATCATTCGTAGCATTAGATGATTGCTGTACAATTTGTGAATAACTTTTCCGCTCTGTACCAATACCTGGTGGTTTTGGCTCCGCTTGGGTTTTAGTTGGTTTCTCTTCTCTGGTAACCCTATTCGCGAGGAGTTTGTGCTAAATTTGTCCTAAAGACAACAACAACATTTTAGGACAAGTTTAGGAAAAACTTCATACGACTATATACTACTAAGAAGTTTGTCCTAGATCCGAAAACTATGTATTAGTATTAGTGAACATAATGAAGTTTTGTAAGGAAAAACCAGAAAACATTCAGGCGGATTTTTTTTTTTGAGATTGATCTAATTATTAAGCTTCAAAATAATAAATAAATAAATGTAAAGTTAAAAATCAACATTTTCATGAATTTTCTTTCGATATTTCTAAGAGGTTACTACGGCTGAAATGGACATTTTCATATTGAACTAGAACCATTCTATCCAAAACATATCAAATTTCCGGAAAATGTTGGGGAAAAGTATGTTAGGATTCCACTTTTACTTGCTTAGTAGGTTTAAATCAAAAATTAAAATTTTCATGAATTTTCTTTCGATATTTCTAAGAGGTTACTACGGCTGAAATGGACATTTTAATATTGAACTAGAACCATTCTATCCAAAACATATCAAATTTCCAGAAAATGTTGGGGAAAAGTATATTAGGATTCCACTTTTACTTGCTTAGTAGGTTTAAATCAAAAATCAAAATTTTCATGAATTTTCTTTCGATATTTCTAAGAGGTTACTACGGTTGAAATGGACTTTTTCATATTTAACTAGAACCATTCTATCCAAAACATATCACATTTCCGGAAAATGTTGGGGAAAAGTATGTTAGGATTCCACTTTTACTTGCTTAGTAGGTTTAAATCAAAAATTAAAATTTTCATGAATTTTCTTTCGATATTTCTAAGAGGTTACTACGGCTGAAATGGACATTTTAATATTGAACTAGAACCATTCTATCCAAAACATATCAAATTTCCGGAAAATGTTTAGGAAAAGTATGTTAGGATTCCACTTTTACTTGCTTAGTAGGTTTAAATCAAAAATCAAAATTTTCATGAATTTTCTTTAGATATTTCTAAGAGGTTACTACGGGTGAAATGGACATTTTCACATTGAACTAGATCCATTCTATCCAAAACATATCACATTTCCGGAAAATGTTGGGGAAAAGTATGTTAGGATTCCACTTTTACTTGCTTAGTAGGTTTAAATCAAAAATCAAAATTTTCATGAATTTTCTTTCGATATTTCTAAGAGGTTACTACGGCTGAAATGGACATTTTCACATTGAACTAGATCCATTCTATCCAAAACATATCACATTTCCGGAAAATGTTGGGGAAAAGTATGTTAGGATTCCACTTTTACTTGCTTAGTAGGTTTAAATCAAAAATCAAAATTTTCATGAATTTTCTTTCGATATTTCTAAGAGGTTACTACGGCTGAAATGGACATTTTCACATTGAACTAGATCCATTCTATCCAAAACATATCACATTTCCGGAAAATGTTGGGGAAAAGTATGTTAGGATTCCACTTTTACTTGCTTAGTAGGTTTAAATCAAAAATCAAAATTGTCATGAATTTTCTTTCGATATTTCTAAGAGGTTACTACGGCTAAAAAGGACATTTTCACATCAAACTAGATCCATTCTATCCGAAGCATATTACATTTCCGGAAAATGTTGGGAAAAGTATGTTAGGATTCCACTTTTACTTGCTTAGTACGTTTAAATCAAAAACCAAAATTTTCATGAATTTTCTTTCGATATTTCTAAGAGGTAACTACGGCTTAAATGGACATTTTAATATTGAACTAGAACCATTCTATCCAAAACATATCACATTTCCGGAAAATGTTTAGGAAAAGTATGTTAGGATTCCACTTTTACTTGCTTAGTAGGTTTAAATCAAAAATTAAAATTTTCATGAATTTTCTTTCGATATTTCTAAGAGGTTACTACGGCTGAAATGGACATTTTAATATTGAACTAGAACCATTCTATCCAAAACATATCAAATTTCCGGATAATGTTGGGGAAAAGTATATTAGGATTCCACTTTTACCTGCTTAGTAGGTTTAAATCAAAAATCAAAATTTTCATGAATTTTCTTTCGATATTTCTAAGAGGTTACTACGGTTGAAATGGACTTTTTCATATTGAACTAGAACCATTCTATTAAAAACATATCACATTTCCGGAAAATGTTGGGGAAAAGTATGTTAGGATTCCACTTTTACTTGCTTAGTAGGTTTAAATCAAAAATCAAAATTTTCATGAATTTTCTTTCGATATTTCTAAGAGGTTACTACGGCTGAAATGGACATTTTCACATTAAACTAGATCCATTCTATCCAAAGCATATTACATTTCCGGAAAATGTTGGGGAAAAGTATGTTAGGATTCCACTTTTACTTGCTTAGTAGGTTTAAATCAAAAATCAAAATGTTCATGAATTTTCTTTAGATATTTCTAAGAGGTAACTACGGGTGAAATGGACATTTTCACATTGAACTAGATCCATTCTATCCAAAACATATCACATTTCCGGAAAATGTTGGGGAAAAGTATGTTAGGATTCCACTTTTACTTGCTTAGTAGGTTTAAATCAAAAATCAAAATTTTCATGAATTTTCTTTCGATATTTCTAAGAGGTTACTACGGCTGAAATGGACATTTTCACATTGAACTAGATCCATTCTATCCAAAACATATCACATTTCCGGAAAATGTTGGGGAAAAGTATGTTAGGATTCCACTTTTACTTGCTTAGTAGGTTTAAATCAAAAATCAAAATTTTCATGAATTTTCTTTCGATATTTCTAAGAGGTTACTACGGCTGAAATGGACATTTTCACATTGAACTAGATCCATTCTATCCAAAACATATCACATTTCCGGAAAATGTTGGGGAAAAGTATGTTAGGATTCCACTTTTACTTGCTTAGTAGGTTTAAATCAAAAATCAAAATTTTCATGAATTTTCTTTAGATATTTCTAAGAGGTAACTACGGGTGAAATGGACATTTTCACATTGAACTAGATCCATTCTATCCAAAACATATCACATTTCCGGAAAATGTTGGGGAAAAGTATGTTAGGATTCCACTTTTACTTGCTTAGTATGTTTAAATCAAAAATCAAAATTTTCATGAATTTTCTTTCGATACTTCTAAGAGGTTACTACGGCTGAAATGGACATTTTCACATTGAACTAGATCCATTCTATCCAAAACATATCACATTTCCGAAAAATGTTTGGGAAAAGTATGTTAGGATTCCACTTTTACTTGCTTAGTAGGTTTAAATCAAAAATCAAAATTTTCATGGATTTTCTTTCGATATTTCTAAGAGGTTACTACGGATGAAATGGACATTTTCACATTGAACTAAAACCATTCTGTCCAAAACATATCACATTTTTGGAATCCTAATATACTTTTCTCCAACATTTTCCGGAAATGTGATATGTTTTGGATAGAATGGAACTAGTTCAATGTGGAAATGTCCATTTCAGCCGTAGTAACCTCTTAGAAATATCAAAAGAAAATTCATGAAAAGTTTTACTTATGATTTAAACCTACTAAGCAAGTAAAAGTGAAATCCTAAAATACTTTTTTCCAACATTTTCCGGAAATGTGATATGTTTTGGATAGAATGGATCTAGTTCAGTTATAAAATATATATTAATGTAAAATATTTCAAATATATAAAATTTTTTTATTACAATATATAATTGTCGCCTAAATGACATTGTTTTTTTATATTTAAACACATACATTCTCACATCAACATTTGTTGTTGTTGGTTTAGGACAGTTTAGGACAAACTTCTCATCCGTGGTAACCCTAGGGTTTTGAGGAAACTGATGCGTTTTGTTTCTTAGTCTTTGAAGTTCTTTGGCTACTTCACAGCCTCTAAAATTTGCAGGATGATGCCCTTTACAGTTTATACATTTTGCAGGGGTGTTTCTACTTTCTGTACACTCTTTCGCGTTGTGTTTTCCAGCACATTTTACGCATCTTGGCTCCCGTCTGCAATATTTTTGCGTGTGATTGAAACCTTGGCATTTTTTGCATTGAGGTCTCGTGTTTTTCTTAAGCGGTTCTATTTTAACCCTCATATTGAGAATTGCTTTGATATTGAAGATGTTTTCAACTTTCTCCTTTTTGTTAAACGTAAGCATGAAGAGTGGAAGCCCCCTTTTTTTGACTTGATTGTTCTCACCTCTCTCTCGTTTTAGGATATTTACTGCATCTTCTATTTGCCGATCTCTTGCCTTTAGGTCCTCAATTATGTCCTCCTTCTTACACGTTGGATGAAGGCCTCTGGCCATAACCTTAATTGCGCGTTCGTTTTTATCTTCGTATGTGAACCATTCTTTACCTTCCGCATTGAGCTTTGTTGCTAGAGCTCTATATGTGTCGGAATCTGGTGTATTGATTTTCCACACGTTATTGTTTAGTGACACTACTCTATATTCCTTAGCTGTCACTGATTTCATTATAGATTGTATACTAGCAAATTCTGTTATGCCGATTACATTAATTGGCGGAGGAGCCTTTTCTTTCGGTACAACCTTTTGTTGCCGATTTTGTTGCTGTTGCTGGTGAGCTCGTTTGGTATTAGTATCACCAGTTACTAATACATTAGCTTGCGAATGATCTCCAACTTCAGGCGAGAATTCTGCTTTTCGGTTTTTGGTAGGTCTTTTCTTCCTTTTCAGTACCCAATCTGTTTCTCTCATGAGATCCTCTTCATCAGTATGGAACTCATTGTTATAACTGGTGTGAGTACTTGTTTCATTATAACAAGTTAGCGGGTTTTCAGAAATCTCCATTGGTTTGGGCTTCTTCAATTCTTCATTTTCTTTTTTCAGCTTTTCAATTTCGCTTCTTAGTTGGGTTAAAAGTACCTCTACTTCACTGAGTTTTCAACAGAGTTCAGCGTTTTCGTCTTTCTGCTGATTTGCAGAGTTAGTATGATGGTTTGGTGATCTTAACAACATTGAACTTCTTTCGAATGGGTTTAGCAATGATTGGCTCACCCCAGAATCCATTGAGCCAGCCTCGTAAGAGGGTGGATTAGCCAACTGGGTAGTTGGTTTACCACCTGGGGTATTGTTTCCTTTTTGCGTTGAACTCATTGCTTTAAAACTCGTTATGTATCAACTACCAACCTAACCAGTACAAGTTGGTAGTGGGTCATTGAAGAGAACATCATTTGCTATGTTCTCGGTAATCGGTTATTCCGCCGTATCTCGGTCGCCAAAGCCTCGTTAGTTAATTAGCAGGAAGTACCACGTGCAGGTGAGGCTGGCATTTGGGCTAGTATATTAAGACCATCTAAATCGGTGCCCCTTGCCCCCCCCCCACCTAAATGGTTTTATGAACAATAATTTAATTTTTGTTCAACCTATGATTTCCTACCACTATGTAAGCAAAAAAACGTGTACATATTAAAATTTACCGCCGACGCGCCGCGCTTGGCGTGAAAGGTCACTGGAATATAGTAATTGGTATAAAAATATAAATGCAAATTATTCTCAAAATAAAAACCGAAAATAATTTCTTTTTTACTTTTATCAATTGACATTAAAAATTAAATAAAAAAAGAATATTGTTTTTTAAATTATAGCCATAAACAAAAATTTGATTTGAACTATTCATTCCGGAATGAAAATACACGGCATTGTTGTTGTAAAATTCCCAAAGTAAGACTACATTAGACTACAATTATTTCGTTTAAAACAAATGAAATAGTAGAGAATGAAAACAGTAAAAATAGAGAGGCTGGTTCAAACTTTTGAAAATTTTAACTTTTAAAAAGAAAGGTTTACAGAGTTTACTATCAAACAATAGATACCATTACAATACAATAGAGAAAATTTCAGCTTACACAAATTTTAATTGTCTTTTAAAGCAAAGTGGCTGACATCTGGTGCACGATATTTAAATTATAGAAAAAAATGGTCAATACATATTGTTAATAAATAAGTATATTAAAAAAATAATTTCCAATAGCCAAAACGGGTTAGCATTTTTACGGTAAACAGACATAGGCCTACCGAAATATCATAGTCAGATGTTTGCCGATCGGTGAAAATCTCAAGATATTGATTTTCGTATACAATCTGTTAAGATAAAAATTGGTCACATTTTCGAAAAATCTAGGATTAACTAGGTAAACCCCAATAACTTTTCAAACGGGTTGGCATGATCATAGCATACACATAGGCCTACCGATATATCATAGTGAGATGTTTGCCGATCGGTGAAAATCTCAAGATATTGATTTTCTTAGACATGCTTAAGACAAAACTTTTCACGTTTTTGAATAATCTAGGATTAACTAGGTAAACCCCAATAACATTTCAAACAGGTTGGCATGATCATAGCACACACATAGGCCTACCGAAATATCATAGTGAGATGTTTACCGATCGGTGAAAATCTCAAGATATTGATTTTCTTAGACATTCTGTTAAGATAAAAATTGGTCACATTTTCGAAAAATCTAGGATTAACTAGGTAAACCCCAATAACTTTTCAAACGGGTTGGCATGATCATAGCATACACATAGGCCTACCGATATATCATAGTGAGATGTTTGCCGATCGGTGAAAATCTCAAGATATTGATTTTCTTAGACATGCTTAAGACAAAACTTTGCACGTTCTTGAATAATCTAGGATTAACTAGGTAAACCCCAATAACTTTTTAAACGGGTTGGCATGGTTAATGTATACACACGAGCTTACCGACGACATGTGTGCCGATCGTTGAAAATCTCAAGATATCGATTTTCTTAGGTATTGAATTTGCATTCGGATATTATTATAAAAAATATTTTATATTTTTCGCCCGAATGTATACTTTTTTAAACACATACATATGTAAATTTGTTGTTGTTGTTAATCCTAGTTTTAGTTTAGGATAAACTTCATTCGCATGTTCGGATAGCAAATGATCTACAAATGTTATTTATTATATTGAGACCATTTATTTGTAGTATAGATTTGTAATTACATATTTGTGATTCAGAAACGTTTAGTAAATTCAAATTAAAGTCTCCAATTATGATCGCATTTCTGTGTTTTGAGATAGTTCTGTCAAAGGCAATTAAAAAATCACTAATTGAAGTTTGGGGTGGTTTGTAAATACATATTAATGTTAGATTCAAAGATTTGCAATACATAATAATAAATTCATTTTCTAGCTGTATTTCTTTATAAATGTGTTGAAATTCTATACTTGTATGAACAAAAACGGATATCCCACCACCTTCTCTATTACCATGTTTCCATGACAGAGTTAACCTAGGTTAACTCGAGGTTGGGTCGAGTTTCGTTAAATCCAAATTAACTCAACGAAACTAGTGTGGTTGAGTAAGATTCTATCTGTCAAAATTTTTTTTCATTTTTTTAATGTGAAATCTAGTTAGCATCAAGCAATTTAAGCAAAATGTCGTCGCGCGTGTATTGGAATAATGATGAGTGCAAAATTGTATTTTCTATTTTTGAGGAAAACATATAATAAGTTTAATGGATGTTTGTATATTTAAATATTTAAAATTGTGGAGGAGGAATTTACGAAGCAGGGCATAACATATAAAAACTATGAAAATATTGAAAATAAGTGGAAAAATTAAAAAAAAAATTTTATTAAAACTAAAAAGGAAAATACAAAATGTGGAAATTCACACAACACCTGCGAATACTACGAGGAGCTCAACCAAATATTAGCCAAGAGGCCAAGCAGTACAACTTTGGAAAATTCGGTTGATGTATACAGAATTATGGATTATTATTGATTATTTTTAGAAACGAGTACATCAAATACCATTAAGGAAGAAGTGGATGAGTTAATCGAAACCAGAGTTGAACCCATTGAACAGTCAGAGGCGTCCACTTCAAGTAGTCATACGAATAAACGTAGGAAAAAAAGCACCGCGTTAGAGGATATGACATCAAAAATAGTTCATGAGAACAAAACGCTTCTTGATGAATTTTTAAAAGAACAAAAAAATCTAATTGAATATGAATTCGATTTATATTCAAAAAAAGAAGAAGATCTGCAGAACAAATTTCTTGCAGATAATAAAAAAATGTTCGAAGAACTAAATAAATCATTTTTAAATGATTTAAAAAACATTTTAAATCCGGTTAGCTCGAGCACTGAGGATACTAATAACAGTAGCAGTTCGCCGCCACCGGAATATTTATTAAACGAACTGAATGAATTTATTAATTTCGATTAAATTTTAGTTTTTAAGGGTAGTATTCGTGTAACAGCTGTAGTCTCAAGTTTTGATTAAACCGAGAATACAACTGCTGCAGACTTCCTCTCGGTTGTTCCAGTGCAGCTTTTTCAGCCGGCTAGCGTGCAGTGGCTGGGGGAGTTCTTTTCTGGGCCAAGAGGAAGCTAGTAAATGCTGCTATATACCGGGTTACGCCGAACTGAGTAGCAGTTGAGACCATGAACGAATTGCTTAAGAACTTATAATAATCTATTTAGCCAGACATACTATTTATCTGACAAACCACTATAAAACCAAATATTTTGAGAAATATGGGATTGTATATGAAAAAGAAAAGAAAATATAACATAAAATTACTGTCACGGACGTTGCTTAATTGATAATCCCCGATTAACGGTCAGAGAAAAATTGTGCAAAAAAAAAATCAATATGTACAATAATCAGGGAGAATTGAATATTAAAAACTAAATAAAGAAGAATAAAACGAAATCCAGTTAATGAATAAGTTATAAAAATAATGACGAAAAATCGAAATCGAGAAAAAAAAAAAAAATGAAATGTAATCGGTATACTTGCTGAAACTCCTTAACACCACTGATATACTGCCATGAAAAACAAATTTTAGCGTCCTCTGTTATGATTTGTATAATCCGGTTGATAAAGGTGAGATGAAGATAGTTCAGCTCCTCGTTATATCGGTGGTCCAAAACATAAAAAAAATAATAGTCCTGTTAGTATCCAAGCAACAATACCGTACTTCGATTAATATTTAAGGTGTCTTTACATACCTTGTAACTTGGTGCATATGTTAGCACCAAGGTGTCCAAATTATTTCAGCACAAAATGTTGATAATCGCTGTTCAAATTATAATTGCTCGTACCATAAATTTTAAAAAGAAGAATCCATTCAAGAATTGTTCACCAAAACAATAAAACAAAATGATGCCCCTCGAATCACCGCAACGCAACGTTCCAACAAAAAAAACTGCTTACGGTTGCACTCACAATGGATCGAATCACCACGATAAATTATTTATTAAGGTTTTGTTTTGTTTTTCACTTAACTGGTTTACACAAAACATTTAAGGCCCAAAATAAAGTTTCTTTTTTTTCTAAGACTACAAATTCAATGTAGTCATTCTAAATATGTACTGACACTATCAATTTTATTTTTGGTTTATCAGCAGAAAATCAAATTATCAAATCATGAAATGCAATCACTAAAGTAAAAACATCACTTTCAATAACATAAAGTTTTATTCATTCATAAAGGTTTATTTAGAATTATATTAACAATTATTAAATTCAGTTTATACCACCATAAATTATTAAAATTAATCTTAAATGTCTAAAATTTTAACACAAAAAAACTCAAAAAGAAATATGTTTTTTTCTTCACAACAAATTTTCTCTGCTTCTTTTCTCGATCAAACCCAAAAATCCAATCCCATCTCATTCCGCTAACTCTACCATTACACCTCCCATTCCCCTCAAGTCAGCTTCTTTGTTTTTTTCTTTTCCGTTAAATATTTGGTTTTCAGTGCTGGGCAACCTATCGCCCAAAGAGATCACAATCATCGCGCGTGGTGAATAAAAATATGTAATCTAAAACTTCCGGTTTACCGGTTACACTCGTGAAAAGTACTCGTGTGTATACCATATATATTTAGGTTAAGGAAATGAATTCAGTGATTTATGAATGAAATATATGAATTTTTTAATAATTAAATTTTTATTTATTTGTTTTATGTACACAAATCTATTAAAATCAAAGTCGAAAACTTTCAATTTTTAATTTACATTGAAATTTTTTGGTTTTATTTACTTATGCCATCTCGATATGGACAATAATTTTATAAATTTTCTTAAACAAATATTTTACTTTGTATTCAATTTCGCCTGCTTTGTAGATTAGGATAATTCTGTGCGATATAATTTTTTAGGTGGTCTCGAATCTCGTTTGCTGATACCGATATTCTTGAGCTGTTGGCTGGTTGTGGTTGAGGAAATAGTTCATTAGTTTGTTCTAACTCAACGTTCCATGATTGTAGTATCGGCCACAATTTGAGGAACCAAACTAATGTCTGTATCTATTTTTGTATGTGTAATTCGCCACCTGCTCTTTAGTTGTCCAAATGCGTTTTCTACGACAATTCGGGCCTTATTTAAGTAAACTCCAAATGAGTCCTCTTCGGGAGTCCGTGCTGGCGTGTATCCCTTCAACAACCAACTCTGTAATGGATACGCTGGGTCTCCAACTAAAAACGCTTTTACTTCTTTTTCATTAATAATTTCAGATGGCTATGGGAGAAAGAAAAAAGTGTATGTCAATAGGTATGAATGAAAAATTTTAAAATATTTTGT
The DNA here is from genome assembly GCA_958295665.1 of Tipula vernalis. Classification (NCBI taxonomy): domain Eukaryota; kingdom Metazoa; phylum Arthropoda; class Insecta; order Diptera; family Tipulidae; genus Tipula; species Tipula vernalis. The sequence continues at coordinate 275,744,156 of OY282560.1, read as the reverse complement.
ATATACCAGTGGATAATTCTGAATATTGTTGAACAAAAACGAATCTTTCAGTACCACGGCATTATGCGTACATCCTGGATGCTTCACCGTGATGTCAATGAATCTGAAATGATAAAATTCACTAAAACAAATATTATTAAAGATTACTAAATTATGTTCACTAACCTATAATTTGCATCCACTATACCTTGAAGCACAACTGATGGCCAACTCTTTCTATTTATAAAATCCCTATAACCATCTTCTGGTGGTGTTACGGGAATGTATGTACCATCAATTGCTCCAAGAATTGGCAGACCGCTTCTTTCTTTAAATTTTCTAATTATTAATTTTGCTTCTTCAATTGATGGCATTTTCAATTCTTTTGGAAACAACAATTCAATGACTGCTGAACAAAACTGTTTCAGACATCGATGGACTGACGTTTTATGAACGCCAAATTGGTTCCCGACAACCCTATATTCCGCACAAGAGGCCAGTTTATACAAGGCAATTGCAATTTTCTTATCTACTTGTAATGGCTCTCGGACACAAAAAGGATCAAGGCGTAATTCAGGAGCTAACTCGTCACACAAATAATTGAATGTATCCCAATCAATGCGAAAATTCTCGATCCACTCATCAAAGCTGTCACTTTTCACAATATTTTCCCACCAGTCACTACTTCTTCGTTTTTTCCATACTTTTGATGGCTTGCGTTTTAATAGATGATGTATTCGTAAGGCAACCGAAATGTTGTTCCTCGTTACATCTTGAAATATATTTCCCGCGAAGACAAGTCGTTTGCGCATTCGTTTTAAAAATGCTCCCCGAGTAACCATATGTCACAAAAAAGGGCCAAAAATTTCACAAAAAAAGGTGATTGGTCGACCAAAATGTGTAAAAATTTGTGACAAATTTGTTATGAAATGGTGGATGGGGTTGACGCTGTTTGTGAAAACAAAACGAGTATTTTGCGGAACAAAAATATCGGTTTTTTTTTGGAACATTTCGTCGACGTTTTCAGGACCATTTACCCAACAATTTGACAATTTTTTTGTGATAATAAAATGAAATATTTGTCGGTATTATGTGAATATTTTTTGGTTTAAATGTGCAACAAAATATGAGCTATTTATTGACAATTTAACCACAAATATTGGACTCATTTTTTGACAATTTAACAACAATTTTTTGTCACATATTCCTCAATAACTTTGTGAATGTGATTTTTCAATATAAATTAAAATTAGTCACTTGATTAATTAAGCTTCTATAAAGTTTTTTTTATTAGATTCATGTACATTTCAATTAATTTTTGTATTCAATAAAATTAGTAATTCATTTAAACAATAAAAAAAAAAATTTAACAAAAATTATATATAGATAAAAATATATATTATATATGTATATATATATATATATATATATATATATATATATATATATATATATATATATATATATATATATATATATATATATATATAATAATAATATATATCGTCATGTCCAAATAAGAGTATTTATTACATCTACAAATCGCTAATTCTTTGGAGAGGCTTATGTCGTTTTCGATTGACCAAAAAAACTAAATTCAGTGCAAAAAAAAAACTAAACTCGAACATTTTTTACTATGGCGAGTTTAGTTTTTTTTTGCACTGAGTTTAGTTTTTTTTGATCAATCGAAAACGACATTAAAAATGTTTAATGCTAATTTCGGCTTAATTTTTTTTTGTATAAAGTCCTTTCCACAGTGTGGCAAGAATTTTATTTAAAAAAAATTAAGCCAAATTTGACATTAAAAACTTGACACACCCCTCCAAAAAATTAATGATTTGTAGATGTAAAATACTCTTATTTGGGTACGACGATTTATAGATCCATTTATACATGCCATGTATATATATATATATATATATATATATATATATATATATATATATATATATATATATATATATATATATATATATATATATATATATATATATATATATATATATGTGTATATGTATGGAAAAAATATAAGTATCACAACTTCAATATCTTTCATTTTTAATTAATCTATCTAATTAAATTTATTTTATAAATAAAAAAATAAAATAAAAAAGTAAAATTCTTAAAACTAAAAGCTCTCGGGATTATTTATTACATACTTCTTCTTTCAAGATTTTTATATCGCTCTTGCCCTCTTTGAAGATATACCTTCATATCATCCTCTGCGGTGCTTTCTTGAAAATCAGACCGAATGTCCTTGACGGCATCTGTAAATGATTAATCAGTTTAAGTATAAATATCAATTTGCATCAAATAATTTATTTACCTAATATTATTTGTTTAAAATTTGTTCCACAAAGTTTTATTTTATTATTTTTTCCAGTAAAGTTCATTTTTTTCTGCATTTCTGCAGAAAATAATTTATTTATTACTCGCCTTGTCGCTTTTCCAACGCTTTCCCCCCCACTTGTTATTAATTTTCTTACCTGGTGATAAAAAAATTAATTAAATTTTAAAATTACAATATTTGTAATCTAATCAATACCAATAATTTTGCAAAAGATGGATCTTCGCAAGCTCGCTCCATTTCACTAAAATTTTCTAAATCATTTATAGGTAATACAATTATTGGCTCCGAGTTGGTGGTGGGATCCGATGAGCTAATTAATATATCATAATTAATTTTGTTTGGGATTTCTGCAACAAGCTCTTGCAAACATTGAACTTTTTGTTGGGTTCTAATTAATTCAAATTTTAATCCACCTGTAAAAATTAAGTTTTTATTGTCAAATATTCCATCAAAGTTTTAACGGTTTTCATCAAACATAATTTTTGCTAGGTCTTGACGCTAAAATAAATTCGACCATGAAGCAAATTATGATCAAGTGGCACAATGTTTAGTCGACTTACTCATTTCTTCAGTGAATGTTTGTCGCATGTTTTTCATTTCTTTGATCAACTCATTACAGGTTTCCATATGTATTTGTGTTCCGAATTCTTCAATTAAAAATAAAACAAAAAGAATAAAAAATTAAAACAGATATAACATTTACAATAATTATTTATAATTTATAATTATCATCTTACTTTGTGTATTTTCATTCCAATTAATATATTTGTTTTGTAAATTGACGTTAAGTTCGTCGAAAACCTCAGGAGATGACGACATTTTGAACTGTCAAATAAAATAAAAATTTGTTAATTAAATTATGGATTTTTGTTTATTAAATGTTATGTACATTAGTTAAGAAGTGGAATAACGTAAATATTCGCTTCATAAATGATTCCAACACATTTTACAATATCATTTGTAATTTTAATATTTTTTAATTCGTTTGCATTGCCGCTTTTCTCCCAATTAAATTTTATAATAGTTGGTATTTGGCAGTTTCCATGTAATAATAAAGGATCGGGAACAGGGTTATTCAAATAAAATTCGATCGCCATTATATCCCGATTATCGTAATAAAAATTTTTAATTATAAAAAATTCATTACTTTTGCTCATTATTATATTGTCTTTGTCGTTAATTTTTAATATGTACCTTGACAAAATACATTTTTTGTAATTTGTTCGGTTATCCATTAAATGCTTTCCAGAACATTCGTCAAATAATCCTTCCCTTAATTCTTCTTTAATAGCCTCGCAATATTGCAGCTCAATGAAACGGTTTTCCACTTGTTGTAAAGGATTTTTGTAAGACCTTATTAATTTTTTAATCTTGTTTAAATTATTTTCAAATGGAAACGCACTAAATGTCTCCAAAGGCCCAAATCTTTTGACATCGCTGGTTAAATGTATTAGTAAATGCATATTGTAGACAATAAAATTTTCTCCATAAAGTACTGCGGTATTTTGTACAAATCTCCGTAATAAATGGTTTGCATAATTAATCTGCTGTAATGACGAGGGTTTCGATAAAATATGTACTGCATTATGCAACAATAAAAAGTGATTGAATAAGTCCTGGTCTAATATTCCTTTCATGATGATGGGACCTGTGTAAATAAGGAACATCCGGAACTCTGTTGCCTTCCATAATTTGTAGTGCCTAATGCTTCTGGGTTTTCGTGCAAAATCTCGGGGTAACTGTTTTGATATAGAATTTATTCGAGCATCCACTTCAGAAATTTTTTCGGGATTTAATTTAACAAATTGAAATTCTTGTGGCTCTGATTCTTCAAATTGGCGGGTTGGTGGTAACTGGGTTAATGAAATTGTGTTTCTATATTTTCGTTTGTCTCCGTCAACCCAAAACTTTAATAATTTATTCGTGATCCCAAGGTACAATATATGCATAGGATCAAGAACAAAATCTTGAACCATATCGATTGGGAGTTGCTCCAAAATCGATCTTCCCTCCTTATGGTGCAGTATTTGCTTTCGTTGCCGAAAGCTTTCGTCTGTTCTTAGGATACAGTCTACCTCATCGAAATATAAATTTCTGCAATATTTACCTTTGGTAGTGCATCTTGGACACCCATAATAAGCATTGAAATTTTTTATATAAGTTATATCGGCCTTTGCTGGTGCATCACAAACAAATCCCCGAATTTTTATAGTTATTTTTTTATTTTTGAACATTAAACCGTTGACGACCAAATTTTGCAATTCCTCTGTAAATTCTTTTAAATACGCATTAAATGAGCAGGGTTTATGGGCGCCATGGTATACTCCGACAACAAAAATATAATTGTTCATTTCGGCAACTTTGATTTGAATTGGCCAAATGGAATCCGTAGAGCTTTTTGCAATAGGCAGCCCATCAATATTTATTAAGAAACCTATTTCTTGTGTATGATGATTTAACGTTTCTAATTTTCTTAACAATGGTTCTTTAATTCCCTGGTAAATGTATTTGCCCGGTTCTACATTCGTAAATTTTGAAGGAATTCTGGGTGTTTGAAGTAAAGTTCTTGAATCACGTGGCAAATTTATACCAAAATTAATCAATAATTTTAATAAAGATGTTAAGGATTTTCCAGAAATATTTTCCCGAAGAGCCCAAAGTCTTAACTCATCATTTAAATTGCTGATTTTAACAGATCGGACTTCTATTGAATTTGTTTCAGTCAAAGTTTCTGACGTTACTGTGAAAGAAGGAAGATTTGTTGATAGTTGTTCGGTACATTCCAGCGATAAGCAACGTTGATCTACTGACGTGTTGTGTTCTTCTATTTGGAATCTCTCTCGTAAGTTTGCATCTCCAGTTTGTGTTTGCTCAGGATTACAACGTCCCATACTTGGTCTTTTCTGTTGAATGCTGGCCTTAAGTTGCTCCTTCAATAATTTATGTCTGTATTGTCTTGATACATCTTTAAGTTTTTTTCCCATTTTATTGCAATAAAATGCACCTTATGCCAAGAGTGTGAATCTAAAGAATTAGCAAATTTTAATGGCCCTATAAATATTTTTTTTAAACAGCACACACGGCAGCAGCATTGATTTTTTGATTTAATTTTACCGACTTTTCAAAAGTTCCGTAAGAAAATGATGCAAAATATTTGTTCTAAAACTATTAATAATCCAATATTGTCACTTACCAAACTACAATTAATTATAATTGTAATTGACTAAGAATTCTTAATAATAATAATAAATAAAAGTAACGGTACACACGCTATAATATAAATTACACAATTTACAAAATATATTTTATAAACCAAAAGAATTTACAAGATCTAAACTTTATATAGTTAAAGTTTTATTATAGTTTTTATAAAAAATAAACTAACGAGCTAAATGTACATAAAAACACAGATTTAATTAATTTTTATTTTTTTATTTTTATAAAAAGATCGCAATTATAGCGCACTGTATCACCACACACACACGATTATAAAATGGCGAATGACGAAATTACCCCTGTATACAAATTATACAACAAACATTATGAAAAAAATTATACACACGTTTCATCTAGATTTTGGAAGGATATTGTTTTACGTGCGTTTGGTCTTTTTTCACCATCTGTTAACATTACGACTCAAAAACGATACGAAATTATCACAAAGTAACAGCATAAGTATGTCGTAAAATTGTCCAAAATAATTTGTCACAAAAATAATCTAAATTGAGTGACAAATAAGTGAACAAAATATTTTTTGTTTTGTGGACAAAATCAACATCTATTTTGTCACAAAATAACCGCATAAATATACCCCAAATTGTCATCATTGATTGTGACAAAAAATTGTCACAAAATAACAGCATAAATATGTCGTAAAATTGTCCAAAATAATTTGTCACAAAAATAATCTAAATTTAGTGGCAAATATGTGAACAAAATATTTTTTGTTTTGCGGACAAAATCAACAAGTATTTTGTAACAAAATAACCGCATAAATGTACCCCAAATTGTCACCATTGATTGTGACAAAAGGGAGCCTACATTTTTGTGACAAATCGGTTAAAAATTTTGTGATCACAATTTTTGGTTACTCGGGTCTTTTCTTTTTTTCCATGTTAAAAACATGGTTCGTCATTAAAATCTTGTACATCTTTTCTGTATTTCGCAGATGAGCTGCGCACATAATTTTTATTTTTGTGTCGACATCCATTTTTTAATTGTATATTATTACACAACACACTCAATGGGCAATTGAAATTAAAGGTTTTGGAAATATAAAAAACAACACACAAAATTTGTTCCAAAATATAATAATCACTTATGACGAAATACAAAACACATTAAAAACTTTTGGTATACACATTAGACGCCAACTGTCAAATTAACTCGATATATGCGATGTTCATGGAAACGGTAAGGGTTAACGCCGCCTAAATCTAACTTAACTCGGTTCATGGAAACATGGTACAGTCAGTCAATAAAGTCTACGTACACTTGCAAAATTTGAGTTATATACCAAATTACACATATTAGAAATATATTTAATTTATTTTATTTTTGTACTATTATACATATAAATATTGTTATAATAAAAATTCATATAAAGTCATAATTTATAAAAAAATTAACAAAAAAAAAAAAAAATGATGTCAATAAAGTGTACGTACACCTTAAACAATTTGTAATTATTAATAAAACATTTGCTTATTACAATATTTTTTTAATATTTTGTAGGTCCTCCACCAGCATCAATTACCGCTTGAAGACGGCGTGGCATTGAAAGCACTAAATTTTCCGTTATACTGGGAGTTATTTCTGCCCAAGCCTTCTGAAGTGCTTCTTTTAGTGACTGGCGGTTTTTCACGTTATATTTTCGAACACGCCTCTCCAATTCGTCCCAAATATGTTCGATTGGATTGAGGTCCGGCGATTGGGGTGGAGAACAGAGTTGTTTAGGCACGTTATACAATAACCATTCTTTAACAATACCAGCCGTATGTTTCGGGTCATTGTCTTGTTGAAAAATCCATCGATTTCCAAGTCCCAAACGTTCAACTGATGATGCCAGATTTTCGCGCAATATATCGAGATACATAAACCTATCCATTGCTCCCTCAATAAACACTAAGTTTCCCACTCCACTTGCAGCCATAGCTCCCCAGACCATTACATTCCCACCACCATGTTTAATAGTGGGGACTAAATTTTTTAATTTCATTTCCTGATTTGCTCTACGCCAAATTTTGCCACGGCCATCTGCCCCGAATATATTAAATTTACTTTCGTCAGTGAAAATAACCCGTTTCCAATATTCTTGATCTTCATTAATATGCTCCTTTGCAAATTTTAATCGAAGTTCATGGTTTTTCTTAGAAATCAATGGTTTTTTTCTAGGAACCCTACCATTGTAACCAGCTGATCTCAAAACTTTACGTATGGTTTCGGGGTGAACGATCTTATTTGTTGAATTTTCAATTTCTATGGCCAACTTTGGAGCACTTATTTTAGGGTTTTGTTCCACTTGTTTCAAAATACTACGAACATCTCTTTCACTTAGAATTCTAGGGCGGCCAGATCTATGTTTATTTTGCACAGAACCTCGTTTTATAAAATTGCTTATTATAGTCTGCACTGTTGAGCGTGGTAATTTAATTATTTTGGATATTTCACTGTAAGATAAGTTGTCTTCACATCGAAGTTTTATTATTAAATTTCGAATTTCTGCTGTTATTTCTTTTCTGGCTGACATTTTTGATCAAAAAAATCATTTACACAACTTATACCTCGAATTTTTGGACTGAAACTAAAACATTATATTTTATTGTATGTATTTTTTGACAAAATAACGGGATTCAAAAACAAAGGATTACTCATTTATTGCAGTTGTTTTATTACTATAATAGCCCACATAAGTGTATGTAGACTTTTTTGATATGTATTCCTTAAAGATTTGGATTTTGTCGGGATGTTAAGTAGAATTATTTTAGTTTTATTGTGTTAAGCTTAATTTTTTATTAAATTGAACCATTTGATAACAAAGGAAAATTGTTGGCTTTTTTATTTTTTTAAATATGGGAATTTTAGTAGGCGTACGTAGACTTTATTGACTGACTGTATATGATCTCTAGTACTATGAAAGGCATTATATTGGGATAGGTTATAAAACTGTGTTTCTTAATTGCTTAAAAATGTTTCAGTTAAAACAAAAACATCGACTTGTTGCTTCAGTGAGTGTAATAGATACTCAAGACTGTTAATTTGATTTTTTAAGCGATTTATATTAATGTAGAGTAAATTTAGTGACAAAACCTGACATGTTTGACGGTTAAATGTTTCTAAAGACAAAAAATGCTTGTTTTTGTTGCAATTATTTGACGTATGTACTTGAATAATTATTGATTTTGCTATAGTAATAATTAGTTTTATAATTTGAGTTTTATTAAAAGATTTTGTGTGATGAATTCAAATTCAGAAATTAATTTCAGTAATGATTGCACTAAAAAAAGGATAATTTAATGTCTATAATTCAGTATACTATATATGTAATTCAAAAAAAAAAGTTCAATGTTTGAAATTGATCACTGTTTCAACAGTAATAAATACAGTAAAAATACATAAATAACAGAAGGCGGAAAGAAAAAAAAGTGTAATGTTTACCAGATCAGCTATTATTGTTGTTCAATTTTAGCTACGTCATTTAATGAACGAATAATTTGAGGTTTTCACTTTCATTAGAAGTAATATTATGACGAAACCAGCAATAACAAATTGTTTTCTTTTATTTTTCAATTCTAATAGTTTTTTGAACATTTGCATGTTCATAGATGATAATTTTTCACGGATACTTATCGCAGCTGGTAATTTCGCTTATTGTGGGTACATTTTTTTCACCTGCAGAGGCCCATTACTTCTTACTGAGGACATAAATGCATCTTTTGATACTTTGTCTTTAAAAGTTATACAAAGTTGATTCATTGTACCTCTGCCACTACGTCCACTGCGCTTGAACGTAATTTTTTTTAGCTAATGTGATTCAATATTTTTCAAGTTGAAATTAAAAATTTTGCACAACTTATTTAAGAAATCTTCAGGTCATTGAAATTATGAAGAATTCCGGAAATTATTACGCGATGTTTTTTTGTTTGATGAAATTAATTTCACTGTTAAGAGTACCTATTAATGCATTTGCTTTTGATAACTCGTTTTCCATGTTGTTTACTCTACCAGTTACATGACCAATTTCACTTTTTATATCCGCGACAGCTGATTCCAGATTATGGTTGATTTGGTTAGAACATTTTTTTATTTCTTGAAGTTGTGTATTGTTTATATCCATAAACATAGTAATGGCTGTCATCAGATCGGTATTAGTAGGGTTTCATTTTGATGTGATATTACTGAGATCCATATTCGCAGAATAGCACAGTTGAACAAATTAATTTTTTTCCCTTGTTTTAAGTATTTTTTTATTTTAATTATTATATTCAGAATAATTTGTATTTTGTGTTTTTGTTGCACCATCACCAAATCTATAAATTTTGACAGTACACTATGCTTGATTTTGGTTTATTGTAATTATTTGATTAATCTCGTTCAGATTTTAATAAAGTTTTTTACAACACGTTAATTAGCACTTTTATCTTTAAGGTGGTTCTGGAAAATGGCCAATTTACATGGAACTAAGCTATTTCTCAACCGATTGGGATGATACTGAGATGAAAATGAGATTATAATATGAGTTCCGGATGTGGTTCTGGATAAGACTCGGTTTGTATAATGAAAATAAGATGTCAAAATGAGTTCCGGCTGTCCTAGAAAATTTCCAGTATGAGTGGAATTATGCCATTTCTTATCCGATTGAGATGAAACACGGTGTGTTTGATGAAAATGAGATTCTAACATGGGGTCCTAATATTGTTTTGAAATATTACTAATTTGAATGGGACTCTGCATTTCTCAACTGATTGGGATTAAACTTGAATTTGTATAATGTAAATGGAATTCCAATACGAGTTCCAAATATAGTTCTGGAAACTGGCTTATTTTGTTTTGTTTCTACGATTAAAATTTGATTTCAGTAGGAATTTCGGATGTGGTTCTAAAAATTGGAACTAACTCAGTTCTTCACAGATTGGCATGAAACTCGTTTTAGAATTTAAGTTACCAATTTTAAGAGGCTTGTAAGCCATTTCTTTAAATATGACTCGATTCTATTGTTGGGTGATTGTTAAACACTTAAATTATTATTTGATTTATTTATTTAGTTTATTATTTATTTATTACTTTTATAATTTTTGATTATGAGGAAAAGCACATATGGAAGCAAAAAACCTCTTAAATTTTTTCCATTAAACAAAATTTGTTCCATGTTTACGCACGTTTAAATTTGCCCAAAAGTTCTTCATAATAGAGTGCACTGGAGTGGAGAACATGATTAAAAATTAACTAAAAGAATATAAAGAAATAATTTTTATTTAATTTATTTATTTACATTAATTTATCCACACTATTTTAAGATGGAAACAAGATGAAAAAAAAAAAAATTGCAACCAGGTTCACAAACTAACTCTTCGGTCAACTCCGGAATCCCATGGTTGGGAAACTATCATATTCTTCCAAACTCCGTATAATCGCCCGATTTATTCAATGACAATAATCAAATACCTTCTTGAGTCGTTTCTTGGGATACTTATGTATTCTGGTTCATGTTTAGAACTTTTTTCCAGACAACATTACGGGTCTGCTGTGGATTATGTGGTGGTAGCAGAACCTTTAAACTATCTCGCCTCTTCACTCGTGAAAAAGCGACATATAACTTTCCATGCATGAATAATGGAAGTTTGGCCTTGAGCTTTGTGCACTGTCATGGCAAACGCTAGTCGAACAACAGGAAATTGATGTCTTTGCATTGTTTATCCAAGTTGGCATTTGCTGGAGTCGATTGTGATTCTTGGTACATGTACTTGTGGGCCAGATTGTTCAACAGTGATGATATTTGCTTTAATGGTATTATTGCATAGCTCGGTTACATTAATCGCATTCCATTGCATAGACCTTCCGAGGAATCTGAATTGCGCACTAACATGATAATTTTGTTCATTTTTAATTGCAATTCCTGTGGTGGCAAATCGGCAATTTCGAGGGAGTTATGAAATTCAGACGTGAATTAGAGCGCCCCTTCTGGCTGATCTTTGACTAAATCAAAGCTTTTATATACTTTGGAATCTCCAGTCAGTTGGTCGGTAATTTCGGCATTGATCTTACCTACGTCTTTATTCAGTGGCGCTAATACACTTCGATTCTTCATAGTTGTGATTCGCGAGGCCATTTCCGAACAATTCGTTAATTAGATTGCCATTAGACAGGAGATCCTCTGGTAATTTTATTTCATCTAACTTGTTCATCGGAAGTTTTCCGTGTCCCAGTTGCAACAAATAATTAGCGAATTCCATCTGTTCGACATCGACACGCATATTATTAACTAGTGAAAATGAAGCGAAGTGTCTCCAGAGGCTACTTCGTTTAATTGATAAATCCAGCAGCTCACTTTAGTTGGCTCGTGGCTGAACGGGCAAGCATTGACGAGAATCACCTCCCAGGACCATAATTTTTCCTCCAAATGGTAAATTAGAATTTCTGGTGAAATTCACATAAAAAAAAATAACTAATAAAAAAGGGATAGCACACCCAATTGCGAAATTCCCAAGTAAAAATTACATAATCAAAATTTATGTTTATTTTTATAAAATTACGACCTCATTTTAAACCGCAATAAAATTTACGACCTCATTTTAAATCCGTAATTAATACCCTTTTGCACATAAACACCCACACTCACACACCAGATGTGCAACAAATTCTTCTCTGTTTTTATCATAAACACGCACCAGATGATATATTCAAAAAAGAAGGGCGGCACCACCCCTTTAGGAAAAAATAAAAAATACAATAAGGGGGCAAGAAGATTCGCAAGGCACATACCCACAAAATAGAGAATAAAAGCAGTTTTAAGCATAATTTTAGTTAGTGTTTGTTAGAAATTGTATAAAGAAATGACATCCAAAACGATCGTAATTTCATTTTCAAATAAAATAAATATCGCGATAAGAAAGTGACAAAACCAAAATATTGTGTTTTATTATATAAAAGTCTTTAAAAATTAAGACTCGGACCCGCCGAGTCCTGAATCCCGAGTATTCAGAAACAATATCCACAAGCTTTAATAAAGCATAACTTAAAAACGTTTAGCTTAGACAATTGTATCACCAAACAGGATCTGGTCTCTATCCGGAGGCGTGTCTCTTTTAGCCATAGTCCAACACCAACGCCGGTAAAACCACAGGAAATCGATGTGAATACACGATGTTCAGAGATGTTAACAACAGTGGAAATAAAACCAAACTACGAAGATGATTTTCAATTTTAATTTCTTTATACATATTATGTGAACACCGTATCCCTAATTAAAGTATATCGCTTTATTTTAAACAATGTAATGCAGCATAAGCAAAATAACTAAATACAATTACTACTCTTAATATGGCAGCATTTGGGATTATAACAATAAATTTGAATTATATCAGAAAGCAAATTTAATGACCCCAAATGTGTATATATATTGTATGTATAACGCCAAAACGATGTAGGTGTATAAAAGAATTAATGATCGTGGACGTGAAGCCAAAAGGATGTCTTTCAATTTATTATGATAAAAGAACATAATAAAATAAAAAACTTGTGGATTCAAATTTTCGTATTTTCTAGCCCATTAACTTTTCATATTTCATCGTTTTCATACTCATATTTCATTCATACTACGAAATCGAATTTAATCGGTTTGTCATAAATGTATATCACTGATACTTATGTATATGGGAATAATAAATAGAATGTTCTTCAAAAATGAAATTCATGTTATGGTTATGCTAAATTATTTTCTCGATTTCATTTCGAATTTGGATTGAAAAATAAAAATAACATAAAATCATATTTGTTATCGTTTGCACAATTTTTATCTGTATTTGCAGCTGTGAATACAATTTATTCGAAAAATAAACTTCCATTTTCATAACTGCTACCTTCACAATATGTATATTTGATAAAATGTTTATTTAATTTTTTTTTTTTTGTTCTAAATGTATTTCCAGTGAGGAATCCATAATTAAAACCTTGTGCCGGACTCCAACACGAATAATTCCATTATACACGTTTGTTAATTTGGAGCGATTTAATGTCTTCAGCCAGACATTAGTTCTCCTATTTTTCGTAATTCACAGATTTTTGTTGTATGCAGGCATAAGCACGTGGCTTTTCCACCCTTCTATACAATTTATTTATCAAATATTAAACATTTCTACAAGCTAGTATTAAATATTTTTTAACAAATTTAGTTAAATTAGTTATTTTAATATAATCCAAAACAACTTTTTTAAAAACATTAATTGAGCTTACGGATTTAACTTCAACCGGCAACAGATTCCATAGAACATAACCTCTAACCATTGGTGAATAATTAAAAACATTATTTTGTATATTTGGCGATAACAATAAACATTGAGTTCGGACAGACCTGCCCATTCTGACCTTGTCGAAGAGATATTCTGGCTGTTTCACCTTAAGCAAAAACTAATTCATGGAAAAAATTCATTTAAACTGCAGCCAGGAATATTATTTTAATAAGATGAAATATGTATGATCAGACTTGCGTAGGGTACAGATACATCTGACTGAGTTATTAAAAGCATTTTGAAGCAAATTAGTACATAGTGAATCACAGTATTGATAAATCACATCCCAGTATGTAAAATGTGGGATGACTAACGCTTTAACCAAATATAATCTTAAGTTCTCCGGACAAATCTTTCTATGGAGCCTTAAGCTATACAGAATAGAGTTTTTGGTCGCTCCAAGTCAAACTGTTATTCATGCGTAGACACAGAGATTACAAATTGTATCAAATAATGCTAATTTATCATTATTAATACACAGATTCGGTATTGAATATTAATCTGTTACTTTGACGTTCCAACAATCATGCTTAAAAAGATCAACAGCGACCTTTTGCATGGGTCGAGTAGGAAAATCTTCACTGAGGAAAGGTTTCCTAATATTGATACATTCCTCAAAGTATTTGAGACAGAAGTTATGATTTGTCTTTCATACCGGTCGGACGTGTTTGTTTTTTTCGACCGTTCGTTATACTCGAGTGTTTTATAGTGTTTGTGGTTGTGAAAAAAAATTTAATTAAAGTGTATTAAATTAAAATAATAACTAGTGTTTTATTTTTAATTGTAAAAGTGTGTAGGTTATTTTATTACGGATATTTGTTTGGATTGGACTCATATTCAAAATTTATATAACGGTACTGTCCGAGTATTGTTGTCAGGGTACGTCACGCCATATGATTTTTAAACATTTATAGTACGTACATATATTGTTTTTTTTATATAATTCTTCGGCTAAATTATAGCCGATTGGTTTTGTAGTACAGTGAAATTCTACGATAAATACTTGTTATGTATTTAGAATTTCATTGTATTGCATATAATGAATGCTTATACCGTATAATATACTACTACATTTCTCGATTGGTGTATATATAGTATGTATATGTATAAATTTGTATTGTTGAAGAACCTAGTTTGTATTTGGAATGTGCTGCTTCTTTTATAATTACTGTTATCCGTAGAAAGAATTTCCATCGATTTGCTTACAATTATTTTTGATACTATTAAAGTTAGCCGGAAGTTTACAGCCGAAATTTATAATAGTTCTGTAAAATTTCTGTCTTGGCTATCTCCGCCGAAAGTTACCAGCCGACATATTTCTGCCGAAATTTTCAGCAAGTGATTTTATTTATTTATTTATTACTTATTAAATTTAGCTTTTAACACAACCTATTTTGAGCAAGAGCTCATTCGTAGTAGATTGTGTCAGAAGTGGTCGAAAACAAAATAATACAAAAAAACTGCGCCAAGATCACTGAACCGGTATTCAAATCAATCAAATATCCTGGGTCATCCCTCCAAAAATGCATTTTCATCAGGATCCTTGCATTCTCATTTTCCGAACCGAGGATTGTGGTACATTTGTTGAACGGCGGTTGGAACCAGTTTCTCGTTTTACGACGGATTTTTTTGGTTTGTCACTGTTTACCATAGGAATTATACTTTAAGCTTCATTAGAAAAGCCAAATACAAAATGTAAAAATTTAAATAAATTCAACCTTTAAAGTGGCATGTCTGGATGCTTCTTTCCTTCTTCTATTATAGCAGATTCTTCAGGATTCTGCATTCGAATGCACAAAAGTAGTTTAAAATGTGTTATATTAATTGAACGCTGCCACGTACAATCCATGAATCTCTCTAAATTCGAAGCATATTTGTACCATGTTCAAGATGACTCGACACTTGATGATGAAGAATCCGAGATCTAAAAACAAAACAAAGCCAAATTAATATATTTAAATTGTAATTATAATTTCACAAACTTATCTTGTAAAACATTGGTCTTATGTGAAATCAGCTGATAACCCGGCCGATCATGGCTCACGAGGAATGTCTCCACAAAAACTGGTCAACCTGGAACAATGGTGGTAAGGACCAAGTTGGCTCAAGAAACCCGAAACCCTTTGGCCAGATACTCATTCAAGCTCAACATTAGAGGAAACCGCGATTGAAGCCGAGCTCAGTAAAACTAAATTACCGATAGACCTATTTCAAACTACAATTCAAGACGATTGGTTGGGTAATTTATTTGAAAGACGATCGAAACTCCAAGAAATATTCCGCGTGGTAGCATACGTAAGGCGCTTTATCAGTAATTCGAAAATGAAGAAACCTGCGCAAAGAATTTCTGGTGAACTGAAAGCAAAAGAGGTCGAAGCTGCTAAAACTACGTGTGTCATTTGGGTGCAAAGTAGTGAACTTCGTAATGATGTAAACAATTTACGAAGAAATAAAGTGGTGGACAATAGATCAAATTTATTATCTTTAGCGCCGTTCATAGATGCATCCGGTTTGTTGAGAGTTGGTGGGAGACTGTTCAATACCGATTCCGATTACGATAATAAACACCCAGTGATACTCCCATCCAACCACCTTTTTACCGAAAAGCTTATATGGGAGACGCACTTCAAAAATTTACACGCAGGGCCCACACTAACTAATAATGTAATAAGGCAAAAATATTGGATAATTAAAGGGCGTACGAAAATAAGATCAATATTGAAAAATTGTGTAATCTGTGCAAAATATGCACGTAAGACCAGTGCACAGTTAATGGGGAATCTTCCAGTTGAGAGAGTAATACCAACCAGACCATTTACCAATTGTGGAATAGACTTCGCTGGTCCACTGTATTTTGCTGCAAAGAAGGGCAGAGGTGGCACTAACCCTGTCAAAGGGTATCTTTGTATATTTGTTTGTCTGTCGGTCAAGGCCGTTCATATAGAACCAGTAAGTGATCTTACCAGCGAAGCCTTCTTAGCTGCATTGAGGCGTTTTTCTGCAAGGCGAGGTGTACCAAAAAGGATATACACGGATAATGGTTCTAACTTCATTGGCGCAAAGAGAATCTTAAATGAAGCCCACAAACTAATTCAAAATATTAACCAAAATTATATTATTTCAGAATTTTTAAGCGAAAATGGTATAGACTGGCATTTTACTCCACCAGCATCTCCTCATTTTGGTGGATTGTGGGAGTCGGCCGTGAAATCTGTAAAGACACATTTGTTAAAAACGACGAATAACGTGAATCTTACCTTTGAAGAAATAGCGACCCTATTATGTCAGGTCGAGAACGTTTTAAATTCACGTCCTTTATGCATTACATCGACAGATGATGACTATGAAGTACTGACGCCCGCTCATTTCCTGATAGGAATATCAACGGGGTCTGTTCCTGAAAAACATATAACCGCAGTAAATTCGACACTGTCCAGATGGCAACGAATTCAAGCCAGAATTCAAATATTTTGGAACAAATATAGAACGGATGATATAAACAACCTTCAACAGAGACGCAAATGGCAAAAACCGAAAGAAGAGATTAAAGTTGGCGACATAGTTCTTATCAAAGATGACAACATCCCAGTTTATAAATGGCCTCTCGGGCGAATTCTGGAAACTCATCCCGGTGACGACAATCTTACTAGAGTGGTAACCATCAAAACTTCAAGTTCAACGTTACAACGACCAATAGTCAAAATTTGTAAACTTCCTGTTGGTTAACGAAATGGCTCGTTAACGGTGGGCGAGTATGTTCAAGATGACTCGACACTTGATGATGAAGAATCCGAGATCTAAAAACAAACAAAGCCAAATTAATGTATTTAAATTGTAATTATAATTTCACAAACTTATCTTGTATAACTATTGTATCAAATTCTCTCAAAATTGTTTATGTATTTTGACATTTTTGTTCACTGCTTTCAAAACTTTTTTTTTATTTGTAACTCAATAATTTGTAGATTAATTTAATAGCAAAATTGTCAAATATGAAATATGTATGAATCCTAGATAAGTTTTAAATCATCTACTCGCTACACGGTGTCACTTTAAAGCAAATATTAATTACTATACGGTAAATTATTATAATTATATAAAGATGTCGCTAGTAAATTTCATTAATTTTTTTTGGTTCAGTAAAAAAGAAAAAACCAGTTTTGCGAAAAGTGACTAACCGAGTGATGATTTAGCTAATTTTTTATTATTATAAAATCAACTACGATTAAGATAACAGCGATTTAACACACAGTGAATAAATAAAATAAGTTTTCTTTTGTATTTACAAATTGATAAACAATTTTTTTTATACCGGATTTTTTATTGGCTTTTGGAGATACTGCTACGATAATTTTTGAACCCCGCTATACTTGGCTTTGGAGACACCGCTTAAACAATTTTGAAACCCGCTTTACTTGGCTTTGGAGATACCGCTTTCAACACTTTGGACACCGCTTATATTTTTTTGGAAACAGAATACATTCGTACATATACTTTGGATTTTTGGGCGCATGCAATCGGAACCGGCAATTGATAAACAAAACATTTAATTGAACTGCGGCATTGAAATTTATTCTGCACTGACCCTATACGGCGAAAAGAGGCAGTGTAAGTCGTAAATATTCAACCAGGTTCATTGGCAGATTTTTACATACCATGAATCTGGATTGGCCATTGATAATTTGGTGAGTGCCAGAACAATAATGCCATTTATCCTTTCTATTTGCCCATTTCTTCTCGGATTTCCAGTGATGATCAGTGAATGTTAAACAGATTGAGCTTCGCAGCATTGTTCAAAAACTTTTGATGTAAACGCGGTGGCCCGACCAACTGCACAGGTTTGCCGAAAATTGTACCTCTAATTTTTGAATCACCTCTGCTGATATAGTTATATATGTTAGTTAGTAAGCCTAAATGGTCTATACGGTATATAAATAAGGATAATCCCCTTTTGCCAAAGCCTGTAAGAAACCCTCTTGCCTTCCACGTTTTCTGTCTCCTAATATACGCTAGATACAAGTTTTGCGGCTAGTTTAGGTATGCATAACAGCTGGTGGCCAGAAACATCCATCTTAAATAAAATATAATAGTTTGAGCAGCTGCAACTTGATTAAGAAATTCATCTTCGACTAACATAATAATGGGATTACGTGTTGCATCTTTTTTGCTTAATCGATGTTCTAATGAATATCTAAATTCCTCCAAAGTTAGGGCAATCCGCAGATCTATGTCGTTCTAATTCATTGTCATCTAAAATGCTGCACAGTCCGTTATTATTTTAAAAGGGATGCCTAGCAAATATATGGCTAATTTTCTGAGCGCTGACACAATGGCCAGTACTTACAGCTCATAACAGGTGTATTTTTCCGCTGCGGGTGAGGTCTTTCTGCTGTAAAAGTAATATTGCAATGGTATTTTAGGAGGTCTTTAGGAGGTCTGTCAGAGGTCGAGGGATAATTGAATATTGCGGAATTAACTTCTGAAAATACCTGGAAAGTCCAAGGAAACTTTGCACTTTATTAAGGTTTGTCGGCTCAGGGTAATTCACAGCTTTAATTTTTATTTCTGAGGGGTTAATTTTTCAGTCTGCTATTACATATCATAGGAATTCAATTTTTTCGAATAGAGATTTACACTTTTCCCGCTTAAAATTGAGACATTTTCGCTGGAAAATTTAAAACATTTTTTAATTTTGAAATATTTTCTTCATCATTTTTAGTTACAGAGAAGATTAGCATGGCCCCTGCGCAAGGATGACACGCACGCAAGGATGACACGCAAAATCGTGAAGCGTTCCACATTTTTTTTCAGAATGTACATAGAATTAGGGAGGGCACATTGGAATGATTTAGATATGGTCAGCTATCGACCGTTATGTTATTGAACGTTGGTTGAAATTATTGTGGTTGGGACAACAAATTTTTAATTTAGGAGTATGGTTGTGGTTAACTAATTATTTAATTAATTACATTAGGAGGTGGAAATTATATGGATTTAAGTCTGAATATGATAAGATGTTAATATTGGAATAATTAATAAAATAATTTAATATATGACACCAGAAGTTGCCACCTACCGTTATAAAGGTTCTCACTTGCACGTTTTCAATTGTTTTTGTATTGTTTATTGTTACACTAGTATATTTATTTATTTTATTTATTTATTGTATTATCACTGGCACTGCACTATATTTCCAATTTTATTAAATTCACTTCACTACTTTTAAATTTAAACTTTATTTATCAAATGTCACGAGTAATTTTGGTTTTTTCACAAACTTCGATTAAAGGCAAATGGTAAGGTTGTGGATGAACAAGGGCTTTATATAGCAAATATTTACTGTTTAAGATTTTTGATTATAGGTATAACAACTAACAAATTTCATAAATAATGAGCGGAGAGACATCTATTAGAACTAGTTGGAGTGTACTTATGGTTCAAAATTTAATTTCAGATGGGGTATGCTGGAGGAAGAAGAATTTAATATAATTGATCCTTAACGTAATTAATGCCTTAAGGCTTAACATTTAATTATGATTAATAAATGGTAATGTTATTTTTAGGGATAGGAACATCTTTACATTTGAATTTAGATTATATTATATTTATTGCTGTTTTAATATTTCTCTTAATTGTTGAAAGCTAATACTTAAATATTTGAAATTATAGAGCGGTTGGACTAAGTGAGAGTAGAAATAAATAACTAATTTGTTTTTTGGTTTCAGAAGAACATCGAAATATATTTTATCATCAATTTTGTTAATCGGAAGTTTGGAGTATTACATAAATATAAATTCTATTTTAAGATATTATTTCAGATCGATCAGGTTCCAACGTTTTATTATTAATATTTTAATTGTGTTGTCATTGTGCTGTCATAAAACACTAACTATCGGCTTTATTAGGTGTCTGTAACCGGGCCGAGGCTGTCCTCACAAAAATTCCTTTCCCCTGCCTCGATTTTGTTATATGTAAAAAGGTGTATGATGGCTGCCTGGCCTGGGGCGGATATCACACTATTAGACTTATGTGGTTATCGATGTGGCGCCTTTCTTTACGGGGTGAATATGGCTATGTTTGGCTTCTTGAAAGCTGAGTATGATGGTACATATTTCCTTGGTGAGGAAGAGTTATGATGTCGTGTTGTAACATGGGTGTAGTGGTGTGGTATTCGCATTTATAATATGGGAGACTTGCTTAATGCTTGATCGTACATTGAAATCAATCAATCAAATTAATACACAGATTCGGTATTATACCCGAATAATGCTTGTACAAATAAACATGGCTGTTTTCTCCGTATTTAAAATAAGACCATTTGACGTTGACCTTGAATAAATTCTTCTCAGTTCTTCATTAATTTTGGAAAAAATTTCATTTATTACTTTCTTTTACGGAAGTAAAATATATTATAGTAATCATGAAAATTTTGGACCTTCAGATTTTTAGAGATTTATCTGTTTTGAGGTCCCCTGAGTCCGAAAAAGTCGGTTTCGAAGTGGTGTCTGTCTGTCAGTCTTTGTCCTATCTACAGCCCAGATGGTTTAACCAATCGAACTGAAACTTCAGATTTAAGTATTTTTGAGAAATTGGGAGGTCCCAGTGAATTTTACTTCAAATCGGCTAACCGGAAGTGGCCACTCTCTTGGTCCAGAAAATTTATTTTGCAAATATCTTAAAAATTATAAGGTTTACAAAATACTACTTGATACAAAATGTTTCCAAAAAATAAAAAAAATAAAATTTCTCAAAATTCGCTGTTCGTAAAAGAAAGTCGTGTGTTGGCCACACCTTCATTTTATTTTCTAATGAACCACGTAGAAGTGGAATTTTGAACCAGAAATGCAGTCAGCTAAATCATTAACAAAAAGGGAAAATACCATTGGCCCAATAACAGACCCCTGAGGAACTGCACAATTAACTGAAGCTGGTTGTTATAAGGACCCTAATAAATTTACAATCTTCACAAACTCACTCTCTTGGTCCAGAAAATTTATTTTGCAAATATCTTAAAAATTATAAGGTTTACAAAATACTACTTGATACAAAATGTTTCCAAAAAATAAAAAAAATAAAATTTCTCAAAATTCGCTGTTCGTAAAAGAAAGTCGTGTGTTGGCCACACCTTCATTTTATTTTCTAATGAACCACGTAGAAGTGGAATTTTGAACCAGAAATGCAGTCAGCTAAATCATTAACAAAAAGGGAAAATACCATTGGCCCAATAACAGACCCCTGAGGAACTGCACAATTAACTGAAGCTGGTTGTTATAAGGACCCTAATAAATTTACAATCTGAGTCCTATCCGACAGATAGGAAGATAATAAACGAATAGCACAATCCGAAAAATTGTAAAATAATTTGTGCTTTTGCGTGGTGAAGCTGATGAGTAATCGAATCAAACGCCTATAAAGATAAATCCAAGAGGGCAATTACACTCCTAAGATTCAGGTTTATTAATTTAAGCGAGATATCATCTACAACATTAACCAAAGTAGAAGTTGTGCTATGAAATTTACGAAATCCAGGTTGAAAACGATTTAAGAAATGTAACTCACTAAGTTACAATTCCTTTAAACAAATTCAAACACCTTACATACGATCTTTCCAAATATGTACTCAAAAATCTACTATCTCTTTTCGTTTCAAAGATAGCATAAAAAACGTGGTTGTAAGCTAATAAATTGAGCTAATAAAGTTGTATCTACCAGTTAGAATGGTGTAATCTCAACAAAAATAAATCTTACAAGTTTGTAATTCTTTAAATAGTACATACAACGTTGAAATTCTCTATCATATCTCTCTAGTGAGTAGTTACAATAAAACGATCGAATGTCCATGAACAATGACCGTTCAATTTGGCGCTTAAGTGCGAGTTTAGGACCATTTTCTGATGAAACATTTTTAACAGGCAACCAATCGACGTAGTCTGTTTCGTAAACAAATTTCCCCTTCCGAACATAAATCTTTTGTTTTCCAAATAAAATATATTGAATCTGCTGAAAATTTTTTATCAGAAAATGGTCGTAAACTCGCACTAAACCAGCACGGAGGTGTAAGTTTCGCTGTAAGAATTATAGTTTATTTTTATTATAATTAATATATTTACATTTATTTAATAGGTGTTTCTGTAATATTTATTTAAGTTTGAATAACTTATATAATTACATCATGGCAGACGTAAAGTTAAATATGTACAATCCTATAAATGATAACATAGTGTCAGATAGTGGTGATATTGTAATTGGTGAAGCAATTATTTTAGGAGACTCTTTGGTTTTGTCCGAGGAAGTTCTAGCGGAAATCTGCTTAAAAAAAATGAAAATATTGAAAAAGTATTGATACCGTCTTTAACAATTGATGAACAATCGAAAACGCCGTATCACCATCATCAGGAAAAAAAAAACCATAAAAATCCATCCGGCGGAATATTCAGTACGGATTCTCTAGCTACACCAAAAAAAAAAGTCGGAAACGTATACGAAATCCGGCCAACTGGGCAAGTAATATTCGCAAAAAAAAGTGTCAGGCTGGTCAACAATACACAATTGTTAGAGGAAAAACTGTTGCTGCTAAAGTAGTGATCACCAGAAAAGATTGCTTGAATAAATGCAAACATTTATGTGCGTAAAAAGTGACCGACAAAGAAAGGCAGGATCAGTTTAACACTTTTTTATATTGTAGATGCCCAACGAAAGCATGATTTTCTCTTAAAAAATACTTTTCGGAGTCTTACGGCTAGAAAAACAAGAACGCAACACAACAAATCTCGCCGGACGTTTAGTTTCACGTATTTTATTCACGTTGCAGATCATCAACACAGGGTGTGCAAAAATTTGTTTTTGGGAACATATAATATTTCCCAAACACCTGTATATACGGCTCACCAAGCTAACTGTGAGGAAATCGGGACATCACAAGTCGATATGCGAGGACGAAGAGGAACCAAGAAAATACCACAAGAGAAAGTTTCGAACATTATGGCTCACATAAATTCATTTTCTAAGGTTGAGTCCCACTATTGTATGGCAAAAACCACTCGGCATTATCTGGAACCAAACTTGAATATATCCAAAATGTATGAGCTGTATCGAGATGACACCAACGATCCGAAGCCTGTTAAGGAAAGTTTATATCGCCACATATTTTGTACGAAATTTGATATTGGGTTTCATCGCCCAAAATCGGACAGATGTGGGCTATGTGAACAATATAAAATCGCCGAACAGGAAAACCTGTTAACAGATAAAATGTGTTTGGAAAAAGAAGAGCATTACAAACTTAAGACCGAAATGAGGGAACAAAAAGCTCACGACAAAGAAGGCGATATTCCAGTCCTGTGTTTCGACCTCCAAAATGTCATCAACTGCCCGAAAGCTGAAATTGACCCAATATTTTATTTCTCAAAATTAAATATTTTCAATTTAACGGCGTATTCATTCAAGTAGTACAAAGAAAACCTATAGCTCCATTTGGACAGAGTGCACATCAGGCAGAAGTGGAAACGATTTGGTGATAAAAAATGTACTTGTTAACGTGTATACGCTTTTTGATACGTTTTCTCCAAAACTTCAATAACTCGACAAGGAGTGGCCGCACAGAAATTTTCCTAGTTTCATTTTGCAAGGTTTCTAAATTCTCTATAAAATGGCCGATTTGGATTTTTGAATAAAATATCAGGCAAGTTCGTTTACAGTTTCAAACACCAGCAAATTTTTTTTTTTAGACACATTTTGTTTTACTCAAAAAAGTCAAAATAAAACAAAATAAAATGAAACGGTTTCCAGTATCAACAAGAAAACAAAATTTCCTTTAACTAGAAACAAAAAATTTTTTTTGAAAGGTGTTATTTCAATAAGATACATGCGTTCAAATCTGGGTATTTTTTCGAAGAAAATTTCTGTTCCGCTTTTTAATTGGCGCAGTGTATATTAATTGTTCATGGCAATCCCAATATTTTCGATTTGGTAAATCAGAAAAATACAGAGGCCAATCGCTCATAACATATCTAATGAAAAAAAAGTAGAAATATCTTTCCCCCTCCCCTTAATATTGGCTGAAGGCCGAAAGAGTTATACCAATGTACCACTCTGCAAAAATGAGAACCCTCGATGAGTTCTTTATGTTGGTAGTTTGGTTTCGTACTGAAAAGTTGGTCTACTCATCAGGTAGCTAGGACCAAACTACAAATTCCACTCTAGCCATATACATTAAGTATCTGGCCAGAACGTGCTGACATAGCGAATTATTATTCACTACATCAAATATCAAAAAACCATGGTTTAGGTGAATAATAATTCGCTATGTCAGTACGTTCTTACCAGATACTTAATGTATGTGGCTCTACCCTTTTGAAAAAATTTTCTGCTGCCATGTGGTTTATTGGTATGTTTTGTTTTAGGAATTTTATTGGTAATTAGAAACTAAGGATTTCTGATTTCATTTTTTTGCGAGTTCGCAGTATGAAATGGATGAATGAACACAAGTATAGCACTAGTTAATTTTTTAATAATTCATTGTAATTACTTATACTTACTACTTAGTATGAACTTCTTTGAAACAAAATCCCTGTGGCTTTGAATGCTATTCTTCTAAACCTTGTAACAATTTAATTTAAAATTGTTACTGGGTGTTAACGTAATAATTTTTCTCCTCTTGATCATTAATGATGATGATCACCGCGTTGCGATATATGTATTGGGCCATTCAACGGTTTATCCCGGTTGGTTTTATTTTTCTCTGTTTTATTGAGAATAAGCGGGTGCATCAAAAGTGGGGGAGATGTTTTTTTGTTGTCAAATGAATTTATTGAAAAATCATTTTTTTTTAGTCAGTCGGGTCGTGATTTTTGTCTGATAACAACAAATTGGTTATCACAAAGAAAAAAAAAGAAAAAACATGGTGGTGTAAATATAACCAAAATAAAAATGATAAAATATTGTAAAGTTTGAAATGATAATAATAAAATAATTAAATAATTAATGAATATTTCGTCAGTGTATATAAATAATTTTGATTGTAGTATTCAATTTGATTTTTTTTTGTTAAAATTGTAAAAGAATTATTTTTTTTTAAGTGCATACAAAAAAAAAAAATTGTGCGCTTTGAATAAAAAAAAAATAATAATAAAAACAAACAATAGTGTTTTAATTGTTGAATGAGTTTTATTTTGTGCCTTAAAGTGCATTAAAGACGATTTTCCTTGGTGGAATTAGTGCAATACACGCCATTATTTCGGCGCAAGCGTATATGTCAGTGAACCGATGAATTTTTTTTTGTTGAGAGATTATCTATTAAAAATCTAATACGAAGAAGCATCGTACAAGGTACCTGAAATACCGCTGCTCAGATGTATGCGACCGATTACAACAAACCGCATACCGTTGTCAAATAACATAAACAAGCAACGATCACGGGTTGGAGTTAAAATTTATGAAAACGAGCTGTTCGAGCAGTACGATCAACAACGAAAATTCCAATTCCAATTATCCAGATTCATCGAGTGAGAGCACCAGCTTGTGTGATGGTTTCAACAGCAAGGACAGCCCAATTCTCGTAAACGGAAAAGCAGCTAAGATTTTTATTTTTTTTTATTATATAAAATTTATTTTTTTTCTCTTTCTTAAATTATTTAAAATTTCAATTTGCATAATTATTTCTAAATTTCTGTAAATTTTCACCATAGTGTTTTCGTTTTCGCATCATCGCATGTCTTATTTTTTTTTGACGATAATTTATGATTTTTCTCTCACACTTTGATTTTTTTTTTCCGTTGATTTTGATTTTGGCTTGACTATGAGCGAGTAAATTTAGAATGGGGGGATGGGTCATTGAGATGTAGCTGATCGAGATCGGATGTTAGGTGTTTTGATTATTTTCCGAGATATTTTAGAGTGGTTTTGAAAACGGAATACCCACGACCAAATTTTACCTCAGAAGACTGAGCTCAGGCTAAACCAAATTCCTCTGGTTTACAGGGGAAATATTCCGTTTTTAACCACTAACAAACACGTAATGTGTTTTATGCTTACGTATGTGATAGTTTTTATATCCATACCGTAACAACCTCTCAAATATATATATATATATATATATATATATATATATATATATATATATATATATATATATATATATATATATATATATATATATTAAATTAAAAGAGGATTACCCCGAAGATGTATTCCATTTCAAAAGAAAACATACAAAAATATTTTTATCGCCCTTGGCAAGGGCCTTTTTCTGGAAGAGTCCGTGCGCGGATAATATAAAATATAAAAAAATAAATATCTGAAAATATGAGAACTTATGGATAAAAGTTGGCGTACGAAGAGAAATGGAATGAAATATGTGTATAATAATAAAACAACTAAAACTTAAAAATTTCATTTAAAGATTAAAATAAAAAAATTAATTCTAAAAAATAATTCAATAATAATAATGGAAGCAAATAAAGTGCATCTAGCATTGCATACCCTAATACCATTTTCTGAGAAAATCACCTGAAGAAAGGAGATTATCACATCATTTCTCTCGATTATTTTACTGGTTGTTTTATTATACTCTATGCTGATGTAAAATATGGATACACCGCCGCATACAAAAACAACAATAAAATGGAACAATTATTTAAACAAAACAACAAAAATGAAAAAATAGACACCGGAGTATATAAATTGACCTGTGATAATTGCGAAAAATTCTACCTGGGTCAAACGGGACGTTCCTTTTTAACGAGATTTAAAGAACACACCAGCGACCTAACAAAGAAAACAATAAAATCCAATTACGCACATCATTTAAAAACAGAAAACCACGAATACACTAGTTATGACAAAAACTTAACAATTGTACACAAAGTAAAAAAAGGAAAAACCCTAGATCGGCTAGAAGAATTAGAGATATACAAACACAAAGACAATAGTAACATCTTAAACGACAAAATCAATACTAGAACAAATAGGTTATACGAAGCAATAATCAACAATACAAAGAGTGGAAGGGGTAAAAACAAATAGTATATAAGGACTTAACTTTAATAATTTTGTAATAATATTAAATTAAAAATTGAGAAAGGAAGGCGAAAGCATCCGAAATCGATTTTTTTAAAAAATAAAACAGATTGTTACTATAAGGAAGCTAAAAATATTAAAATAATAAAAATAAATAATAATAAAGAATTTTTCTTTTTTATATAAAAAAATTTTACAAAGTAACAAAAGCACACAAAATAGTGAAAAAATGGAAATCCATTCACACAATAATATTTTTTGATTTAAATAATAATGTCTGTGTGCTGTGAATGTAGTGCCAAAGTGTATGAAAACTTTTTTACTTGTGCTGTTTAATGTAATAAACTTATTCATTGTGGATGTGCAGGGATTAAAAAACCTGTGTTTGATGCCATTTCGATGATTCCTAATTTTTCATGGCGATGTAGTGTACATATGTATCGATGTTTATAAAATTCTCAAGAAAACGAATGATCATATGAGTAATTCTATTGATGCTATATCAGCGTCCTTGTCATTGCTAAATAAAACATCAGCCGCTATTGATATTAACGTGGAAAGTTTGTTAAAACCAACACCATCTCAACAGTCGTCGTATGTAAAATTAAAAAAAAAAAACAAAACAAACTGATATGGAATTTGCCACACCAATACTTACAAGAACTAAGAATAAGAACATAGCAACGGCTTCAACTGCTAAATCGTTAGACAATAATATGGACTCGCCTAAAAAAATTTTTATTGGTAGTGGTGATTTGAACTCTACTTTGCGTACCGTTGAGCCGCTACGCTGGATTTTTATTCCTCGATTATGTAAGGGCGTTACTGATGATGATCTCATGAAAACAAATTTGTAGTCGAGAAACCTGTATTATTTATGTATCAATTAAAATCGGTATTCCTGTAAGCAAATTTGACCAAATGCTTGATTCATCGGCGTGGCCTTCTGGAGTCTTGATTAAAGAATTTTTAAATTCACGTTGAAAATCAATGAACAATAATTTTTTAGTCCCATGCTCAGCTCTAACAGAATGAATTTGAAATTTAAAGACGTTAGCACTATTTTTTATCAAAATATTGGTCGTGTGTGCTCTAAATTGACATTTAATTCAATGCCTAATTCAATCTCAATCTATTATCAAAATGTTGGTGGTATGCGTACAAAATCAATGCAGTTTTCATTATATCTATCGTCGTCATGTTATCCGATATATGTTTTATCTGAAACATGAATGAAACCTGCTGTTTTAAGTTCTGAATTTTTTGATGATAATTATGTAACGTATAGATGTAACCGTTCCAGCCTAACAAGTGATAAATCTGATGGTGGTGGAGTTCTTGTAGCTGTACATAATTCAATTATAAACTGTGCTGTAGTATGTCCGAATATTACTGTGGAATATGTTGCGGTGAAATTATCTTGGACAGTGAAATCATTATATTTATGTGCTGCATACGTCCCACCTCTAAGCTCTGCTGAGGTTTATAGCTTACACTGTGCAAATATTTATTATTTTGTACCACAGTGTAACGCACATGACACCATATGTGTATTGGGTGACTTCAATCTTCCGGGTTTATGTTGGTGTACTGATGATGATGATCAAATTTGTAAATTTGCTAACTTGAATGGTAGAATCCTGGATATAGTTTTATTGAATGATCCTAATTGTGGATTGGTTACTAAGTCGTTGGAACCTTTTGTTCCGGATAGATTTCACCACAGTGGATTGGAAATTAACTTTGACTGCCAGGAGCTGTTTTGTAAATTCATCAACAATGCACAACCAAGGTTAAATTACAATTTTAATAAGGCTGATATTGCCGGTCTGCAGGAGTTTTTTGAATTGGTGGATTGGGAAGTAACTTTCAATTCTAAATGGATTGATGTTAATGCTCTAGTCGACTCATTTTATTTGGTTTTATTTGATGCTTTCGACAAACATGTACCTAAATGCTATGAACATAAGAATAACCATCCTCCATGGTTTGACAACAATTTGGCCAATTTAAGAAACAATAAGAATAAGGCATACACATTTGCCAAATAATTTGGTGATAACTTAGATTGTCTAAATACTTTTCTACAACTACGTCGGGTATTTGATAAGGAACAACGCCGAGCCTATAGGAACTATATTTCACGGCTGGAAACAAACCCAAAACTATTTTGGCGTTTTGTTGGTGTCAAAAGAAAATGTTCTGGTTATCCACAAATAATGTCGTTAAATGATGTAACTGCCTGTAATGCTGAGGACATATGTGAATTATTTGCTGAATTTTTCCAATCAGTCTATCAAAAATACAATGATAATGCTATTGATATTTCATTAGGACCTCGTAGTTCGCATCATCAAAATTTAATTGGAATACCTTATATTTCAATAAAAAATGTCAGCCTTGGAATATCCAAGATGAAATCGGGATGTGGTTTTGATAACATACCTGCAAAAATACTTAAAGATCTTAACAGCTCGCTATCATTACCATTATCTCTGATATTTAATGCGTCTCTGAAGAGTGGTGTATTTCCGTTGATATGGAAGAAGTCATTTATAATTCCCATTTTTAAATCCGGAAAACGGAGCAACATTTAAAATTATCGTGGCATATCTATATTATCATCAATTCCAAAATTATTTGAGCTTATTATTTCTGATTATTTGTATTTTAATGTTAAACCTTTATTATCACTTCAACAACATGGATTCGTCAGGCATCGTTCTACCACTACAAATCTTTTAAGTTTAACATCTAAAGTATTCAGTGCCTTTGACTCTAAATGTCAGCTTGATGTGGTTTTCACTGATTTTGCGAAAGCATTTGACTCACCTCAGCTTGATTTACTTCTTGCCAAACTGGACAGATTTGGAGTGAGTAAATTGTAAGCTGGAAGCAGGTAGTTCAAATTAACGGGTTCACATCTAAGATGATTTAAGTTCATTCTGGAGTGCCTCAGGGTTCCCACGTAGGACCTGTGTTATTTAATGTCTTCATCAATGAAATTGCTTCTTTGTTTCAGTACTGCGACTATGAATTATATGCAGATGACTTGAAAATATCAAGAAGTGTATGTAGCCCGCAACAATATAATGAAATGCAGAGTGATCTTGATTTGCTGTATAAATGGTCAGTTATGAATAAGTTGAAGTTAAATTTGAAAAAGTGCAAGATTGTGAGCTTCTCCAGGAAAAAAGCAGTTATTCTTCATCAATATCTTATTGGTAATCACCAGCTAGAACGAGTTATGACATTTAAAGATTTGGGTGTTGTCCTGGACCATCAATTGAATTTCCGAGACCATATTAATTTAATAGTAGCTAAGTCTAATTCTCTACTTGGCTTTATTCGTCGTATCACAAAAGATTTTCGTAATCCACAATCAATTAAAACTTTGTATTGTTCCATTGTTCGGTCTAATTTGGAATACGCGTCGATTATTTGGGATCCTGCTTACAATATTTATTTCGATAGAATTGAACGAATACAGAAGCAATTTATTATTTACTATCTTCATAAATTGAATTGGCCATTTGATCCGAACCTTCCAATGTGGCTGAATAAAAAGAATTTGCCATCCTACGGTGACCGCTGTAGAATTGCTGATTTGGATTCATTGCTTGTAAGACGTAGATGTGCTGCTTCAACATTCATCGCTGATCTGCTTAACAGTTCGATTGACTTCCCTAAACTACTTGCAAAGATTGATATTCATGTGCCCTGTAAACCTACTCGGATTAGGAATTTTATATATTTGCCGACATTTAAATCTAATTACGCACATAATGCTCCGGTCCGGC
This sequence comes from Tipula vernalis, assembly GCA_958295665.1. Lineage (NCBI taxonomy): Eukaryota > Metazoa > Arthropoda > Insecta > Diptera > Tipulidae > Tipula > Tipula vernalis. Next base: position 275,712,504 of record OY282560.1, on the reverse strand, counting down.
GATTTGTCGACAATTTAATTGTAATTTTGATGTGTTTGATTTTAATATTTCTAAATGTTTTTTTAAAAAATTAATAAAGCCTAAAATTAATAAAATTGTAATCAAAAAAGGATTTTTATCCCATTGATGGTAAATAAATAAATAAATAAACACAGTATTTTTTTGATTTTTAGCGAATAACAAATAACCCGCGGCTGAAACCGGGTCGGGTTTCTAATAAACAGCCACGCGCAAAAGTATTAGGCCACCCTACAGTTACAGCCAGTTTTAGAGTGATTTAGCACATAGGAAATGTAAATAAAACTCACTCTGAGACAGTGCCCACTTCCTGGCACCTAGTTTATCTCTAATATATACATCTAGCAGTCTTTCCAAGGTTTTCAAAAGAAAGGATGATAGAGTTATTAGTCTTAGGTCCTTAGGATAGACATGCGAGCTTTTTCCCGCTTTCGGTATAAACACCACATTGACCTCCGTCCAGTACCTAGGAATATAGCCCAGCTCCAAACACTATTTGAATATAGCTTCCAGATAGGGAAGAATAGTTACTGAGTTGTTTTGAAGTTCCGCTGGTATAATTTGATCCGAACCAGCCGATTTAAATGGTTTAAAACCCCTCAGTGTCCATAGGATCCGTTTCCTGGTTACGATATCCTCTGTGAACACTGACAGTTATTCCTGATGATTGCTACGCACCAACAGGTCTTCAAAGCTCCCTGGGAAGTGTATCTCGAAGAGAAGCTCCAGAGATTCTCCACTAGAAGCTGTCCAAGATCCGTCCGGTTTTATCAAAAAACTGGGACTAGATGTACTTTTGGAAAGAATCTTTCAAAGGCGGGAGGTTCGGATACCTCTTCCATTTTATCACAGAAGATTCTCCAAGACCTCCTTTGTGCCTTTGATTAATTCTTTCTTATAAATTCCGAGTTTCGCCTTAAAGGAGTCCCAATTCACAGCCTCCCTTGTACTTTTGGCTCTATTAAAGGCTGTCCTACAAGCCTTACAATAGGTTCCCAGTTCCCTGGACCACCATACTGTTTTTTGCCTACCCCTAGGCTTAGCCAGTGGGCAGGCAGCACGAAAGGATCGGTTGCATGCGCTAGTAACGCTAGCCACCATGTCCTCCAGCTCCCCAACGGTCGTCGGGGGCTCCAGAGCCCTCGACGGCAACAAATCCTCCAATAATTCCCCATACTCGAGTTGGTCCTTCTAGGGTTCCTGAAGGCTTCCCGGGTAGCAGGTTAAATATCGAGGCTATAGGTTAAATATCGATGATCAGAAAAGGAGTGTTCCTTATCCACCCTCCAATTTTTAACCATATGAAGAATATTATTTGGGGGAAGGGTCACGTCTAGAACCTTCTGCCTATTACTAGTAATAAATGTGGGTTTCCCGCCCAATAAAACACACTGAAAGGTTAGTACTCATCAAATAATCAAAAAGTGACTCACCTCTTTCATTAATGTCCGTGCGTCCCCAGATAGTGTGATGCGCATTAGCATCAACTCCCAGTACCACACCTACCTTTGATTGTTCCGTTTTACAAATCAGCTCCTCCAGGTTATCCGGAGGAACGAATTTAATTACTAAATGATTGAATTATGTACCCAAATGCTTCAAAACGGCCCAAATAATTATGTTGAAGAAACCAGGTAAACCAGATGAAGAAGTAACATCATACAGACCAGTTTCACTGCTTTCGACCTTATCAAAGCTGTTTGAAAAACTACTACTAAAACGTCTAAAGCCAATGGTAAACGTTCCGGATTTTTAATTTGGATTCAGGAATAACCACTCCACAATAGATCAAGTCCATCGAATAACTACGGTAATAGAGCAAGCCTTAGAAGAAAAGAAATATTGCCCCACCGTATTTCTGGATGTATCTCAGGTCTTTAATAGGGTTTGGCACGAGGGATTGACATTCAAAATGAGCAAAATGCAACCACAAAACTATTGCCAGCTGCTTGAATCATACCTCTCTGATCGACAATTCTGGAACATCCATGAAGAAACATGTTCTGACTTTTATCTAACGCTAGCAGGAGTTCCGCAGGGAAGCGTATTGGGACCCCTTACACTGCGGACATATCTACAACGAATATAACATTCATCGGCACGTTCGCTGACGACACTGTAATTATGTCAGTAGACGAATCACAACCAAGGGCAGTGGAAAAACTTCAACAAGCAATGGACAACATTACTAAATGGACAATTGACTGGAAAATAGTGCTTAATGAGCTCAAATCAACCCATGTGAAATTTACGCTCCGACACATAAATAACAGTCTACACATATACCTCAATGGGGTGCAAGTGCCGCAGGTTGAATCGGCAAAATACCTTGGTCTGCATTTAGATTCAAGGTTCAACTGGAAACATCATGTGAGACAAAAAGCTGAACAGATACGATTAAAACAACGTCAAATGTACTGGTTAATTGGGCATCATTCCAAAATGAACCTGTATTGCAAAAGACTAGTCTACCAGACTATCTTCAAACCAATATGGATGTATGGTGCGCAGCTATGGGGTTGTACTCATAAATCCAATAGAGACATTATACAACGTAGCCAAAATAAATTTCTTCGAATGGTCACCAACGCTTACCGATTTGTGACTAACAGGGAAATACACAATGATCTAAAAATACAATTGATAGGCGACGTCATTCGCAAATGTGCCATTAAACCTGAGAAGAGACTTCTTAACCACACCAACGTCGAGGCCGTACAACTACTGGATAGTACAAACGAAGTAAGGCGGCTCAGACGAATCAAACCACATGAGCTAACCGTATGAATATTATGTATATCTTAAGGGAACTGGATACTGGTCCAGTAGACCCACACAAGTTTATGCTTATCTCATAAGTACTAATGTCAACCTTACTAATGAATTAATAATGTTTAAGATTGTAGTAGCCATATCAATAAAGGTGTTCACAAAAAAAAAAAAAAAATTACTAAATTCTAATAATTGGATCGTATTAAAGTTGTTTTTGGCTTGGTTTGATGTATGTCGTGGTTAATTTCATATCTGCATTTATTTTTACGCATACTTGAATGTGTTATTGTATTTATTTTATGTACAATCGACACAAATATATTCTTGAAGCTTGATTCATGGCAAAACCAACAAAAATGTTTATGCAGGCCGTCTCGTTCGTTCTTTACACAAATCATATCAAGAAAATTTACTATTTATTATTGTTTTTTTTATATAATATTTAAAAACAACAAAAACAGAGGGACGTTTTTGTTGGTTTTGGTATAGTCGTCACAAATATTTTCCTGTATCTTGATACATAGAACCAGAATATTTGTATGTTCGTTGTAGGGGTATTATTTATGTGTGTATATTATATTATACTGTAATGAAAACATGATATGTCTCCTGCTACGCACATGGTAGATGGTAAAACATTTTTACCTTCTATGTGTGTTAGTGGTTTAGTATATAAGATTCTGTTACTTTTATTTTGGCGTGGTTTTCTCTCTTTGTGTTTTTTGTGCTTATGAGACAACCATAGTGTTTTTGATGAAACATGAACTATTAAAACACAATGAAAATTTTAGTTTATTCGACTCAAATAGGATTCTTATACTTCGTATAATAGAGTAATTTGAGTCGTATCGGAAACCGCTATATATGATACATATAAAATAGTATATTTAGGTATGATTAATTATTTTTTACAGGGTATTTTAGACTGTATTAAATTATATTTATATTTAATTCGTTTTTGTTAATATCAAAAGTTTATTAATTAACTAAATTATATAAATAAATGCATATTTGGAAATATTAATTTTGAGTTGAATTGAGATTTGGTTTGCAACACACAATGATGTATTTATTTATGTATGCCAAATTTTGATTAAACAAATGTGAACAACGTGGAATTGTGTAAAGGCAATTCGTGATGCTAAACGTATTGTTATTTTAAATTTTTCTTAAATATTTTATCTGGTACATGAATGAAAAGCAGACAGGAGTGAAATTACAACACTAATCATATTTTTTTAGTCCTGTTGTAAATTTAGGGAATCCTGAGTATCCGGCCCTGCATTCCAGAGAAATGATCATCTAATTATGTAGTTAGATTGTGCTGTCTTGTGCTAACCTACAATTTACTATATATTGTACTAATAATTTACTAACTATCGATCGCATTGGTGTCTGCAACCGGGTCGAGTCTGTCCGAACTAATAATCCTATCCGATACTTCGATTTTGTTATATGTGTACGGGTGTACGGTGTGTGCCCGGGAGTCCGGGAGATACTGCTATAATGCTTGGCCGTACACTCATAATCAATCAATCAATCAATCATTAAACAAGCATTAAACACAGATGAAATATTCTTCAAACTAACTAGCAAATTCCATATCACATGCAACGCAGTCAAAAAAAATTACAAAAAAAACGAGTATATACTCCCTGGATCTTTACGATTTGTTCAAATTTAAACGATATCTTCCTTTGGCATATTGATCGAGCCGCTCGCCTTTTATCTGGCCTAACGGAAGAATACTTACGGAATTCCTGTTTGGCGTACGCCGTTGCAATCTAATTTTAATCGCGCTAATCATTTTGCTAATTTTTTATCAAACTTGGTTTAATCTGCTCTGCTGTTCTCACGTACATTGCACGCAGTTCGTCGCTCCCAATCTAGTGGTTTCCCTCAACGTACCAAATTTCACGCACAAATTTATTTGTTCGTATATTTTATTTCACCGCAAAATGACCAGCCCCACGGTTGCCATCTTCTGAATAATCTCTCTACATGCAGATTAGATGATAAACACAAACAAAATTTCTTTAAATTTGAATTTTACGTTATAAAAACAAAAAATCTGGCGTGTTCCATTCTTAGCCTAAAATATATTTGGTAATCTTTTAAGCATCTAATCAAAAGGATGAACATTTAAAATTAACATTTTAAAAACATAAAACACTTTACCAAATAAAATTAAATTCGATAAAAAAATAAAACATTAAATAAATTAACTATAAAAACAGCTACTGTAAATGGTTTGTACTACTTGTTGATATCACAATAACAATAACACTAATTAAACTGTCAATATAATGACAATAACAATGTTCCTATTTGACCGAATTATTGCACTGTTAAAAATATTTTAAAAATTGAAAAAAACGTTGTGTGAGTTGGTGGTTTATTTAAACAAACACATCTCGGAAAACATACCATTAAGAGGACGCTAATAACCCTTTATCGTAATTAACAAACCTGAAACATTAAAAAACCTTTACAAAGGAACACCAACTGCTTTTAAAAATTATTTACATAAACTAGAAAGCATTAGAGTCACCGCTGTACATTTATATGGTAATTATTTGAATATGCTGCTTCAAACCAAGTAACACACGCGCTTTGCGTTGTTCTAGTTCAAAGTAAGCAAAACGTTAGATTTGCGCAAAAATGGTTGGGGTAGTTAAAGATATTTTGTACAAGTCGATATAAATTCGTTTTTTAATTAAGATTTTGTCCGATTAATTATAAACGTTTAATTTCCTTTAATTAAGAATAATTTCCCTTCGGTGTACCTATCCCACTGTGATAAATCTGCGATAAAAAAGAAATTCCATCAGATTATTTGTGTCTCTATAAATTACTAAATGAACGGAGAAAATTTTGTTCATTTTCTCACAATATAGTTGCTAACGACACATAATTTATGTACATATAATTTGCTTGTTGATCTTATTACAATCTTTAGAATTTTAACAAAGACATCTTAGTTTATAAGGAATTCAAATTATTTATACCCATTACGTTTACCTTGTAAGTTTTAATTAATTTCTGTTCTTAAACCATTTACAAAAGTTATACACGGATGAAGGTGGTAAGACACACATATTTAATGATTTACCTGTTGAGAAAACTTTATTAAACACGATATGCTGATGCAAAAGATAAAATCGTTAGTAAAAAAACTGAAAATTAATGGTTTTGATTTTTTGGTTAGGAGCTTCTTTTATTTTGATTCATTTACTTTTATATTTTACCTCGAAATGGTAGGGGCGAGAAAATTTGCTCTGCTACCTACTTTATTAAGTATACTTACTTATAAAAGTTTGTGTAAACCATTAGTCAAATTTACTGTTAACGTCCTAAAATGAATGAATGACACGTTTAGAATCAGCTAATCAAATATGAGAAGCATGTAAACACTATTGAGCCAAAATAATCTTGATTTAGATTCCAAATGACCAATTCAAAATAATTGCGGTGTTTGTTTTGTGTGTGAGTTCTGAATTATGCTAAACGAATAGTTATAATTGGTTTATGTAAGAATTCTGGAGTTTCTAGAGATTCAGATTTATTTTGACGGCTAATACAATATCATTGAAGAGTAAATAACTACTATTGATTTTATCTCAAAACACCGAATTGATTGGATTTGAGGGTCCCGGAGGACAACCAATTTTTTTATGCTCGAAATTTTATCGATCTGATTTTATTTTATAGAGAAGATTCTTCTTGATTTGATTAAAATTTATTGAAACATCTTTCGCTGTGCGTGTGTTATTTTTATTTTAGGTGATTTGGGATTATTGTTATACTTCAAATTTTTTTTATATTTCAAATCGTAAAAAAATTGATTCGATAAAACAGGCAATTTTTTTTACTATAAACAATATTACAGATGGATACGATGTGTTGTTTTGTGGACCGGAAGAAAGATATTCACTGTTTATGATAGATTATATGAATTAGCTAAGCTTATAACGATGTGACATAATTCGACATTCAATTTATTCAATTTACATACTGGTATTTTAACATTTTTAAAGGTATGTATTCAAAAATTTGATGAATCAGCCTTTATACGGGTAGTGTTTGTCTGAAATCCCCAGAAAGTAAAATTATGGTTCCACCAAAAATATTTGTGTTGTTCTTGAAATCTTTTAATGTTCCATTGCCATTGTGCATTCGTCTCAAATTATAATGCGACATTTTTGCAGTACTTTGGCCATGTTTGAATTTTTTTTTTATATTACATGTTGCGTTTTCATTAGTTTTAATATGTAATGGCAGTTTAAATGCTGAATGCGCTGTTCTTCCACCATCTAATAAAGTTGCAGCAATTCCTGACGAAGCAACGGCTAATGCAATGTTACCTTGGGAACGAATTTCTGCTAATAAAAGTGAAATCATGAAAGTTTTTCCAGTCCCGCCTGGAGCATCCAAAAAAAAAGGAGCCCTTGGGCAGTTTGGGCTTGAACTGCATGTAAAATTCTGTCGTAAATAATTTTTTGTTCATCTATTAATTTTGGCTTATTAATTTGAACAGATTCAAGTAAATCGTGAAAGATCATAATTAATTAGATCATTTGCTATTCATGAAGGTAATGGCAATCCTAAAGTTTGAAGATTTTGATTTGAAATAGTCATGCAGATATCCTTAAGTCGAATTAAACAGTCATTGAACATGATTGGTAAGAAATCAATTGTGTTGTCGTTGTGAATACTGCGATATGTGTGAAGAATATCCTCAGTCATTGCATTTTTGAATTTTTCCCATAGTTCATTTGGATTGGAATGACTGCAAATTATAATGATAATAGCGAATAATTGGCGTATTTGATTTAGAGATGAGGTATTGACTGTATCGTTTTATGTGGAATCCCCAATGTAAATCTGCTTCTAATAAATTCAAAGCCATACATGCTGCGTGAAATGTTTCATGTTGTTGTCCATTAACTGTATTTAAATTATTAAATGATGTAGGTCCTCGAACATTAATTAATAATAAACGTAAATAGAAACATTTTTTTGATTTGGATGAATGGTGTAAATTCTGCCTAAAACATTTGACTTAAAAATGCCAGGATGTTCATCGACAGGTGTATCTCGTTTTCGAAGTTCCCATTTTTTTTATCCCACGTATAGTAGGAAGGCATTTCTGAAATGAATTTTGTTGTTGACATGTATTGAAAAATTCTGTTAAAGTAGTTTTTGGTGGAGAAGCAGCTAGCTGTGCATTATTTTGGTCTGTAAAATAGACACGTTGTCCATTTTGAAGATGTACCGCTAGATGAATTACTGCTGGATCTCTTTCGTACATTGAAAATGAAAAAATACGCCAAATAGCCTGCACTGGTGCTTATATATCTTCCAGTTTGAAATCTTGAAATTTCGTCATTTAAATTGTCTTGTCGCTCAATATTGGAAACAGTCAGATCAGTTCCTTTGTCGATATATTTGCAAATAAGGCACAATCCATCTACTGTCAACTTCAAATTCATTTGTGTGAATATTTATCGTGAATGACTTTCCAGAATTCTCAGTGGAGCTTCTACGATATAATGGATAGCCATCAATTCCAGTCTTTAGGAAAACTTTTGGAACATTTACCATTAATCATACATGGTGAATCCATATTAAGTGCTCTACATGGACCATGAACCATATTTAATTTAACAATTTCAAACAATTCTGGATCCGTGTCTTCATCAGGAATTTCAGCGCTTATTACGTTGTCGATATCGATTGATCTCATTTTATTTGTCAGCCAAATTAATATATGAACATGAGGAAGTCCTCGTTTTTGCCATTCGATCGAGTACATCCAACAATTTTTTTTTTATTGTTTTTTTATTACAAGTTTTATTACAGGGGGGCGAGTAGCAGGGACAGCAGAGACGCAACGATTTTTAACAACAACGTCAAGCAACACTACCTACAGTTAGTACAAATTTGGGTGACCGCATGGGAACATGATGATGGAACGAAATCTCGCCCCCGCCACTCACAACCGCCGATGGAAAAAATGGTGGAGGGGAATAATAAAATAATAGTTGTTTACAGCTTTTCAGAAAAAAAGAGTTTGCGGTACCAGGAAATTTGTGTTGTCATTGTGTCTCTTACAGGTTGGAGCAGTAGAGATGAACTTTAAAATTGTTATATTGTCTTGTGTTAAATAAATTATTTAACAATATATTACTAACAAATTACTAACTATCAACTATACTTAGGTGTCTGGAACCGGGTTGAGTCTTTGTTGCTAGCATTCCTTTCCCATCCCTCGATCTTGTTATATGTAAAAAGGTGTACGACGGCGGCCTGGCCAGGGGCGAATATCACAACTATATTAGACTTAATGTGGTTATCGATGTGGCGCCGTTCTTTACGGAGGTTTGGCTTTCATGAAGAGTGGTGTCGTGTTGTGTAACATGGGTATAGTGGTGTTGGTATTCGCATTTATAATACGGGAGACTTGCTTAATGCTTGATCGTACATCGCAATCAATCAAATCAATCAATCAATCAATCAATTTTTATTACAAGTTTTATTACAATAATAAAATAATAATAGATTCCTTGTGGAAAAAAATCCAGTGACAGGCATTGCTTCCATTACCAAAATTTAAAAAACAATATTAAAAATATACCTATTTATGTACAAATACCAATTAATCAGTTATCCAAAGATAAAATAATGTTTTTAATATAATTTAATTTATTTTAATTTTTTTATAAATACTCGTAGCTCTTTAATATATGTAATTGTATTAACACAACAAAAAAATCAAATGACAACGCAAAATAAATCTGATACGTCTGTACGTCGATTTTGTTGCGAAAATGAGACTATGAGAGAAAATAACCGGAACGTATTAGAATTTGTAAATGTTTATGTGTAAGTAGTCATGTTGTTTGTTTTTGTTTGCTTTTATTTGGGATTGACATTTGCCATTTAATTTTTCTATCGATATCATCGTGCTTAGTGACAAAACTATATTTGCAAATCTTTAATACAATTTAATTTCGCTTTCGATTAATATACATATTATTAATTAGTTCAATATTTTTTTTTAAAGTTATCGGGTTTAATATTTACGTTTAATTTTGGTTTTCATTTTGGCTTTAATAATAATTTTAGTTTTCGGATTTAATAATTTTTTTTTTTGTGTTTATTGAATTTTGTGATAATACCAAATTTAATTATAATTTGTTATATTATTTCGTTATAACACTTGAAATGAATTCAATTATTCCAATTTTGTATTACGACCGTAAGTTAAAAACTAAACGGTACAACGAGTATTTGCGTGACACGTTAGATCCCTTCAACATATCGGACCGATGGTGAGTTAAATAAAAATTAATATCTTTTAATATATAATTATAAAATATTTTGAGCAATTACAATTTTAATTTTACAGTTTTGTGGACAACTATCGCCTCCCGAAGCATTTGGTGCTCAAAATAATTCACGATATCCAACCATTTGTGATAGAGACGGGTAACCTTCTAAGAATACCACTTCATTTAGAAGTACTGGCGGCTCTAAATTTTTATGCCAGTGGAAGCCACCAGCGGCGTGTGGGCTTAGATGCTTTCGCTATCATGAGCCAAAGCAAAATTTCAACAAGTATAACCAAAATAAGCAAAATAATTGGCACTAAATTAGTGTACAATTATATTTGGTTCCCTGAAACGTTAGCTGAAGCTAACAAGAACAAAGAAGCTTTTTCTAATAAATATGGTGTACCCGGCATAGTTGGCTTGATTGATTGCACCCATATTGCGGTAGCAAACTTGCCTAAAAGGAGTGAATACGCCTATGTTAACAGAAAAAACTTCCATTCTATCAATACTCAAGTGGTAATTATAAAATTTAAATAATTTTTATTATTGTAAGTAATTTTTATTTATAGATATGTGATTTTAATTTACGCATTTTATCAATAAATGCGAGATATCCGGGCTCTACCCACGACTCCCATATATGGGATGGAAGTATAATCTTGCCGGAAATTAAAAGGTTAAATGCAGAAGACAATAAAACATGGCTATTTGGTAATATAATTAATTTAAAAATTTTGTATTATTTTACTAATTATTACATCATTCACTTCTATTAAAGGCGACAGCGGGTATGCATTAAAACCATTTATGATTGTTCCATATCGTAGGCCAACAACAAACCAACAAATAAATTTCAATCAAGTTCATTCCAAAATTAGAAGTGGTATTGAGCGTTGCTTCGGGGTTTTAAAGGGTCGATTTCTATGCCTTAAAAAATCTTCGGGTCATCTACATTACACTCATGAAAAGGTCGCAAACATTATTTATTCATGTGCAGTTTTGCACAATATTTTAATAGAAAATAATTAACCAACTGAAGAAATCGTAGAAGCAAACGATGAAATTATTCCTCTGAATATAGTGGAAGCAGAAAATTCCGGTGAAATAATAAATCGTGAATTTTTAACGAACCACATTTTTGAGAGAAACATCATTTTATAGAAACATTATTAGGAATGAAACATAATTTTTTAAAAATAATAATTTTGTATTTATTTGCTTTCAACCCCCATTTACATTATTTTGTGCTAAAATAAAAAATTGGCGTAAAAAGTTAGTTTTATTTATATTTATATTTAGTTTCCTCAACTGAGAAAAATCTACATTCCGTTATCAAAGGGAAGTTGATAACAAATCTCCAGTACTGAAATAAAAATTAAATAGTGCCCCTATTCATAGAGGCACTAAATAGAAGCAGCAGTTAAATGCGTGGGTAGAACTTTGATTGGCATTCGTAATTTAAGATTTCTATTTTGCTTGAGAAGTCGATCAAAATTGTATACACGCGGTGCAGTGCTACTTTGATTTAGTGTTCTTCTTGCATTTGGGGATAAGTTATGAAGTTATTAAGGGCCTTGCCCCATAAAAACATGTCGGTCCGATGTTTGATGTGGACATTTCTAATTTTTCACGACGATTTTTATGTTTTGTCGGCTGAATTTCAACTTGTCGGCGGATAAATGATAAAAACCCATTTTATTTAATGAACATTTTGTAATTTTAACAAAGTTTTTGACTATTATGACATCTTTCATAAATTCGAACTAATTTTTGATAATTTCGTCGAAAAATTTTGTGATAATTTAGAAATGTCGGTTTGGAATGTAGGAAAGGCATGTTTTCATGGGACAAGCGCTTTAAAATTGATATATACATATATGTATATATATATATATATATATATATATATATATATATATATATATATATATATATATATATATATATATATATATATATATATATATATATATATATATATATATATATATATATATATATATATATATATATATATATATATATATATATATATATATTGTATTAATGCACATATTAATAGGGACACAATAAAAAGAACGCGAACTGCAAAAAAATTAATTTTCATATTTTTTCGGAAAAAATGAAAATATGTTATTACATGTTTTATGTATTAATTCATGGATAAATAATAAATATGCATATGCCATATACATAATAACTTATCGTATTCCCCTCTCCACTAATAGGATTCTAATATCCTTTAGCACCTCTAAGGATTCCTCCTGTATCCGAATTGAGCGCATAACCGAAGTTACTGCTACACTTTCCTATTAGGTAATATAAAACTTAAGATATAATTGTATAATTTTACAAGATTGTATACAATACTTACACTTCTAGGATCATTATCTCGATAACGCTGTGTCCTGCGTGGTAAAATTTCGTTGATCCTGTCTCTTCTTTGCCTTGATCGGCGAACAGTTCCAGTGGGATCTATTTGGCGGGACGATTCTGGTTGTGGTGATGGAAGTTGTGATGGTAATGATAATGGTGGTAGTGTTGATGGTGGTACAGAGGACGTTGTTAGAGATGACGGTGTTACTAATGACAGTGGTAATGATGATGGTGGTATTGTTAGTGATGGTACTGATGACGGTGTTACTAATGACAGTGGTAATGATGATGGTAGTATTGTTGATGATGATACTGATGACGGTGTTATTAATGACGGTGGTAATGATGATGGTGGTATTATTGATGGTGGTACTGATGACGGTGTTATTAATGACGGTGGTAAAGAAGATGGTGGAATTAATGACGGTGGTAGCGATATTGTTGACGATGGTATTGCTGACTGCAGTTGTTGAAACGATGAAGATGGTACTCTTTTCCTCTATAAAATGAAATAATAATTGTATTATGTATATAGAACAAAACTTAAATTACATTTATTTCGACAATTTGGAAGCGATGCACAATCTGTTACTCACTTATCTTGTCTAAACTGTTTTGTATCAATTATTATTTATTGTATATGTTAAAAAAGTTTGTTAAGCGTCATAATAAAGTCAACTGAGTGGTACATTGAGCATAAAAACCACCAATTTAAATGTACCTTTCCCATTTCAATAATTGTAGCTATACCGTCCAAATTCTCAAAGCCACATAAATCAACTATGCGCTGCTCGTCCGTACTCAACTCCAGTGGAATATATTCCCCACCTCCCGTTAAATTTTGCTCCGCTCTATGATTATTTAATTTTTTTTTTAAATTTTTTTTTAAATCTTGCCAAACCTAAAATAGGAATAAATATTTAGCGAAAGCTTAATCATAATTAATGCATTTATTAAAATAATTGCCCTTTTCCATTGTTCCACACTTCGAGGGATTAGAGACGACAAATTCAATGTCGTGGTTATTTCAACCCACAACTCACCTCTTCGCTGGTTGCCGGATGCTGCACCAAACCCAAAAAGGGTTTCAAAATTAATTTCTATCAAATCAAGTAAAATGGTTTTTTGCTGCTGAGTAACACGATTCTGTAAAATTATAGTGTTACAATTTTTTATAAATATGTACCTTTATTAAAATAAAATTATAATTTACGGGACAATTATATCAAAAAACACCAACACCTCGATATTCGGCCTAGTTAGACTTACGAAATTCCGTAAAGCGAATAAGTTATTTTAACTTTAATTAAAAATATATGGCCGTCCTTATATCGAAATATTTGGGCCCGTAAATCGAGAGCGTACTTGTATTCGCTTTAGATATAAGTATATCCAGCGCATAATAGATCTCACAAAAACTTAAAAACTATTTCGCGGCTATTTTGAATATTATTGAACATATTTTAGTATATTTTTTATTTTTTTTTATGTTTGACATTTTGTAAATTAAAAATATTTTTTTTTCTAATTCACAAAATATGTTAGTTTAAATTAGATTTTATTGAACATTAAAGAAAAAAATTAGATTACACTTTAAAAACACAATCATGTTAGGTACACGAATTATTTTCAAACACAAATGGCTACATAACTATAATATTATATACAAAAGCCTTTAAATGTAAAGATAATTACACTAATACACAATCTACTTACCATTTTGCTTAATACAATTAGATTTGGTTTCGTAAATATAATTAAATAATATATTTATTGTATTAGGTATTTTCTTTGCTGTTTTTTTCAAAATGAATTTATTTTGACATGATAAATGTCAATTCTCAATCGCAATAGCATGGGAAATAGGTCTCACTAAGAAGGTAAGCAGCAAAAATTTAAACCGATTCAACCGGTTCAATTATTTTTGATGCTTATTGTTAAAAATAGCACACAAACACAAAGAAAATAAAAGACAACACACAGAAACAATATTTTATACTATACATGGTGTACGTATACTAAACTCTCCGAGACAAAAGTCAAATATGCGCAACGAAATCGAAGTACTGGTGTTTCGAATAGCCAATTTCTAACGTAGGATAAGAATTTTTTAGAATGAATGTGACGTCTAATGTGGTAAAGCTTTAAAAAATGTCGGAGCGGTAACAACTATACACCGTCGGAAGTGCTTATTATTGAATTTAGGAACATTAAAAAGAAAATAGTGATTAGCGCGAAAGTTATATCGAGCATCACTTCTTATTAAATTCTGACCACTACGCTTAAAAAATACTCTTAAAACCTTATAAACATACAAATTTTATAATGGCAAAATATTGATCGACTTGAATAAAGGCCAAGATGATTCCAATCAATTTTTCCTCAAAATTGTTCGCAAAATCATTTTCTGTTGTACGTACAATGGTTTTAAAGTAGTTGGATAACAGCCACCCCAGCAAGACAAACAATATTCCAATTTAGCCATTACCAATGCATGAAACGAAATTTTCAAAACAGAAATAGGGCATAGACCACGGAGAAGGTAAAAAATACGTGAGGCAGATGCCATGTAACTTTTTAACTTGGATGCATGAGTTTTCCAGTTAAGGTTAGTGCCCAAATGAATTCCAAGATACTTAAAAGAGTTGACTAGCTCAATATTCAAACAGTATGTATGACAACTAACAGAAGTGCATTTGGAAGCACTATGATATGTTACTTGGGAATGATTAGTAGCAGCTGTAATGCCAAAAATTGTATACCACGTAAATTTTGTTTTTCCACTTAGTATCATGTAATGCTTATCAAACCATTTATGTAAGACCTTAAGGTCAGAATTAGCCATAGAAGTCACGTCATTGACAGATTCAGCAGAATAAGCTAAAACTAAATCATCCGCAAACCCAGTACTGTGACCATTCAAATTAAGTTTGAAAATAGAATTCGTATAAATTAGAAACAGCAAAGGACCTAGCACTGATCCTTGCGGCACCCCAACATTCAAAGTTTTTAGCTCACTAAAAGTATCATAGGTAGGAAGCAAACCACTTGTTTGACACACCTCTAAATCCAACATCAAAAAGAATACATAATATAAGTTTATGATCGACCATATCAAATGCATTAGTAGCATCAATAAACAAACCGGCACAGATTTTACCCTTGTTTAAACCATTATGAATAATATCTAAAAATTCCAACATAGCCGGTTCAGTACTCACACCTTGCCGGAATCCATGTTGATGAACGCTTAGTATTTTACAGAGATCCAGGAATATGGTAACTCTGTTTTTAACTGCTTTTTCCAGAACTTTGTGAATAACTGGCTGCAGCGCAATGGGTCTATAGTTTCCCTTATCACTATGGTCTCCACTTTTAAAAATGGGAATAATAGTAGCATATTTAAGCCTCTTAGGTACTACTCCCTTTTCAAAGGAGAGATTGAATATATGGGCAAGAACAGGGCTGATAAATTTAGAAACACCTTTCAAAATATTACTACTAATTCCTTCATTATCTATAGACTCTTTCGGTTCCAACGATTCAATAATAGCTAATATTTCACTATTAGAAACCGGTATCATAAAGAATGTTTTCGAACAGTAATCATACGGAAGGTCATGATTTGTTAGTACGGTATTCGCGAAAAATTTTGTCCTTAAATTGTCTGCAACGCTAGTAAAATATAAATTAAACTCATTAGAAATGTCTAATTCATTTGTAAGCTGAGTACCGCTATCGGATAAAATATTGCTAATCGAAGATGTTTTAGCGTTTTTTGTTAAAATTTCATTAACAAGGCTCCAATTTTTTTTAACGTCACTTCCATTAATTGAGAAGCGATTTATATAATACATTTCTTTCTCTCTCTTACTCTCTCTCTCTCTCATTTTCACCCGAGAATAAGTATAACATGGCTTCAAAATTTTCGTAATAATGCTAAAAAATGTATCAAGAGCTAGAGACGGATCATCTAGGTCCAGAACAATCTTCCAGTCTGTCTGCTCAAGGACTTCATTTAACCAAACCATATTAAGTTTTTTTTTTGACCACAATAAAAATTAGTACGGGATGTCAAAACTGTATCAAATTTGAATAATATCTCGATGAAATGATAATCTGAAATCTTAAGGTCAATTACAGATGGCTTGAGATATGAAAGATCATTTGATCGAAGCCGAGCAAAGAAATGATCGATGCAAGTGGATGATGATGTTGTCACTCTAGTAGGCACATTAACCAATGATTCCAGACCAAAAGACGACATAAGAAACATATAATCATAGCAGTGCGAAGAAAAATTCAGGATATCTATATTAATGTCACCGACAATGAATAGATTTTTAGACTTAATATTGCTAATAAAACTGGAAATTTCGTGCAAAAATACGTTTACTGGAGTATCATGTAACCTATAAATACACAAAATCACATAAGTATCATTCGCCAAACTCCAGTCAACTATAACGATATCACACGAAATTAAATTAGAGGCAAATAGTGAGCAACACAAATGAGTATCAAAATAAACACAGACCCCACCTGATTACAAGCACCAAATAACGTGTAACCTATTAGATTATGGGAAGATAATTCATTACTATTGACCCAAATTTCACTCAAAAATATAAATGATGGTGTTGAGATCAACAGTGCAACAAAACACAATATTTTATGTCAACTCATCAACACTACAAGCCGGAACCTAACAAATTAATAATTTGTTTTCTTTATAATATCACACAATACCTTTTTATCAAGAAAACTAATTCTGTTTTAACATGTTCGTATCATGTCACACAACACCTTTTCTCATTAATATGCTTACTAAACATTAATGTTTTATTGTTTCTTTTTATTGTAAAATAGTGTAATTTGGATGAATGAGATTTTGTATAAAAAGACGAGCAAATTAAAAATAAACGCTCAGAATAAATTTACAATTGAAACAAAGTGTTTGTTCTCAAGATTATTAAGACCCCACCAGTGGTAATCTTAATAATCATCAATATACGGAACTCTTTATTAACAACAAGTTGTTTATTCTCGATAACCAATAGACCCCACCCGTGGTAATCTATTAGTTAACTGTAGATCAAGACTATCTTGAATTTATAATTTAAGTACAAAAGTCTATGATTTTTACAGATGGTTTATTCTTGTACTAATTAACATTAGCTACCAAAACATCAAAGTTCCTTCGAAGGCTACGAATGTCGAATATTCTGATGAACAATCAAAATATCAGAATTTATGATGTCAGAATACATAAAGTAATCATTACTACTAATATTTCTAAAAGATAACTGATTAGTGACAATATATTCATTGTAATGGTAATATGTATATAACTAAATATAATATATAAATTGACCAATTCATTTGCCCATACACATGATACTTTGTAATGAGATCCATTAAGAATTTTAGCTTTTGTTTAAAAAATCGTGCTATAATGTCATGTCGATCATACGATTGTTGACCATGCTTTAATAATTTTACAATATCGTTCCATTTTGGATTGCATTTGAATGTTATAAATAAATCGGGTGTTCCGTAATGACGAACGAAAGTCATAGCGTCTTGAATATACTCTTGCATATGACGCGGACTGCCAATGTATGATGAAGGAAGAATAGCAGTATTACCGATATGTCATTGGCATTAATACTTCTGTCTACATTTCCATTTAATGCATCACGCAAGTGGATGTATTCGTCGCTTCGTAATTTTGACTGATTAAAACAAATGTATCGTAGACGTTCACTCTCGATTTTGGCATACATATCGACAACATACTGATGGTATAAATATCTACATTTTAGAATGTGATTGTCTTCAGTAGATCTAATCATTAGTCGATAAGCGTAATTTTTGGTCAGTTCTGCTCCGGTGGATGGATTTGTTTGTTTTATGTTGATGTGATATACATCCCCACCTTCCCAAAAAATTAAAGGGTATTGCAATGCGTCGTAAGAGCGATGAGTATCTTCAATTTTCTGAATGTCGTTATCTCTACGCTTAATAACTATGTCATGTGATTCAAAAGCTTCCCCAACCATTACAATAGCAACTTCATCAACTGTTGGTGCATTATATCTACGGACATGGGTTGGTGTTTTATCTGCTTTAATGACGATCATGTAATTATCATTTTCCAATTGTGGTGTAATTTTTTGGAACAATTGTATTAATTGATTTTTTTCCATTAAAAATTGTTGAATTGTATTAATGATTTCACGCTTTCGAATTATGGTTATGCGATGTGTTTCGCAACGTTCTTGAACTTGCTGTTCATTTCATCCAATAAAATATATTTACAAAAATTTCGCATTTTCATTTGGCATTGGATACATTGATCCAATGAGGTGATAAACATGGCCTTGAATTTTATAAGTTGATGCAAAATTACGACCAAGAGAATCAATATTGGTAATTTGTTTTGCGCCATGTCATTGCGATGTCATTTGGAAACTTTGATTAAATTTCCTTATTTTTGGCAAAAATAGCTTTGAATCACTTGATTCTCCTGCCAGCAAGGATTTTAAAGGTTCAGGTTGTGGATTTAAAATTGATAAAACAACTTTACCTGAAATATTTTACGATAATATTTTATGAATTTTTGACGTAATAAAAAGGGGAAGAGGGTGGTTAATGTCCAAAAAAAGGTAACTGAAGAGCAACACATCACAAGAGTTTCATTTTTAAGTTTTAATGCATGACAATAATTGCATTCTTTATCCATTTCACCGATAAAAATTTTAGGGTGGACATAATAATCGATGTCTACTTCATAATTAAAGGCAATACGATGAAATGAAGCAATTACTAATGCTCTTCTGTTCCGCTCGTATTGAGCGTTCGATGCTCTTGCCGCAGCTCTAACATTTCTATTTGCTCTTCGAGTAGTAGTAACTCTTCGAATTTCGGTTACATTTTCTTGTTGAATTTCACGTTGTAAGTTGCGCTGCCTTGCCTTTGTGTCTTTAATTCTGATAATTGTTGGTCAGCATTAATATAGTATTTTCTCTATATCGTCTAATCGCATGGTTTCTTCGCGTATTGCGACCAATATTTGAGCGTCACACTTTTATGAAAGAAACACTTAATTTTACAATACAATGTAATTATCTTTATGCGTGATTTACACGTTCCAACAATGTTTTTCCAACTTTTTTTGTTGAGACTTAGAGCTACACGCAATAGAAAATATTTACATGCGATAAAAAGAGAAAAGTATAAAACAAAAATGTCTGGCTTGCTATAATCTTTTGGCGGTATAAAATTGACAATATAATTTTTGACAGATAGTTTTGGTACAAAATAAAGATTCTTATACACATATTTCTATTTAAAATCAATTAAAGTCAAAATAATATATAAATATGGAAAACCTAAGAGATAATGAGCTTCTAAATATAATATTTAGCGAAAGTGAATGTGAAGAAGACAGTTTTTTGACGAATATCTTATTTGAAGATATTGAAAGTGAAAGTGGTCGCAAAAAACAAAAAATAAATAATAAAAGAAGATATTGGGTTCGCCCTTATTATTGTGAGCGGGACAAAACTGGGGCTTTTCAAAATGTTGTTTTGCCGCTGAAAATCTCAGATCCAATGCTGTTCCAAAATTACATGAGAATGTCATCTTGTCAGTTCGACGAACTTTTGTCAATTGTTGGACCGGCAATTACAAAACAAGAGTTTATTAGAAAAATAATACAACCTAGCACAAGATTGGCTATCACGCTCAGGTATAACTAAACTTTTATTTATTTAAATATTAATAAAAAAATCGAATAGGTATGTACTACATTCATTTTTCAGATATTTGACAACTGGTGAATCCCAAAAAAGCCTGTCGATTGTTTATAAATGCTCACCAGCAAGTATTCATTTCATAATAAAAAAAACGACCCAGGCAATTATAAATACGCTTAAGCTAAAGGTATTTAAAAAAGTTAACGAAGCACATTTCATAGATGTTGCAAATGGATTCGAAGAAAGATGGAATTTTCCACACTGCATTGGCGCTATAGATAGAAAACATGTCTCTATACAGGTAGCTTTGAATCTTATATTAAGCTAAAATTACAATTGTATGTATACAAATTCTTTTATTAACAGGCTCCATCGTATAGTGGATCGACGTTTTTTAATTATAAAAAATTTTTTTCTATCGTGCTCATGGCAATCAGTGACCATGATTACAATTTTATTATGTGTGATATAGGGGCCGCTGGAAGGCAAAGTGACGGAGACATTTTCCGAAATAGCAATTTCGGAAAACAATTTTATTCAAACTCGTTACCGTAAGTATATATCCCGCATTTTGCAAAAATACCAAATAACATTTTGCTTTATAGGTTACCGCAGCCATCGAATATATCGGACCGTTGTGTCGATATGCCATATGTGTTTGTTGCGGATGATGCCTTTGGCCTTCACGCAAACATAATGAAGCCTTTTTCTCAAAGCCCGCTCACTCAAGAGCAAAAAATATACAATTATCGGCTATCAAGGGCGCCGAATAATAGAAAATTGTTTCGGGATATTGGTGACAAAATGGAGAGTATTTAGGCAACCAATTATTGCAAATGTATGTTATTTCATTTGTTCATTTGAATAATAGTTACATTTAAATAATTTTAATTTTACAGGTTGATACAGCTGAAAAAATAATAGGCGCCTGCGTGTGTCTCCATCATTGGTTGAGACAGCAGTCTTCTCCGATACCATATATCTCGCCTGGCTTAGTGGATTTACAAAATAGCGATGGAACGCAAACCGATGGGACTTGGAGAGCTGAAGTTAATGACAATCTGAGAGGCATACAGACAAAATCATTCAACTCAACAAAAGAGGCAAAGGAAATACGAAATAGGTTTTAATTTTTAGGTATTTTATTTATCATTAATATATTAACATTTTCGATACCTTGCCTAGATTTGCCAACTATTTTAATAATGAAGGAGCGGTACCGTGGCAAATGGATAAAATTTAACGAATCGGAGGTAAAATAAGCCAGACATAGAAGGGTACTAGATTATAATTTAAATTTTTTTTTTTTTATTTCATTATAGAAAATATCAAAATGGGGAGCTAGGTTCTAGAAGTTCGAGCCACTTCACCTTAACAGATCATTAGTTTCCAATTTATTTGTTTGTAAATATTTTTTGTAGCGTTTCTTGTTTTTATTTATTTCCAGGTATCAAATGTGTTGTAAGGAGCAGCGACTTTCATCAATTTTTCTTTAACTCGGGCAGTGCCTAATGAAATATCGTCCCGAAAAAATAATTCTTTTAATTTTAAGAGGTTTTTATGCCTAATGGAAGCAACAATTAGATTTCATTTTATTTTTATTGCTTCCATATGTGCTTTTCCTCGAAGAAAAAATATTAAAAATGAAAACAAATAAATATTTTTAAACCAAAATTTATTTTTTTTTTAATTCAATTTGTAATTTTTTGTATTTCCGCAAAACTTGCATTATTTCCCATTCCATCTCGTTGCCAAAATCATTGCTCAGGTCTTTTAATTCCGAACAGACATATTCCGCAAAAATTTCCTGGGAAGTTCTGTCTTTTGGTGCCGCATGTCGTTTGGCGAGCACATCCAAGGCCTGTTTCTTGAGGTTGATTTGCTCCCTCATTAATTCGCTCGATCTACACGTAGTTTTCTCTAAAATATATATTTTTATTGTAACAACTACCTGGTTTAATTAAAGGCATTGCCTCTTGCAAAACGGCAAATAGTCAAATCCGTATTTTGACATAATTGTTTAAAAAAATGGTATAATCGTTTACATGGTTCAAATCAGTTTTATTAAAAATGATTTAATTTCATTCAAAAAATCGCAATTTTAAATTTAGCCGGTCGTCAAGTTAAAATTAATTTGTCGAAACGTAAAATTGTATTTTTTTGAATTAAATTAAATCATTTTTAATAAATTTTCTAAAAATAATATGGTACTTATAGATTTAAAACATTTTTTAATAATTTTGATTTTAGATATGAAACCATTATAACAAAATATGGATTCGACGGTTTGAAATGCCACTTTTTTGTGCATGGGGCATCGCCTTAAGTATAATTTTTAAAACCTTCACTTACTTTTGGCAGTGGATGGCGTAGTTGGTAAACCGAAGCTTCCTTCGGAATCAATATTTGATAAAGATGAAGTCCTGAAAAAAAAGGAAAAATTCATAAACATTTTCTTTTATTTTAGACCATTAGTTTACTTACGGTCTAGGCTCGAAAGTGTCGTCCAGAAAAGTTAAAATTTTGGCATATTTGTAAACTTTTACTTGCTTGCAAGCTCCACTGGGGATCGCCTTCTTATACCGCACGTAGCATGCCTTAACCGCGTCCCATTTCTTTTTCAAATATGGCACATCATTTGCCGTCAAATCTGCCAGAAATTGATAAAAACATATTATGTGTTTTAGTTTAATAGTTTGTTATATAGTACATCACCCAGCACATGTAAATCTACTAAAAATACGTGGAGGGATGCACCCACTAAGGCTAATAACTTACTTATCGAAACAGCTATTTGCTCCCAAATTCGCTGCCGTATAGTTTTATTTTTATATTGCAAGTCTTGCAAATCCCACAAACATGGATTTTGCCTTATCGTTTCGATTAGCTCAACTAAAATAAAACACGGATAATTAATACTTACCTACTGGAATTTCAGGCTCCTTTTGATCCCCAGGAGAGAAGATATCAGATTCTGAAATTTCGAAACAAGATTAAATATTTAAATGCACAACATTAATTTAAGCATATATTTACCATACGGAATTGGGGTAAAACCATTTTGACTGTCGTCATAGCTGGTACCCGTGTCTTGCCACTCCTCTTCCGGGAAGAGATATTCCTCCTCCGGGTAAAAGTATTCGGATTCTACAAATAGAATTTTTCCATATAGCAAAAAAACATAACCTAAAATTTATTTCTTTGTGGATTACCTTCATTAGAACTCTGATGAACATTAAATTTAGTAGATACTAATTTATTCTCCAAAATAATTATGTTTTTGGCTGAAATTAAAAATTTTTGACTGTACATACATATTATAAATTGTATTTTTTTATTTAAAAACTAAAAAAAATTAAACTTACCGCTCATGACTATTTTTGTTTTTGTTTTGCGCTATAAAAATTTGAAGTTTGAAAATAACGCCATTTTTATTGTGTTTGTTGTTGTTTGTTTCCATAAAATATACTCGGGTCGAGTATATTTTATAGTCAAAAAAAATTTTTAATGGAAACAAAGTTGAAAGAAAAAAGAAAAAAAAGTCCAACAAAATTTTGTTTGTTTATATATTTGTTCTTGTCTTTCAAATGGAATTCGCGATATACTAATCTCTTCATTTTTTGTTGGGAAACATTGTTGGAACGTGTAAATCACGCTTTATCCACTTTTGATATATGTATAATAGCCCGATAACTACGCTGATTTCAAATAAAGGAAATGTAAAATAATCCATTGTTATTGTATAACCCACGCTGCTAGGGGCAACGTGAGTTATATTTGATATAACAAAATGTTGAGTAGTCATTGGAAAATTATTCGTAGTCAAGGAAAACTATATTCCAAAAATTAGTTAAATTAAAGTACACCATGACAATTTAAAGAACGGTCACTATGATAAAATGTACAGTGGATCACAGCCAAAACGATGCAAGCAATTTTTTTTTATTTTTAAGTAAATATCCAAAAAACTAAAATAAATATCTGTTTTTAATTTACATGTATTAGAAGCTTCAGTATTAATTGTTAATTTCATAAAACAAAACAAATAAAAAATTTCAATTGATAACAAAATAGTAACAAAAAACAAAATTTCTACGTGAAAACATGTCACATCTAAAATGATGCAGTTTTAAAAATTCTATAAAAAATTAATTCATATTTTTATAACTAATATTATCACATTGTATAACTAATTTATTAATATTTGGTAGGATATCCTTTTTGTTTTAGAACCGCTTCGAGTCTTTATGGCATCGAATCTACGAGTTTTTTCGTGTACTCTGGTGTTATTTTACTCCACTCTTCTAACAATGCCTTTTTTAAGTCCGCAACATTACTAATCTCATGTTTTCTGATTTCGCTTTCAAGTTTAGACCATAAGTTTTCAATAACATTGATGTCCGGTGATTGAGCAGGTGTTTTCATGACATGAGGAATATTCCAAATGAGCCAACTTTGAACAATTCGAGATTTGTGTTTCGGATCATTGTCCTGGTAGAACCGAAAATGATCCTTAATATTTAACTTTCCAGAACTTTCCTCCAAATTTCTTTTTAGTATGTCTAAATATACATTTTTGTCCCAATTGCCTTCGATAAACTCTAAATTTCCAACTCCGGAAGAGGCCATACAAGCCCATAACATAACATGACTTCCACCGTGTTTAACAGTGCTTCGTAAATTTTTAACTTCTAGCCCCGTATTAGGCTTTCTCCATACGTAGTTTCTTCCGTCTAATCCAAAAAGGTTAAATTTGCTTTCATCAGCAAATAAAACCGTGTTCCAGAATGTTGCATCTTTATTTTTATGATCTTGGGCAAATTTAATTCTAGCCTTACGATTAACTTCACTAATGTATGGCTTTTTCCGCATTGTTCTACCATGAAAATTTGATTCTCTTAATATTCTGCGTATTGTTTCTGGATGACATTTTTTATTTAAATATTTTTCAGCTTCCTCGGCCAACTTTGGAGCACTTAATTTGGTTTTTTTTTTTCGGACAATCCATCGACAATCTTTTTCGGAAAATATTTTATTGTGCGCTTTTCTAGGCTTATTTTCAATACGGTGTTGATGAATGAACCGCTCAATAATATGCTGCACAGTAGAAGAACTTATTTTCACCATTTCTGCAATTTTTCTTTGAGTTTTACCATCTTTAAAGTGTTTAATAGTTAATTCACGGTTTTCAATACTTGTGTGGCGACCCATTCTCAATTATTACAAAAAAAAAACGATTTTCTGACTATATTGACTATATTTGCACAAAAGGTTGTTTAGAACTAATACGCAAAATTGTTTTACATTAAAAATTTTGTTTTGTGTAGAAAAAGTACCGCTATTTTCAAAACAAAGAGAGTGCATCATATTAGCTGTGAGATATTTTATGTTAAATTTTCGTTTTTCGTAATTTTTTGTCATAAATTGAATATTTTTTAGGCACGGATTGGTTTTAGCTGTCGTCTCACTTGACAGGCGACGATGGCAAATTTTGGAAAAGGAAGATTTAATGTTTTTTTAATTAAATAAACAGCGATTTTTAGTTATTAATATTTCCACACCAAGAAATAAATGGCGCCACTTTGACTGAGACAGCTAAAACCAATGCTAGCCATTTTTTAATTATTTTGTTTAATAAAATTAACAGTAAATATTGAAGCTTACATAAAATGTGCTTTGGAAACAAATATTTGTTTCCATATTTTGGATATTTACATTTTTATAACAAAAAATTGCCTGCATCATTTTGGCTGTGAGCCACTGTATTTCAAAATTCAATGCTCCACTGTGAAAACACAAAATGGAACTATGTATTTCTTATTAATTTACAAAATTTATTTCAACAAAAGTGGATAAAACGTTGTAGGCCACTCGTGAGCAAAGAGATATTATCCACTCGGGATAATGTCCCACTCGGCTATCGCCTCGTGGGACAAACTTATCCCTCATGGATAATATCTCGTTTTGCTCACTAGTACCATAAATAACTATTAACTGTTACTTCGTGTTGTTTAACCTTTGGATTTGGTTGGTAATTTAACGGTGTTCGTTGAAATCGCTGTTCCCAAATTCCAATTCCTAAATCCAATATGAGTTGAGAATTGTATTGCCGGTGGTGTATCGCTGATGCTCTTAATGCTTCCTTCATGTAACAAAATATGTGTAGCAAAATCTCGTGTCCAAAGAATGTGCGTGGTCAAAAATAGTATTGCGGTATCTTCTCGTTTCCAATTTATTAATGCAGGGTCAAAATATAATATTAGCGGTATATTATCGTGTCCAAGGTAATTTCGGGTAAGTAGGTAAGTAAGTTCAATAAAATGCAATCGCCGTATTTTTTATCACTGTATATATATATTTTTTTTATTTTATTAGTTAAACTGTATTCGCTCGCTGTTTTTCTACTAATGATTTTTATAAATTTATTTTTTTTTTTTTCTTAAATTTTTTACAAAATTGTCTTGTAGAGACATCTAACTTTTCAAATGATAACTAATATCATTTACTATAAATTTATGAACAATTTCAATTATTAGGCCTAAAAACGTTGGGGATTAATAAATTATACTAATTATTTAGGCATAAATAAAAGTGTCAAAATGTCAGAATATTCGTGTTTACAATTCAATTGTGGTGAGTTATTTTTAAATTATTTATAAAAATTTAATTATAATAATACAAAAATCTAAATTTTAATTAATTTTAGATATAATAATATTGGAACGATGTCTACTTTGAAGAAGTGACAGATTAGCTGATGGCTTGTTCAGATAAGTTAAATACAAAATATTAATCGTACTTTGTTGATTCTTTGTGTTTCTTTTAGCTAATCTTGTGGAGCTGGATCATTCTTAACACGTGTTGTTGGTAACACAATAAATAATTGAAAATGTATGCACTTCTAAGTGTCCTGCAATCAGTGTTCTTCGCGTACTCTTTTATTTTTGTAAAATTTTATTTTTAATCGTAATTTTACTTTAAGTAATTTGTTTTTAACAGTTATTTTGTTTAAATTAATAAAAATCACTACGTAATAACGTTTTTTTACGATTAATTATAAATTTTATTTTTAATTTTGCATCCTACGATGTATTCTTGTGCGTGCTGTAATGAAACTAAATTAATGTAAAAAATAGCGGTATTACCACCTACTCTTAATCTTGAAAATAGTGCCACCTGTCGGGTCCATGTCTGGTTTCTGAGAAAGGCTATTACAATCATTACAGACACCATTTTTATATATTAGATAGGTAATACAGAAATGTTTAAAGTTCATACAAACTAAGCAATGTTAAAATTTTTTAACTGAAATGATGCATGTGAAGTTTATCCTAAATTTTTCCTAAATAAAAAAAAAATGGCGTTTAGTATTATTTTAGGAAAAACTTCACACGTCCATATAGAGAAGTGAAGTTTATACTAAATCTTTCAAAATACAAAAAAATGCGAATGTATTGGTGAATTGCAAACATTTAGGCGATTTTAATTTATAATTAGGCCGCTCATAAAGTTCTAATGAATTATACACCCTCAAATATGGCCTGGATTGCACCAACCCACTATGATATATAACTAAGTTGTAATTTAAAGCAACCGTGTTTCCACAAATTCTAAACCACATAAACTTGGTATGTTACTTAGTATTAGGTAATGGTTATCAAACGATTCATGTAAAACCTTAAGGTCAGAATTAACCATAAAAATCACATACGTGGAACATCAATATAAGCTAAGGCTAAATAATCAGCAAATCCAGTACTGTTACCATTTAATTTAAGTTTAAAAATAGGATTAGTATACACTAGAAATAGCACAGGACCTAACACTGATCCTTGTGGTACTCCAACTTCGACAACTCTTAAATCACTAAAAGTATCATTAATTCTGACTCCCATTTTTTTATTATCAAGGTAGGAAGCAAACCACTTGTTTGACATAATCCTAAAACCAATGTCAAACAGAATAGATAACAAAAGTATATGATTAACCCAATCGAAGGCCTTAGAAGCATCAATAAATAAACCTGCACAAATATTAACATTCTTGAAATCGGTATGAATAACATCCAAAAATTCCAACATAGGTGATTCATTCTGATGAACTCTTAGTGTTTTACAGTGATTTAGGAATATGGTAACTCTATATAAACTTGCCTTTTCAAGAACTTTGAGAACAACTGGTTAGATTGCAAGTGGTTTTTAGTTTCCCTTATCACTACGGCCATCTAACCACTCCATGCTCTAAGGAAAAATTGAAAATATGAGCAAGAGCAGGACCGACAAAATCAGCAACAGCTTTCAAAATTTAATTACTAATTACTTCGTTAATATGTTTGTTCCTCTTAACACCAACATTAATCTGGATGGCACATTTATTTAGCACTAGAACTACCGACCGATCAAAATGACCGGTTATACATTTATTGAATTCAATTTTTTGAATTATTATGTTAATATTTTTGTGGGAATCTGTGGTGAATTTTAATATGACAACAAAGTAATTATGTTAAAATTTATCATAAACTTCCAAAAAAATATTAACATAATAATTAAAAAAATTGAATTCATTAAATGCACAATTTGTCATTTTCACGGGTTGGTAGTTCTAGTGTTAGACGAGATCCTTTTTTTTTTTTGGTATAAAGAACATTTTTTAATGAATGACTTGACACGATCATTCATACTAGGAAACTCGTAATATTGTTTAAGTCGCTTGATTGTTCTTGAATATCCCTGATGTGTACCAAGAGGAGTAATATGGAATTCCTTTATAACTTCATTTATGTCTTCTTCGGTTTGGTGCATTGTTGTTCGGGATATAATTTGTAGAATGAGCTTTACCAGCTCATTCTACAAACGGTAACGAACTACCAAAAATGAAACTATTGGGAGTTTGTGTTATAGTATCCTCAGATATATCACCAGCATTTCGTTTCGATTGTACTCTGGTTACAGCTGCAATTATTTTAGCGGATTCAGATATGTTGAGCCTTTCACAATTTTTTAAACGACTAAGTGCATGATTAAAATTCTTTGGTTTATATTCTAAGTCGCCATCGAATTAAACCGAGAAGAAGCTTTCGGGTTTGTTTTCAGCCAGATTAAAGGACGATGATTAGTCGTTGAGTAGCCCAAACTAGATCCTTTTCCACGGTATGGTGGTTTCGTTCCGCATCGTTTAGCAATCTACTCGCAAATGAGATTGGTAGATCTTTTCCTTCGACATCTTGTGATAGAATCGCACCGGTTGCGTAATCATTCGCGTCTTTAGTTAGAATGAAGATGTCATTGAAATTAGGACGTTACAGTATAGGAGATGAAGTAACTACTCAATGAGCATTCCATTCAAATTATACATTTTTCGGTAATAATCGACTTGAAGGTTCGGAGATCTTGGAATAATCATCAAGATATACAAAACATATTAAACCATTCAATCCCAATTGGAGCCTTCCTTCAGACCAAATTGCATTCGTAAAAAATGGTAACGACCGGCTTGGGTACTAAACGCTGTCTTTTCTTTATCATCAGCGTGCAGTTTAATTTAATGATACCCAATTGAAAAATCGAGTGTTGTGAAATACATTGCTTTGCCCAGTTGGTCTAATATCTCTGTTATGTTCGGAAGAGGGAAAAATTGATCACTAGTAATGTTGTTTAATCTGTGAAATCCTACAACTAAACGCCATTTTCGTTCATCAGCTGAAGATTTCTTGGGAACGACCAATAAAGGAAAGTTCCAAGGACTGTTAATTGGTTCGATAATTTTTTCGTTTAGCATCTTATCAACTTGTTTATTAACCTCGTCTTTAAGTGATTCGGAGAAACGATATTATTTGACGTGAACAGGTTGCGAATTTTGAAATCTTGGAATCTAATGACAACAAGCGTTTGTTGTAGTCAGTCAGAGTATCGCTTTCTAAGGTAGAAAACATCATTGAAATCACGGCTAATTTTGGATATGGAAGATTTTTCTTTTTTGTTCAAGTGACTGAGATTTAGATTTTCAGTAAGCTTGGTCAATCTTGCTTCTATGTTTGGACTCCATTTCCGATATTTAGTATTTTAAATTATATTGCTAAAAGCTCAGTTTTATTTTACCAATATAACCTGGATAATAGTTGGTATTCACTAGTCAATAGATCAATTAGGCTCACATCTTGTCACCCAGTAAAGGAATCCGATTAACAATAACTATAAATGCGTTTAGTATTACGTCAAATTTCCTCAACGGAAAATATGGTGCGTGGTTCCTATCCGTATAGTATATTGATCTCTATTTGGGTATATGAAATCCAAGCCAAAATTCAAAAAATTGGTCAGTAGTTAAATTGGGCCTACATCTTATTAACCAATAAAAGAATCAGTAGAGTAACACCTATAAATGCGTTTAGTATTACGTCAAGTTCGACACCCCTACCAAATATATGGAGTTTTTGCATAAAAATGCAAATTTCAATATGCAAAATCCATGATAAAATTCTACAAATCGCTGATAAGTTGGCTGATATATACATCTTACTACCCCATTAGGGAAACCGATGAGAACGACCTATAACCCTGTTTAGTATTACGTCAAGTTCGACACCCCTACCAAATATATGGAGTTTTTGCATAAAAATGCAAATTTCAATATGCAAAATCCATGATAAAATTCTACAAATCGCTGATAAGTTGGCTGATATATACATCTTACTACTCCATTAGGGAAACCGATGAGAACGACCTATAACCCTGTTTAGTATTACGTCAAGTTCGACACCCCTACCAAATATATGGAGTTTTTGCATAAAAATGCAAATTTCAATATGCAAAATCCATGATAAAATTCTACAAATCGCTGATAAGTTGGCTGATATATACATCTTACTACCCCATTAGGGAAACCGATGAGAACGACCTATAACCCTGTTTAGTATTACGTCAAGTTCGACACCCCTACCAAATATATGGAGTTTTTGCATAAAAATGCAAATTTCAATATGCAAAATCCATGATAAAATTCTACAAATCGCTGATAAGTTGGCTGATATATACATCTTACTACCCCATTAGGGAAACCGATGAGAACGACCTATAACCCTGTTTAGTATTACGTCAAGTTCGACACCCCTACCAAATATATGGAGTTTTTGCATAAAAATGCAAATTTCAATATGCAAAATCCATGATAAAATTCTACAAATCGCTGATAAGTTGGCTGATATATACATCTTACTACCCCATTAGGGAAACCGATGAGAACGATCTATAACCCTGTTTAGTATTACGTCAAGTTCGACACCCCTACCAAATATATGGAGTTTTTGCATAAAAATGCAAATTTCAATATGCAAAATCCATGATAAAATTCTACAAACCGCTGATAAGTTGGCTAATATATACATCTTACTACCCCATTAGGGAAACCGATGAGAACGACCTATAACCCTGTTTAGTATTACGTCAAGTTCGACACCCCTACCAAATATATGGAGTTTTTGCATAAAAATGCAAATTTCAATATGCAAAATCCATGATAAAATTCTACAAAACGCTGATAAGTTGGCTGATATATACATCTTACTACCCCATTAGGGAAACCGATGAGAACGACCTATAACCCTGTTTAGTATTACGTCAAGTTCGACACCCCTACCAAATATATGGAGTTTTTGCATAAAAATGCAAATTTCAATATGCAAAATCCATGATAAAATTCTACAAATCGCTGATAAGTTGGCTAATATATACATCTTACTACCCCATTAGGGAAACCGATGAGAACGACCTATAACCCTGTTTAGTATTACGTCAAGTTCGACACCCCTACCAAATATATAGAGTTTTTGCATAAAAATGCAAATTTCAATATGCAAAATCCATGATAAAATTCTACAAATCGCTGATAAGTTGGCTAATATATACATCTTACTACCCCATTAGGGAAACCGATGAGAACGACCTATAACCCTGTTTAGTATTACGTCAAGTTCGACACCCCTACCAAATATATGGAGTTTTTGCATAAAAATGCAAATTTCAATATGCAAAATCCATGATAAAATTCTACAAATCGCTGATAAGTTGGCTGATATATACATCTTACTACCCCATTAGGGAAACCGATGAGAACGACCTATAACCCTGTTTAGTATTACGTCAAGTTCGACACCCCTACCAAATATATGGAGTTTTTGCATAAAAATGCAAATTTCAATATGCAAAATCCATGATAAAATTCTACAAATCGCTGATAAGTTGGCTAATATATACATCTTACTACCCCATTAGGGAAACCGATGAGAACGACCTATAACCCTGTTTAGTATTACGTCAAGTTCGACACCCCTACCAAATATATGGAGTTTTTGCATAAAAATGCAAATTTCAATATGCAAAATCCATGATAAAATTCTACAAATCGCTGATAAGTTGGCTGATATATACATCTTACTACCCCATTAGGGAAACCGATGAGAACGACCTATAACCCTGTTTAGTATTACGTCAAGTTCGACACCCCTACCAAATATATGGAGTTTTTGCATAAAAATGCAAATTTCAATATGCAAAATCCATGATAAAATTCTACAAATCGCTGATAAGTTGGCTAATATATACATCTTACTACCCCATTAGGGAAACCGATGAGAACGACCTATAACCCTGTTTAGTATTACGTCAAGTTCGACACCCCTACCAAATATATGGAGTTTTTGCATAAAAATGCAAATTTCAATATGCAAAATCCATGATAAAATTCTACAAATCGCTGATAAGTTGGCTGATATATACATCTTACTACCCCATTAGGGAAACCGATGAGAACGACCTATAACCCTGTTTAGTATTACGTCAAGTTCGACACCCCTACCAAATATATGGAGTTTTTGCATAAAAATGCAAATTTCAATATGCAAAATCCATGATAAAATTCTACAAATCGCTGATAAGTTGGCTGATATATACATCTTACTACCCCATTAGGGAAACCGATGAGAACGACCTATAACCCTGTTTATTATTACGTCAAGTTCGACACCCCTAGCAAATATATGGAGTTTTTGCATAAAAATGCAAATTGCAATATGCAAAATCCATGATAAAATTCTACAAATCGCTGATAAGTTGGCTGATATATACATCTTACTACCCCATTAGGGAAACCGATGAGAACGATCTATAACCCTGTTTAGTATTACGTCAAGTTCGACACCCCTACCAAATATATGGAGTTTTTGCATAAAAATGCAAATTTCAATATGCAAAATCCATGATAAAATTCTACAAATCGCTGATAAGTTGGCTAATATATACATCTTACTACCCCATTAGGGAAACCGATGAGAACGACCTATAACCCTGTTTAGTATTACGTCAAGTTCGACACCCCTACCAAATATATGGAGTTTTTGCATAAAAATGCAAATTTCAATATGCAAAATCCATGATAAAATTCTACAAATCGCTGATAAGTTGGCTGATATATACATCTTACTACCCCATTAGGGAAACGGATGAGAACGACATATAACCCTGTTTAGTATTACGTCAAGTTCGACACCCCTACCAAATATATGGAGTTTTTGCATAAAAATGCAAATTTCAATATGCAAAATCCATGATAAAATTCTACAAATCGCTGATAAGTTGGCTAATATATACATCTTACTACCCCATTAGGGAAACCGATGAGAACGACCTATAACCCTGTTTAGTATTACGTCAATTTCGACACCCCTACCAAATATATGGAGTTTTTGCATAAAAATGCAAATTTCAATATGCAAAATCCATGATAAAATTCTACAAATCGCTGATAAGTTGGCTGATATATACATCTTACTACCCCATTAGGGAAACCAATGAGAACGACCTATAACCCTGTTTAGTATTACGTCAAGTTCGACACCCCTACCAAATATATGAAGTTTTTGCATAAAAATGCAAATTTCAATATGCAAAATCCATGATAAAATTCTACAAATCGCTGATAAGTTGGCTGATATATACATCTTACTACCCCATTAGGGAAATCGATGAGAACGACCTATAACCCTGTTTAGTATTACGTCAAGTTCGACACCCCTACCAAATATATGGAGTTTTTGCATAAAAATGCAAATTTCAATATGCAAAATCCATTATAAAATTCTACAAATCGCTGATAAGTTGGCTGATATATACATCTTACTACCCCATTAGGGAAACCGATGAGAACGATCTATAACCCTGTTTAGTATTACGTCAAGTTCGACACCCCTACCAAATATATGGAGTTTTTGCATAAAAATGCAAATTTCAATATGCAAAATCCATGATAAAATTCTACAAATCGCTGATAAGTTGGCTAATATATACATCTTACTACCCCATTAGGGAAACCGATGAGAACGACCTATAACCCTGTTTAGTATTACGTCAAGTTCGACACCCCTACCAAATATATGGAGTTTTTGCATAAAAATGCAAATTTCAATATGCAAAATCCATGATAAAATTCTACAAAACGCTGATAAGTTGGCTGATATATACATCTTACTACCCCATTAGGGAAACCGATGAGAACGACCTATAACCCTGTTTAGTATTACGTCAAGTTCGACACCCCTACCAAATATATGGAGTTTTTGCATAAAAATGCAAATTTCAATATGCAAAATCCATGATAAAATTCTACAAATCGCTGATAAGTTGGCTGATATATACATCTTACTACCCCATTAGGGAAACCGATGAGAACGATCTATAACCCTGTTTAGTATTACGTCAAGTTCGACACCCCTACCAAATATATGGAGTTTTTGCATAAAAATGCAAATTTCAATATGCAAAATCCATGATAAAATTCTACAAATCGCTGATAAGTTGGCTAATATATACATCTTACTACCCCATTAAGGAAACCGATGAGAACGACCTATAACCCTGTTTAGTATTACGTCAAGTTCGACACCCCTACCAAATATATGGAGTTTTTGCATAAAAATGCAAATTTCAATATGCAAAATCCATGATAAAATTCTACAAATCGCTGATAAGTTGGCTGATATATACATCTTACTACCCCATTAGGGAAACCGATGAGAACGACCTATAACCCTGTTTAGTATTACGTCAAGTTCGACACCCCTACCAAATATATGGAGTTTTTGCATAAAAATGCAAATTTCAATATGCAAAATCCATGATAAAATTCTACAAATCGCTGATAAGTTGGCTAATATATACATCTTACTACCCCATTAGGGAAACCGATGAGAACGACCTATAACCCTGTTTAGTATTACGTCAAGTTCGACACCCCTACTAAATATATGGAGTTTTTGCATAAAAATGCAAATTTCTCTTTGCAAAATCCATGATAAAATTCTACAAATCGCTGATAAGTTGGCTGATATATACATCTTACTACCCCATTAGGGAAACCGATGAGAACGACCTATAACCCTGTTTAGTATTACGTCAAGTTCGACACCCCTACCAAATATATGGAGTTTTTGCATAAAAATGCAAATTTCAATATGCAAAATCCATGATAAAATTCTACAAATCGCTGATAAGTTGGCTAATATATACATCTTACTACCCCATTAGGGAAACCGATGAGAACGACCTATAACCCTGTTTAGTATTACGTCAAGTTCGACACCCCTACCAAATATATGGAGTTTTTGCATAAAAATGAAAATTTCAATATGCAAAATCCATGATAAAATTCTACAAATCGCTGATAAGTTGGCTGATATATACATCTTACTACCCCATTAGGGAAACCGATGAGAACGACCTATAACCCTGTTTAGTATTACGTCAAGTTCGACACCCC
The DNA here is from genome assembly GCA_958295665.1 of Tipula vernalis. Classification (NCBI taxonomy): domain Eukaryota; kingdom Metazoa; phylum Arthropoda; class Insecta; order Diptera; family Tipulidae; genus Tipula; species Tipula vernalis. The sequence goes on along the minus strand of OY282560.1, from coordinate 275,676,431 downwards.
TACCAAATATATGGAGTTTTTGCATAAAAATGCAAATTTCAATATGCAAAATCCATGATAAAATTCTACAAATCGCTGATAAATTGGCTGATATATACATCTTACTACCCCATTAGGGAAACCGATGAGAACGACCTATAACCCTGTTTAGTATTACGTCAAGTTCGACACCCCTACCAAATATATGGAGTTTTTGCATAAAAATGCAAATTTCAATATGCAAAATCCATGATAAAATTCTACAAATCGCTGATAAGTTGGCTAATATATACATCTTACTACCCCATTAGGGAAACCGATGAGAACGACCTATAACCCTGTTTAGTATTACGTCAAGTTCGACACCCCTTCCCAATATGGAATTAGCGTACTTAAAATCGAATTTCGAAATTTTAAGTTATAATTTTGTAAATAATTTGTATCCAATATATTTACATAAATCACATTTTATTCCTTAATTATACGTTTATTAATTTACTTTTATTAATAAAAACATTATTAAAAATATTTATAAATTTAATTCTTTATGCAATCGCCTAAATGTATGCATTTTACTAATCCAATCATGTTTTTTAGTTGGTGTTGTTGTTTTAGGAAAAATTTAGGATAAAATTCACAGCGGTCTGAAATGAAAGTCTTGTAATTTTTAACGTATAAAATTTAAAATTATGCTGATTTTACAAACAAACCTTCAAACCGCCTGCGGTGGGAATCCACATTCCCAGTTAATAAAGTGATTTGTTTATTTGGCCACAAGACGCATAAATAACCGTGCATAATCATCATTACGTCAAAGCACTCGCTAGGAAGCGAAGTAAAGAAATTTTACAACGGATTGTTGCATTACATCACGAACGTCAATAAATTTTAGTCGTATTAACACGGTACATATTATCACCAGATTTTACACCACAAACGGAGGTTTTATGCACATTGCGGATTGGGTAAGCTCCATATTTCATATTTCGTTTTAGTTTTTGTTTTTGGCTTTAATAATATTATTGAGTGAAGTGCGTTAATAAGTGACAAAATAGGAAAGTCTTTATCAAATTGTAGTATGGCTCCAACTAACACTCAAGAAAGTCGAGAAGAAAAATTGCAAGCTGTAAAGGCAAAGGTAACGGTTTCACGGCAGTTGCGATCGATCAATTAAAGCGTGCTGAACAATTTACAGCGGATAAAAGACAAAATGCGTCGTTGCTAGAATTAGAAGCGCGATTAGCTGCAATGCAAAGGCGTATCGCAGTTTTGAAGATGCTCAACTCGACCTTAAGTTGGTGGAGGGCCAAGAGACGGATCCTAACATGAGATCGAATTTTGAGGAAACCTATTTGATGGTGAAACCGACACTGCAGGTATTTATTAACAAGTTTCAAACAAATTCAACAGGCATGTATACATAATCATTCGGAAAGTGAAAAAATGTTGGTGAAGCTTCCTAAGTGGGAAATTAGCATATTTGCAGGAGATCGCAAAAAATGGTGCACTTTTTACGAGTCGTTTCACAAATTAATACATAGCAACCCTACTCTCTCTGATATAGCCCGTTTTGGATATCTTAAATCGTTACTGCTAAATCCTGCTCTCAAAATCACGAATCATTAGAGTTAACATCGAAGAATTATGCAGAGGCATTCACGCTATACTACATTAGATATTTACGATTTTTACTCTGTTCTAAATTAGATCCTGAGACTTTAGCAAAATGGGGCGACGTAGCTCCCATCGAACGCATGCCATCTCTCGATGAATTAAGGATCTTCTTGAACAAATGTTGTCATGCTTTGGAAAGTCAAGATTCACTTAATCTTCAATTGCATTGGTCAAGATCTACGATAAAAATGATGTACCTATTATTGGCAGAGCTTTACTCGACTCAGCATCGCAGGCTCATATTATTACTGAATCCTTTGCTGCTAAGCTTGGTCTACAACGTAAGCATTTCGCGTCATCAATTAGAGGAATCAACGATAAAGCAACACCAAGTATTTCCTCCATCGACTTAAGGCTTTTCTCTTGCACATCTGATTTTAACACTCTTTTGGAAGCTCAAATTTTACCAAATATCATAGGCTTGCAACCCTCGATCGAAATCAATACCTTAAGTTGGGGCATTCCTGAAAACATTCGTCTAACAGATCCAAATTTTGCCAAACCACAAAAAATTGACCTGCTCATCGGAGCTGAGTTGTATTTAACCCTGCTATCAATCGGCTAAATCGAACTTGCTACAAACTTACCTCATCTACAAAATACACAGTTATATTCACATGCGGTAATAATAACTGAAGAACCAGCCTTAGACGATTTATTAGAGTAATTTTGGAACATTAAAGCTGCAGCCATCTCAAAACGCGACTACACGCAAATGGAATTAGCCTGTGAAATTCACTTCTCAGAAAACACTAAACGAGATGATTCTGGGCGCTTCGTCGTCTCGCTACCGTTGACTTGCTAAACTACTACATTGGGTTCTCCTCAAATGATGGCTACTCGCCGATTTTTGAACTTCGAAAAACGACTAAATAAAGACGGCGAACTCAAGCAATCATACAACAAATTTCTCAACGAATACGAAAGCCTGGGCCACATGGTTTCTGTGGCAGAAAATAATATTGCAAGGGTTCACTATTTCATTCCTCACCATTGTGTTTTTAAAGTTGACAGCTCCACCACGAAGATTCGCGTTGTGTTTGATGCTTTTGCCAAGACAGACTCGGGCAAATCCTTAAATGATATAATGATGGTTGGCCCTTATAAGCTATTAGCGCCGACATTACTAAAATGTACCACCAACATTGTGTGGCGTAATACTACAGAAGACTCTATACGTATATTTCGACTGATAACGGTAACATATGACATGACGGCCTCTTCTTATTTGGCCACAAAGTGTCTCAATATATTGGTTGAAACTAATCGCTACTAATATCCTGAAGCATCACGCGCCATTGACCAGGATACATACGTAGATGATCTACTAGCTAGTGGCAATTCAATCAATGAAGTGAAAAGAATTAAGGATAATATCGTTCATACTTTAAAAGAGTCTGGAATGGAATTGGGAAAATGGTGTTGTAATGATGATGCCTTGCTTGTAGACATTGACAATACCGATCGAGAGCCATATGTTTGCATGGACAATTCTAACTACGTCAAAACACTCGGTTTATATTGGCCCACCGATAGTGATCAATTTCGATTTAAGGTATCGGAAGTTGAACTTTCCAGGCCTATCACGAAGAGAACCATCCTGTTTGAAGTAGGACGCATTTTTGATCCGCTGCGATATACGGGACCCGTGATAACGATGGGAAAGCAATTTATACAAGACCTACGGAAAATGACGCTGCATTGCCGCAAAGTATGAATACAAAATGGCGGAGCTTTAGATCCCAAATGTTGGAGCTCAACAAAATACTGATACCTCGATTTCTTCAATATGACCAGCATTCGGAACTTCAACATCATGGGTTTTCGGATGCTAGCGAATTAGCATATGGTGTATTAATATACGTTCGCTGCAAAAACAAGGGTGAAGAATTGTCAAGTCATCTATTATGTTCAAAAACTCGGATCGCCGCAATCAAGAAGATATCAATTCCAAGACTTGAGCTGCGTGCCGCTGAACTACTGGTCAACTTAATGATGTCTGTTACTGCAGCCAGGATAATTCACAAACCTAAATTATTTTATTTAACTGACTCTACTGATAGTGCTTCCAATATTCAGTTATCCAGTAAAACGACCGATTGGTACTATATTACATCGAACGAAAACCCGGCGGACTTAAGATTGAGAGTAATCAGCGTTAGCCGGTCCTTCTCTATGGTTCAATGGTCTAAAATTCTTATTGCATAATGACAGCTCATGGCAACAGTGATAAGTTTTGTGCTACGATTTGCGAAGAATGCAAGGTCATCAAAGGAAAATAGGCATCTCATGCCTGAATTATCCATTGACGAAATAGATTTGGGTGTATCTACCATCATGAAAATGATTCAACGAGAATCGTTTATAGAAGAATATCTGCACTTCAGCCGAGGAAAATAAGTCAATCATCGTTCTCGTCTAAAATCGTTGGTCCCTTTCCTTGACGGTATCATTCGGGTTAGAGGCCGTTTATCTCATGCCACTCTTTCCTACTCAATTAAAAATAATATCATTCTCCCATTTGTTCGTCCATTTGCATTGCTATTATTCAAACATTCATATTTCAAATTTTTACATGCAGGCCCATAAGCTTATCTAGCAGCTACTCGTCAGCAGTTCTGGCCTTTAAATAGACGACACCTTACACAGAAAGTCGCCAATCAATGCTTTACCTGTCGAAGAGTTCATCCCCAGAATAGAGTTCAATTCATGGGACAATTGCCGGCCAGCCGAATATCTATGGCTTTTTAGTCATTTACCAATAACGGAATTGACTACTGCGGGACTTTTTATATACATTACAAGCTACGTGGAAAGAGGCCGACCAAAGCATATTTATGAATATGCGTATATTTTGCAACCAAGGCCGTACATTTTGAATTGGTGACTGAACTTAGGACATCAGCATTTATTGGAGCTTTGAAGCGTATATGGTTCGACAACGCAACAAATTTCATTGGTGTCAATAATAAGCTGCATCAACTGCATGAACTGTTTTGCAGCCAAAATCATAAAAAGGAAATTTTGTGAAGCTATGCGAGGACGACAAAATTACCTGGGACTTTGTTCCTCCGTATTCTCCGTATTTTGGTAGAATCTACGTTACTGCCGTTAAATTCGCAAAACACCATCTATGGCGGATGATTAGAAATGTTTTACTAACATTTGAGGAATTAAACACCTCAATCAAACAAACTGAGGCCGTACTGAATTTTCGACCACTCTACCCGATGTCAAATGATCCCAGTGATTTGTTGCCATTGCCGCCGGGCCACTTTCTGATTTGCAAACCGCTTAAATCGATTCCTAAACCCGATGTTCAAGAGCAAAATTTATTTTTCACTAAGCGATGGAACCTAGTACAACAGCTACATCAACATTTTTAAACACGGTGGTTATCCGAATATTTGCTTCAACTTCAACAGCGTAAATCTTGGACGAACGCAACAACCAATGTATTATGTGGTGACTTAGTCATAATAAAGGACGACACGATAATCTACCCCTTTTAAAATTTAAAATTCAACTTCATCCAGGGAGGAATGGAATTACTAGAGTTGTTATACTCAAAACTTCGAATGGTGCGATAACACGAGCTATTACTCGCATTTGCCCACTGCCACGAGGACCGGCCCACTGCCACGAGAATTTCTGCCCCAGATTTTTTATCCATACTGTACCCGTGTTTTAAATTATTCAAAGCTGCTTCCACTTCCATTGTAGGTATAAGATAGCTAACATATATTTGTGTGCTTCTATTTTTGAAATCGGTTAATTGTATTTTTTTTTTTAGTTAATCGCTATCAAACCATTGTACATTCATGAACTTAATTAAAGGTCGAAATAAACTAAATTAAAAAATTATTATACGGACATCTTGTCTTTAAATTTGCATTTTGTTTTTCAACAAACGATCACGTTCAAAAAGGCTTGAACTTCTTAAACACGAATAACTACTTTCTGCGATGTTTTCAATTACCAAACCTTACTTTAGATGTAACTAAAATTAAGGTGATCAATACATCTATTTTGAACAAAACATTAAAAATTGCCTTTAAATAAATCAGAATAAATTCATAAAAAACCGAGTTATTTCTCACTCTGTAGTATCAAACTATAATTGTCATAGCCAGTGTCCAGCGATAACTGTTACAACTAGTAACCGAGCGAATCTAGTAAAAACTCTTAAGCTCAAATAATTAGCTTGATATTTTCAACCGATTATCCATAACATCAATTCCAAGTCTGTGATTTGCAATTTTCAAACACGTAGTAGGTTGTGAAGTATCCACTGAATGTATAGTTGCGAGAACAGCAGGGTGTATAGCAGTTCTCAAAGACTCTTCTATTAGGGCATTCTTTTTGAGAGAACTTTAAATCAAATTTTGATAATCGTGCTTACGTACCAAACATCCTCGGCAGAACCATTATCAGTATGCAACAAACTATTCATCGACCACAATCACCCTGTATTCAATTGACACTACTCTAGTGTCACTACTAAGCGTCACTACACTACTAAGCGTCGTTGTTAAAATTTACAGGACGTCCTGACCGCTTCCTCCATCTTTAAATCTTTTAAATCATTTCTGCGGATTCCTTACTGATATTATTTTCTTCATGTGCACAGCCAATTTATATTGCTGCAGATCTGCCACTTTCACCGCATGAAAAAAAAATATATATAACGGCACGTTTGTACTGATTATATATGTATATTCATTTTCTAAGAGTATTTATTTGCGTCTACATGTTCACGAAAATTAGTGATAAACTAACTAATTTAATGTGGATTTGAAAGCAGGATTCGATTTGTTTGAAACTTTATTGTTCTACATCTTAAGTCACAGTGAATGACATATATGTATAGTATGAATGTGCACGAATTTATGGACTAACTGGCGAGCCATCGGCCGGACAAAGAAAGCATGCGGGTGGTGGCGGTGCTGAAAAGGAGGATGAGCAGGGCCTTCAGAAGGGGCCTTCGGTGAAGTGAAGGCACACATCGCCTGCCTGCAGATAAACCTGCATCATGCAAAGGCGTCTTCGGACGTCCTTTGTCGCAGGTTTATCTGCCAAAGCATTGGCATGGCTCTAATCCAGGAGCCATGGGTGATTGGTAACCAGATTAGAGGTATACCAAATCAAGTGGGTAAGTTAATTTACCATAACGGAACTCAGAGTCCAAGAGCGGCTGTGTTGGCCAGTTCGCAAATTAATTTTATTCCCATTTCAGAGTTCATCTCCAGGGACTTGGTTGCAGTAATGGTGGAGGTTCTGGATGAAAGAGGCAAACAGGAGGCTATAATGGCCTCCGCCTACTTTCCTGGAGACTCAGAGTTAATACCTCCACTTGAAGTTAGGCGGCTCATAGCTCATTGCAAACGCAATGGGCTGGCCTACCTGATAGGATGCGATGCAAACGCGCACCACACGGTGTGGGGTAGCACGGACATCAATAACAGGGGTGAGTACCTTTTTGAATTTCTGATCTCAAATAATGTAGACATTGTCTATAGGGGAAGGAAACCTACTTTTATAAATGCGATTAGGCAAGAAGTCCTAGATCTGACACTTGCTAGTCCGCATTTCAGCGACTTGGTCAAAAACTGGCATGTGTCTGAGGAGGCCTCATTATCGGATCACTTGCACATCAGATTCGATTTGGCGGCTGAGACCATGCAGCGGCAGGAAATCAGAATTCCAAAACTGACCGACTGGGACTCTTATAGAGTCTCACTCGAATCAGAAATGCCCTCGGTTGTGGGGAACATAGAGTCTCCAGAGGGTTTGGAGATCTGTTCAAACCAGCTGCATAATTCTATACACTTGGCTTACGAGAACAGCTGCCCAGTTAAGCGAAGAGAGTCCACAAAAATGGTCCCTTGGTGGAACGGGACGCTGGGTAAACTGAGGAAAATATCGAGAAGATTATTTAACAAGGCTAAACGCACCGGTGAATGGGGCGAGTATAAGATGGCCTTGACGGAATATAATCTCGAACTAAGGAGATCCAAAAGGGCTACCTGGAGGAATTTCTGTGAGGGAATCAATGAATTGCCCTCTGCAGCTCGTCTCCAGAAAGTCCTTTCCAGGGATCATTCAAATGGTTTAGGACTTCTCCAGAAGCAAGATGGGGGGTTCACTGAAAACCGGAAGGAAACCTTAGACGTACTGTTAGAGACCCACTTTCCGGATTCAGTAGTGGTAGGAGCCCAAGAGAACTCATATGATCCTTCGAGTGAGGTGGCCTATTCGCCTCACAGTAGGATCTGGAGTCTCTCTGGGAAAAGACCTCCTAGATCAAAGACTGAACTGGAACCAACATTTGTTGAAAGTTCAAAATAGAGCCATCAAGGCTCTCTGGGCCTGTCAAAGACTCTATGGGCGTACTTGGGGACTACAACCAAAAATGATCTACTGGTCATTTCTTACAATCATTAGGCCTATGGTCACCTACGCATCGGTTGTATGGTGGCCTAAAACTGAGCAGAAGACAACGCAAACCTTATTGAATAAGGTTCAGCGTGTAGCCTGCATCGGTGTTACGGGCTCAATGAAGTCATGTCCAACCGCGGGGGTGGAGACACTTCTAGGACTGACACCGTTACACCTGCATATTAAAAAGGACGCTGCAAGTATGGCCCTGAAAATGCAGGCGGAAGGAAATATCAAGCCAGGCAATATGGTGGGTCATATGGAAATCCTCAAGGAATTTCAGACAGACCCTACAATAGGAATGCCTTCCGACTGTATGCCAGCTAAACTGGACTTCCACAAACCATTCTGTGTTAGGTTACCTGACCGGGATGTGTGGAGGGCAGGTGGACCATCATTTGAGCGAGGGTCCATGGTATGGTTTACAGATGGATCAAAAACGGAAGATGGGGCGGGGATAGGAATACACGGGAGTGGCACTACCCTCTCGAAGTCCTTGGGTACCAATGCTACCGTTTTTCAAGCAGAAGTACATGCTATAGAACTTTGCGCTAGGATAGGCATAGCAAAAGGCCTAAACGATGCAAAGATTTATATTGTATCAGACAGCCAATCAGCTTTAAAAGCTCTTAGGTCTTGTACCGTTGAGTCAAGGCTGGTATGGGTTTGTCTGAAGGTTATTAAACATCTGGCAGGCTAAAACAAGGTAACACTTATGTGGGTGCCAGGTCATACTGGAATCGAAGGAAACGAGGCAGCTGATGGCCTCGCCCGTGAGGGTTCTGCCTCTCCATTTTTTGGACCAGAACCCTTCTGCGGTGTCACTAAGGGACACCTTAGAGCAGCGGTAAAACGCTGGGAGGATGTTCAAAAGTCCTCCTACTGGCGCAGAATTCCAGGTTTACGGCAGGCGAAGAAATTTATATCACCTTCGTCTGTCAGGGTTAAGGAGTGTCTTGAACTTAGGAAACCTGAGTTGAGGCTCCTTACTGGCTTCCTCACAGGTCATGTCCCCTTAAGGTATCACCTTAAGAAGATGGGCCTAAGTACGACAGATGGATGCCGCTTCTGCGGTCTGGAAGCGGAATCAGCGGAACATGTTCTGTGCCATTGCCCAGCCCTTTTCCAGCAAAGACTGCAACATCTAGGAGGGAGAACAATGAGCCCGGATAGTATGTATCTTGTACCGGCCAGTAGTATTGTCAGATTCATTAAGAGCCTGAATATTGACTGGACGGATAATTAAGTAGGGTCCAGCACAATAGATCTTTTAGGTCGCGGTGCGAGGTGGCTTATCGCCCACATGGCCCTCCGGTTAATAATAATAATAATAATGGACTAACTGACCTGATGCAGTAATAGATTCCAAAAATTATATATTATAAGATTATTGAACACTAAAAACGTTACGCTCATCCAAAAGAAAATGCCGCAATTCCGTTGCTTTCCAGCGCTCAAATTCCTCCAAACTTCTGGGCTGCCTATTAAAGTCACTAGGTGATTTAATTTGGTCCAAATCGCCTGAGATTATTTTCGTTTTTCCCTGAGATAAAGAATTCGAGCATTCGCGGTTTTTGACTCAAAAGTTAATACCTAAAAGAATGCAATGCATATAGTCGATGGGCAACTGAGAAACACAATCGAAATGATATTTTCTAATAGAATAAGAGTCTCAACCTTCTTGTGACGTTCTAGATGTAATCTATTACAAAAACTCGTATCTGATCTGGATACATATTTTAAAGTTTGAGCATAAGCAAACACTATATGGCCTTTGTAACCCTTTGAGCCTTTTATTGTACATTTTGGATATGAGAAATAGCCATGTTTTGGGCATGTTATAAGGTCGGTCACTCGCAGGACTTCTGGGAAACATTAAGGAAACGAGGTAGATCACCATCACCTATGTAGCGACGACCAAGCGGGGAGCAGGCAGTAGCCAAGCAAAGAAGGCCAAATGACGACAAAGGGGCAGAAGGTGACTCCCACAACCGATTGCCCCATAAACTCCATCCTCGTTTCAAAAGTAGCAAGAGGAGGTGACAGCTTAACAATCAAAGGTGACATTGATGGTACGGACTGATTGCAGGAGCAACTACTAGGCGAATTATTATTGACTATCGGGAGAAGCTGCCACCAACTGAGGCGATCGTGTGGGGAAGATTTGAGGGAGGTTCTGGGTCAGCAAGGTTGTGGGTTGTGGAAGCTAACGAAAAGGAGAACGGAGCCGGAGGAATGAATTTTGATCCGCGAATGAAGGAAGGAATTTTGATCCGCGGTATTTCTAGAAATATGCCAGATGCTCGATATAAATAAAACGAAAACAACGCCTCTGCATCCACAGTCTTATGGTACTGTGGAAAGTTTCAATGGCATATAGGAGGAATATCTAGCAAAGGTCGTTGAGAAAAACCATCGCAACCGTTTCTGATGGCCTATCGATCAACAATACATGAAACAACCGAAATGACACCAGCTAAAACGTTATTTGGAGATAATTTACGATTACCGGGCGATTTAAATTGGTTTATCGGATATGGAAGATACATCGAGGTAATCATCGATATCGAGAGGCTACACTCTACAGAGGAGGTGATTTGGGTGTTATTCGGGACGAACAGACATCTAGGTTCTAATAAATTAAGTAAAATTAATATCTGTTTTACTGTATTAAAATAGAATTTTCCATGATAAAACTGTTCTAAATGTTTCTAGACTATTCTTATTGGAAAAATTATGAAATTTCTAGAAGTTTTGTTTGTGTATTTAAAAAGGCGAACGAAGTCGAATTGAATTATTAGTTTTTGGTAAGCGAAAGTATAAGGATTAAAAAGTGAATTGGAAAGGGCTTTTAAAAGTGTTTTAGTGAAAAATAAAAATTATAAGTGATCAGTAAAGTTCTGCGAATATTAAAGTAAAGTGATTTTTGTGAGACATAAATAAATTCATTGGTAATAAATTGAATTGTTTTGTTTTTATTCACAATCCAGTGATTCGAACCTTGATTGACATATACTTAAAACCACAAAAATATAATTCTCTCTTTGAGTAAATTTACTCGCCAACTAATGCGAGATTGTTTTGAGCGAGGTAAAAAATTTGTATTCAGAAAATTTTTCGTATGTTAAAGTAGTTAGTATGCGCTGGAACACCGGTGAGCATGATTCAAACAAGGTTATCTCGATCTTCCGAGTCACGTGTTTGTGAAGTCATACAATTCTGCCACGTCTTTATAAATAAATGGAGAAAAAACGAATGAAACATTTTTGTGTTTTTTTCGTTATACGTCTCTTTTAATACTAGAGTTGTGTGTCGTCACAAAAAAAATTGTCATTTGCTTACATATGTATTTAGAGCTAAACTGCTATTAATTGAATTATGACCGGTGAATAAAGGGAATATGTATGTACCTATATGTTTATTTGTTTGTTTGGTAACTAACAATGGGTTTTCATTGTGTTATGGGTTATTTATTGTGGCCAATCAGGAAAATACATTTGACTGATGACTGACTTACTGACTAAATGTGGCATTCCAAACTGATTTTTAGATGAGATTCTGGAATATGGCCAAGTAGGATGGAACTTGGCTATTTCTCAACCGATTATGATGAAATTTGACTTGTATGATGGAAACGGGATCTTTAAACGATTTTTAGTTGAAGTTATGGAATATGGCTAAGAAGGATGGAACTTGGCTATTTCTGGCTATTCTTGCCGATTATGATGAAATTTGAGTTATTTGATGGAAATGGGATCTTTAAATTATTTTTAGATAAAGTTCTGGAATATGACAAAGTAGGATGGAAGGAACTTGGCATATTTGAACGATTTTGATGAAATTCGACATGTGCGATAGAAATGGGAATCTAAAATGATATTTAGATGAAGTTCTGGAATATGGCCTATTAGGAAGGAACTCCGTTATTTCTCAACCGGTTATGGTAAAATTCGACTAATACGATAGAAATAGGATTTTAAAATGATATTTAGAAGAAGTTCTGGAATATAGTCAATTAGGAAGGAACTTGGTTATCTCTCAACCGATTATGATGAAATTCGACTTGTATGATGGAAATGGGATCTGAAAATTACTTTTAGACGATTATTTGTACGATGGAAATGAGATTTTAAAATGATTTCTAGATGAAGTTCTGTAATATGGCCAAGTAGGATGGAACTTGGTTATTTCTTGAACGATTCTGATGAAATTCGACACGTGCGATAGAAATAGGATTCTAAAATGATATTTAGATGAAGTTCTGTATTATATAGCCTATTAGAAAGGAACTCCATTAGTTCTCAACCGGTTGTGGTGAAATTCGACTTGTACGATGGAAATGGGATTCTAAAATATTTTTTAGAAGAAATCCGGAATGCGGCTAATTCGAAAGAGAGTCGACAGATCCAATTAGAAAGGAAAGGCCACATATTTACAGATCATTTTATTTCCATCGTACAAGTCAAATTTCTTTCATCATAATCAGTTCAGAAATAGCCAATTTCCATCCTACTAGGTCATATTCAAAAGCTTCCACAAAAATTCATTTGAGAATCTGTGGCGACTCAAAAATATAAATAATTTGAGCCCAACAAAAAATTTTAGAATCGCATTTCTATCGCACTTGTCGAATTGCATCAAAATCGTTCAAGAAATACCCAAGTTCCATCCTACTTGGTCCAGACCTTCATCTTAAAATCATTTGAAGATCCCATTTCCATCATACAACTCGAAATTCATCTTAATCAGTTAAGAAATAGCTAAGTTCCATCCTACTTGGCCATATTCCAGAACTTCATTGTTGTGAATCATTGTGAATCATTCACCACATACATTCCATTCTTAACATTCCAATATTGTAAACCATTCTTAATAATTGAAAACTATAGGCGTTAGCTCGTATCGAAATATTTATGGTATAACGAGCATACTTTTAGGCGTTAGAAACATTGTATACACAAAATAATCAGGTGGTCGAACTTGAAATTACGATAACATATAGTAATAAGAGTAAATAAGAAACATAACAAAAACAACAATTATATTTGAAAACAAGAAAACAATTGTAACACATAAAATTGTCTGGTAGCAATAAAAAGAATGTAACGATAATCTTATCGATGAATACACAAAAAAATCAATTCAACACTACATTGTATCAAACGACCCAAATAATTAAATAATTATTTTATAAAAAATGCAATTTGCCCGAATTTAATAAATATTTAAGGGTAAACGACTTTAGTAGGTTACAACAAAAATTGTATGTGTAAATGTTATTGTTAGTGTAAAACATTACACACTTTTTTAGTATATAAGAACAGCATATTTTAACAAAATAAGGAATTGTATCTAAAAACTTCACCAAGTAAACACTTATTAAGAAAAAGAAAGAATAATAAATAGGTAAATAAAATATAATTTCCGTTTATTCGTCAATTCGATCCAGAGAGCATACCACAAGATCCAGAAAAATTGTAAGTATTCCAGCCACTAACCTTCACGCCCAGGCCTTGATACAAAGCTGACAAAAGAACATATAAGTGCTACGCACAAGTTTCGTTTGTTAGTTATTGTCCAAGGTATCCGATTAGCCCTATTAACACCGTGCCTAAAACGGCACTTCTCAATTCATAACGAAAAGTTGCATAATTCCGGTAATAGCCCCCACCAGTGGTAAGCTCGGAATTATTGAACCAATTTCGTTTCTCTACAAAAAAAATATATAAACAGCTAGTGGAAATAGGTATTAGGACAATAACATTTAAGCGAGTTAGAATTAGATTTAAGAAAATACAAATATATATAATATAAATATATATATAACATCATCTAAAAATCATTTGAAGATCCCATTTCCGTCGTACAACTCGAATTTCACCATAATCGATTTAGAAATAGCCAAGTTCCATCATACTGGGCCATATTCCAAAACTTCTTCTAAATATCATTTTAGAATAACCGGTTGAGAACCAACGGAATGTAACACTTCGCATGACCTGGAGGATATCCAATTTAAATAAAATTCAAAATAAAACAAAGAAAAAAACCAAAAATTTAAATTTATGAAAATAAAATGAAAAACTAAAAATTATCCTCCAAGGCATGCTAGTGTCATCAGAAAATTTGGACCTACGCAGGGACTCTTGGCGGTCGTTGCCGGCTAAGCATCAGGGTAAGGGCGTGGGAAATTCAAGAGTATGTGTAGATGAGATGTAACCGCGTCAGGGAATGATTCTAATTACCTACCCATAACTTCGCATGGTATCTACAGTCACCCTAATTCATCCTCAGCTTAATGTTCTTAATTATCTCATCTTCATTTTTTTTTCTTACTGAAAATACCGAGTTCTAATTTATAATAATAAAATTAACTATTCAATTTATTGATTCCAAAATCAAAATTGAACAATGGCAAAAAAAAGAGAAAAAAAAACAGAACAATCCAATTTGATACACTAATCTAACTAGCTAATGCTAATAACCTAAAGAAACTTAAATAACTACCCTACACCAGATTAAACTTATACTAAGAAAAGGAAGATAATTTAAATATATAATTGAAAAGAGAAATTATAATTGAATACAAAAAGAAATATTTAATATATAATAAAAACAATTGAACACTTATCAGTAAATTGTTGAGAGTTGTGCGTTGTTTGTTGTTGTGAAATTGATGGTACGTTGATTGCTGCACTGCTTTTATCTTATTGTTTTGTGACGGTACAATAAATATTCATCTATATTCGGATGGTATTTAATTACTATTTTTTTTTTTTTTTTTAGTCTTTGTGCATTGGTCTTTTTACAAAACAAAACCACACTCACGCAGATGGTTAACGTATATATTTGTATAATTATATTTATTATTTTTTTTTATTTTTTATTAATTTATTTCATAATTCACTAAGTCGAACCGTGTATGCGAAATATATAGATATGCTTTTTTTCACAAAAACACAGAACAATTTAAATTTTTCTGTCTCTGAACTTTTCACTAATTATAATTTCATTCCTAATTAATATGGCGTCACAGTCACAGCATTAGTTTATTATTCTGTATATGTACCAATATTTTTAATGTTTTCGTACACAAAAAAAAATCACAATAGCCCAGTTTTTGGTTGGAACATTCTCTCATTTTTTTTTTTTTTTTTTTAATGTTCTGGCCCTGGGCTATTCTTATTCGACACCAAACAGAAATGTTTTTTTTTTCTCTTGATACTATTCACTTGTTGGTTTTGTTCATTAATTGGAGAATTTAATAATCACTAATTAACTATACTTATTTGTTTTGTCATTCACCAAAAAAAATGAACTTAAAGAAACTATAATTACAACTTTTACAAGTCCCCAAGATTAATTAATTTAAATTTTCGATTGGCTTGTTTTTTATTTCTATGTTTCTTTTGCCCACGAAAAATTATTATAAATATTGAAACTAACACTGTAGGTGTAGCCAGTGCTGTCGCTCTCCGATTTTTTAGAGGAGTATTTTCATTAAAAAAAAGTAGTACCAGGGAGTACGCAAAAAAATATAATTTTTAGTTTAATAAAATTAAATTTTCCAATGACATGAAAAAGCAAATATAGTGTTTTTCATATATTTGTATGTACATTTATTTTATTAATAAAATACAGTAGTTTGTTTCAATAACATTCAGTTTTATAAGAAAATATATAATATTATTCCAATTATAATTTATACAGAAGACTTGCTGCTTAAATAAAATGTTACTAGATTTAATAACATTATAATATTATAGCTATTTATGACTAAAATACCCACAAAATATCTGATAAAAAAATATCACATTTTATTTCAATAACACTTAGTTCTATCACATAAATTATTTATTAAATACCTTCAGACAAACATATTCCGATTATAATTTATAAAAATTTTCATTTGGTTTAAATTTTGTAGATAATTATAATAATATAAGTAATTGAACAATATATAACAAACATTTGTTTTTCTAGTAGCTTCTAATTTATCGAATTAAAGACTAAACATAAATTCGAATTGTTTAAATTGTAATTTTCCGTTGAAAAAAGAATCAAAAAAAGTTATGTTTTTTTTCAGTTTTAAAGCAGGTAAGTAAATCAAATTAAATTAAAAATACTGAATCTACATTTCTAGAAAATCTATTTTAGTCGATAAAAAATCGACCTATATTGGTGATTGTATACCATACTACGTTGATATGCCAGACTATAAAACTCCATGGGATAAGTTTAAAAAGAAATTATTAAATCATTGATTTATTGTAATTTTTAATTAAATTGTCTGATGGCATCCAGTATCAAGCTTTCTCGCCTTGCAACATTTCCTTTCCAACCATTATGGCATTTACAGTGGTGATATGAAGGGCATTTCGTTGTTTATTTTTGATTAAATTTAGTTGGGAAAAAACTCTTTCCGCAGTGGCACTGCTATGTGGAAAGCTTAATAATGCACTAATGAATTTTTCAATTGATGGAATCATTTTTTCTTTTAATCCGTTTTTAAGGTCAAAAACTGAAAACCAAAATTCATCTAAATCCAAATTTTTGTTAATATCTGAACCTGATATATTTAATAAAATTCGCCATTATTCGTCTAACCTTCCACATCATTTACTGGAATAAGATTCGGAAAACGTTTATATAGTGGTATGATGGTTTTTCCAAGACTTTTTGGATTTAGCCCTTTTAACGCTATTAAAGTGGGGTCATTAAAGTTGATTCTTTTGAAAATTTGATTGCATAACTCTACATAATAAGAACGGCAAATCGTTTTTATAACAATTACTTCTTCATCTTTTATTATTCCAGATTCTATTAACAATTCAGCTTTTCCGCCTAAATATAAACTTTCAATATTCAAAAAAATATCATCCCTATAAAAATCGATTTCATTTATGTTCGAACCAATGTATTCTGATTTGACAAAATTATTAAGAATAGTTTTGACGTAAGTTTCTATGACTGGTAAAAGTAAATGGATTTTAGGTGATTCGGATTGAAACTCGATATTAATTCTGTTTGTTAATTTTAAGATGTATGATAAAAAGTGAAAGTATAATTTATTTGGTTCTGTCATTTCAGATAAGATTTTACTTGCTAAATCATCGTGACCCATCATCACTGATGCATTATCCGCTGCGAAACCAATCAAATTTTTTAAGGGAATTTTATTACGATCAAACAAATTTTTCAATGCTTCATAAATAGATTTTGCATCACAATTATCTAATTCAATTAAATTGAAAAAACGATCTTTTACTTTTCCTGCTTTTTTGTCTTAATATCCAGCAACTACTGCCAAACACTTTGATGTACTAACGTCTGTTGTTTCATCAACTATTATTGAGAATGGCTGATTTCTTAAATTTTTGCAGATCTGTTCTAAACCTTCGTTGTGTATTACTGAGGCAACGGTTTTCGTAGCTTTTGTTTTGGCAAGTTTTAAATGTTTAACAATTTTTGAATCTGATGCAATACTTTTAATTAAAATTATTAAATCTTCAATTAAAGAAAAAGGTAAATTATGTTGTAAAATGAACATAATTAATATAAGTTCCGAAATTTTGGCGGCTCTAAGTGTGGTTTTATGTTCAATGGTTTCATCGGATTCCAAAATTTCTGGTTGGTTTTTCATTGATTCAACTTTCGTTATATGTAAAGTGGAGTTTTTATGTCGTTCAATATGTTTGATAAAACTTTGCTGCATAATTTACAGTAAGGTTTGTTATCTTTTTCAATTACCCACATAAATTTTTCTAGCCAAATCGAGCGAAATTTTTGAACTTTTTTGGATTCCTTTTGTGACTGATACTGTTGATGAACTAACACTAAGTAAATTACGTACGTTGATTACCTAATGATCAAAACAATTGTATTGTTAATAAAATTCAAATTTTAAAATTTTGTCAAAAGGTACTAGTTAATTATAAAAACTTCCATCAAACTTAAGAAATGTTGAATTAAATACTAAGTTTAAGCTGGTTTGGATTTTGTATTAACATACATTTAAATAAAAAGTTTATATTTGTGAAAATTTCATAAAAATTAACAAGTTTGTTATAGGTAAACTCACTCAATAATAAATAATTTTAAGAAAATGTATATACTATAATAAATTTGAATTTAATTACATAATTCGATTAATCCTTGAATGATTGCTAAACGATCAAATAACACAGTAAAACTATGTAGTCAAAGGAGGACTCTTAATCCGGAATTTTTTTAAAAGCTGTTAACATTGAGGATGCGCTGATTCGAGAATTATTTCGATTTAGTTAAAATTTACGGATTTCTTATTTACATACTATAATCGAATTAGTTCTCCTCGAATCAGCACATTTTCAATCCTTCCAGGTTTAAAATTATTCGAGTTAAAATTCTCGCTTAGAAAATGAAATTACTCACGGTTTCGCTGATATCTGTTTGAACTGTTTCTTGACTAGAATGTCTTTGTTCCAATTGAGGTTTATCAACCTTATTATTATTGATCGTTTTTTACTTTCTTATACATAGTATAAAGGAAGTATAGGAATCAGAAAAATTTCGGTTGCGAGATTTTGATGGAAATACATGTTTTGGGGTCCCCTGAATACGTTGTGACTATTTTCGTAATGACGTCTGTGTGTGTGGATGTGTGTCTGAATGTTCATTTTCTTAAAAACGAGTAAAGACAGGACCATGAAACTTCATATTTAAAAGTTTATTAACTATGCCAAGAGCTGATTAGATTTCCAGAAAAATCGCACAACCGGAAGAGGAAGTTTACTAAACATTAAAATCAAACATTGTGAATTATTGGAGAAAATAAAAGAGATAAGGAAAAAGTTTTTAAATAAAAGTTATAGGAAACAATAATCTTAAGAAAAAATGTTCTATGCATTTTTGTTCTATCTTTATCCAATTTTGAGTAAAGTGTATTTATGCATTGGCATTATTAAAAATATCATATTTGCTATGAATACAAAATATTCACAGAAATACGCATTTAAAATGACAATTTTTTATTTTGTTGTTTTATACGTATTCTAATTATCAAATATGCTATGAAACATTAATACATAAACGCAGCGCTGTATTCATTTCTAAATGATGTCTGTGGGTATGTATGTACATATAAATATAATGTAAGTATAAGAAAGTAGTGTGGTGGTCACACCGGACACCGGATTTTTTTTATTAGAAATCTAAAGAAATAACAAATTATTAGGATAAGAAAAATTATAAATTGTTAGTGATACATACCTATACATTTTTGATTATTATAATTAAAGATCTTAATTTAATTTTACTAAAAATATTTTCGTTTACCTTTTACTACTTTACGTTCCAGGTTTCACCATAAATGCACAAAGAAAACACGAGGAGCCAATTGTGTGTGTATGACTGTGTGAAGCACAAATTTATATAACAAACTTCTCTTCTTTACGCACGTCAAAAAACAAAAGACTAATGTTCTTTCCGAAAGTTATACTTATTTATTTAGACATACTTATTTGCCGCCATCTTAAATAAGTATGTAAAATCATCCGAATTGATTTCACATACTTATTTTTTATTTTGACTGTTTTGTAACTATAAAATAATTTTTTTAATTAAATTTTTTATAAAACTTAATTACTACATAATATCACAATATGTATGCAATGAAATTAACAGAATTTTGGTTTTCGTTTAAGATTTTTTTTTTTGTAAGAACATACTTATTTTAAGTTACCTCGCCAACATACTTATTTAAATAGGTAGGTCTAAATAAATAAGTATAACTTTCGGAAAGGGCCTAAAAACAAAAAAAAGCAAATCGGTAATGCAGGAACAAAATGATAATTCCCTGCTGGCGCAAAAACGTATACATAAAAAATGAATCACTTACGAACGGTTTCTTATATGCGGCACTACTACTACTTCACAATTTCAGATTTCATATGTGAATTTACAAAACCATGTAGTTTTCTTCATTCCATCTTTAAACAGAATGTGATTTTTGATAAAGTAAAGCATGGTGCGCCATTTTAATATTTAGTAAATTTTTAATTTGATATTAATTTTTGTTGTTTATAAATACAATTTAGTGAATGATAGTGACGACGACATTTATAATAAATACAGTACATTATTAGCTATTTCTATTTTCGTATCATGTTATTTTATTTTAATATCTTAATGAATTTGTTGAATTTGAAGTATAACTAAAATTGAGTATAAGTAAAAATAAATGTGTTAAAATTTAGTATAGGTATAATTAATAATTAATTGATATAATCAAATAAATAAAATCATATATTTGCTAAAAATAAAACAAAATACGTTGTTTTCATTATTAATTCAAAATTAATTGCGGAATAATACTCAAACCGTTCATAGTATAGTTCATAACAGGGATGAAATTTACATAAATCCCAAAGTACTAAAATGTTGAGCAACAGAGGACTAAATTACGCTTTAAAGTACTTTTAAATTTTTTTGATGGGTTAGCATATTTCAGCGATAGAAGTCGGCACAGATAATTTGTTTAGAATTACGGGCTTCCTACATCAAGCACGAATTACGAAGGAGAGTAAACATTTTTTTTAGACTTATGATATTAAAATCACTTACATATGTATAAACATTTTTGGCTATTTATAATATTAATGTAATGTTTTCAATCAAATTAAATTTAATTAATTCGAAAATTACTTCAAAATTAGAGAAAAACGGAATTCGCTCGTAGTATGGCATTTTACATTTGAATTTCATTTTTATCTGACTGTTTTTCTCTAATTTGTTGCTATTAATCAATCTCTCGGCATTATTCCGTTCAATGCAGATGAGCTATTGTAAAAGTTCCGCGTTGTTATACGTCAATCATCCCGGGCCATTCTAATAATGATACACCTGTCACTGTTGAATTTGCGAGTGCTCCAATTCAACTGCCGCAAGCGGAGTTTATTGTTGGCTCATGCGACGATACCGATGATACTATCAAAGCTGTTCCGAATAGGAAGTTTATTTATGCCTCAAAATTCGGTAACATACCACTGAACCGGCTGCTTTACGGAAATTTCTAAGTATGGTAAGCTGGTAATCTCTGACGATGAGATTGAGTGTCGGGTGCTTGTGTCAGTTGGCCTTGACGTTAGTCAGCTCAATTTCATTTCGTTCAAAATCGCCGTTGATTTAGTCCATTTCAGCAAACTCTTTCAACTACACATATGGTCTGCCGGAGCATTGGTCCGCGAGTTTGTACCTCGTCCAAAAAACTTCAGACTGGCGCTTGTGGAATAATACCGTGATCTACCATTTCATCATATAATTCCAGCAACAATAATCTACACGTATCTATATTGTCTTATAACTGGGACATCGTTATTTTTACGGAGACCTTATGCTACACCGTTTTTCCTAGTGATCGCGATTCAAATATTAGAGAGATCACTGGTAGTGGTGTGCTCGTCGCCGTCAATTGTGACTACGGTGAGTCAATTTGGGAGTCTATATACCATTTGGTAGTACTTCAGACTTTTACCAAGGATTTATTGAATTTATTGCCAATAATGTTCAACCACTATTTAATAAAACTGATCAGGTGTTGATTATGGGCGACTTAATTCTGCCAAAAACCTCTTGGTGCTGGATCGATGACCAGTTTATGGGATCATCCGTTGATATCACTTCTAGCTGTGTTAGAAAGTTTTGCGATTTTGGAACGCGTCAATTCAATACTATTTTTAACGAGTTTGAACGTATTTGGGACTTAGTTTTTCCATCTTGCGAATCCATCAACGTATGGTAGAATCTTGTCCGGAAGTAGCGGAACATTACACGCCACTTTTAATTAAATTTTAATTTTTAGATTATGATTTTTGTAATTTAATTGAGAGCGATTTTAAATTTGATTTTAGGAATGCTGATCTGGTGTCGCTAAACAACTTTTTTGATAATGTTGATTGGACAGCTTTATTTCACTTATTGGCCATTTCGGTTGCTGTTTCAAAGTTGTATAGTATTACCATTATGACGAATGGTTTTGAATTATTCGTTCCAAAGGTTGTTGAGGGTTCGATGTATGCAGAAAATTACCGCTTAAAAAGTAGCAGTTCAATCACCGCTTAAAAAATCTCACAAATCGTAAGTCTAGAGCATTTAAGAATTATAAGCGTTCTGGGGATATTAACGACAAATCTAGATATCGTGATTTATGCAAAGCGTTTAAGTACCTCACCGTTTTTATTTACAAAATGTATGTTTTCCAGATCCAAAGTGAAATTTTGATTAATACTAAACGGTTTTTTGCATTTATAAATCAAAAAAGAAATTCACGTGGCTATCCGAGGATTATGTCATGCAATAATATTTCATTGTCAGGTCCTCATAAAATATGTGACGCTTTTGCCAAATTTTTTCAGGCCTCTTTTGATAACTCTGATATGTCTAACTTTTCAGGTATCATTGACGGTCGCTAAGTGTGCGCTTTCTTTGTCTGTACCATTACTTTATTTGTTTAATAAGAGTCATTCAAGGGGAGTGTTTCCCGATATTTGAGAAAAACATTTATAGTTTCTATATTTAAATCTTTTAGAAGGAGTGATATTGCATGCTACGGAGGTATCTCAATTCTCTCGGTTACACCTAAACTTTTTGAATCGTTAATAAAATCTATAATTGAGATTCATCTTATTAAACATATAAGTCAACTCGGCTTCGTTCGGTGTAAATCAACAATTACTAATTTGATGGTTTTTTGGGGTAATGTTTTCGAGACTGTTGGAAACCATGCCCAGGTTGATGTTGTCTACACAGATTTTTCGAAAGCTTTGATTGAAATCGGATCCGTTTCTTTCCAATAAAATGGATCGATCACGCTTATCTAGCATATAGACCCGATATATAAGTGATCTTGGCGTTATTTTTTCGTGCAACCTTACATTTAATAATCATATGGACTACATTACAAACAGAGGGTATTCATTATTGGGTTTCATTAGGCGTAATGGGAACTTTATAACCCTCTAATGATTTGGGATCCGTTCTATCACACCCATTTCGAGAGAATCGAAAGTATTAAAAAATAATTTTTGATTTATGCATTACGTCGTTTACCTAACTTGAACCATGGTTTTGTTACAAACTTTAGAAAGCAGACGCTTGCCCACCAAAATTACAACGAAAACGCGTTATTATGTTAGTTTGCCGTCGCTTTTCGCTCATTTCGGCGATTAGATTTGAATTTAGTCGAAATTGGAAGAGTTGGCCTATGAAAAAAGAATTGGTTCTTCCTAAGGTGCTGTGTAACGTTTACAGAAAAAATTTAATATAAATATTTTTTGAAAGGACTGAAATGTTGAACAAAAGTATCGAAGTACTTTTTACTTTCAAAAGAACCGAAAAAAGTACTAAAGGATCAACTTTTTCATCCCTGGTTCATAAATGTTACGTAAAAGGTGTACAAATTACGAATATTTTTTTATAAACCAATACATAAATAAGTCTTCGTCAATTTGTTTCACTTCTCATGTGACAAGAGTATCATTTATAGATAGATATGTTAGATATGTTCTACTCATTTTTAGCGTAACGTTTACGAACACTTTAGTAGAAGAGACTATTCGTAAAATGAACGTTTGCGTTACGCGTGGCCGGCAGGGTTTAGCTAAAAAATTGACTGCGTTTATGCGTATATAACAAACTTAACTGAGTTTGTACGTGTATAAAAATATTGAAATAAGGAAAAAATGAAATCGCAGTATTTTGGGTGATTGAGTAGTACAGTAGTACTCGTGACTCGTGACCAAAAAGTAGTACAAATACTCCGATCGGAGTAAGACGACAGCACTGGGTGTAGCATGAAATTAGTTTTATTGAAATACTCAATTCGCCTGGTATTTCATAAAACTAAAAACTGTACGGATTTAAATTTATTGAATTTTTAAAATATTTATCAGACTAACCGATTTTAAAATATCTATAAGACTAACCGGACCACCAAATTTCCTCCAATTTATAGCTCCGCCCAACAAAGAAAAGAAAAAAAAAAATAGAAAAATCGTCTTTTCCGCGCTCATTATAAAAATAAAAAAAATCAGAAGCAACTTCAGCGATAACACGACCACCAGCATCCACTATCAGAAAACTCAAAAATTATGAATCTGCGGTTATCGATCAACCAGCTTCTACTTTACCCATTGTAACGATCTGCATTTGCATATCGACTCAAACAGCGTAAAAACAAAGAGAGAAGATACTATTTTTTCTTTGATTTCATGTCAGCAGATGCAGATGGCAGACTCGTTAACAGAAAGGAAAAACAAACAAAAAAAAAGCTACGATGCGACATCGACAGCGACGAAAAAAGAACGAAGGAAGAGACAAGGTCTTTTTGGTTTTGGCATTTCACAACGACGGTCGTGTATACATAAAAAGTAAAGCCGGAATTTATTAATGTCCACCAGGTGTGTGTTACAAAAATAAAAAAAAGTACAAATATATAGGTGATAATACCCTACATAATATCTAATTTGGGGAAACAAAGAAACAAAATAAAATAACGCACACGAAAGTGATCTAATACATATTTGGTTATTTGTGAAATTTTCCTAAACTAAGTATATAAGATTCATAAATATCTGAGTGCAAATTTTTCTGTTTTACAATACCGACGAGAAAAACCCAAAGCGTGCCAGTGCAAATACAACATAAATTATTTTTGTTGTGCTATTCGTTTCGTGGTGGACCCGCGACGATAACGTTTGTTAATAAAAAAATTGCAAAAAAAAAACGCCGCGTGTTTGAAGAAAAATCAAGCAACCACATCAGCTGTTTGTGGATTTCCATAGTCGTCGGTCGCAAGCACATTCCGGTTGGGGGTAAACCAGCGTATCCTTTTCGAATAGAATTAAAAAGCCAATTTATTGTTAATTTATAAATATTTTTTTATTAATTTCTTTCTTATTATTATTTTTTTTGTTTACTTATTTTATTATTAATATTTTATTATTTCATTTACATTGTAAAAACAAAAAAAAACTAACAAAGAATATTTTTTCCACTCACAGTCCGGCAACGTGTCGTCCATGAAACGACCAGCGATTTTCGTCGCCATTTTTTTTTTCTTTTCAGATCTGACGGGGGTACGACGAGCTCTTCGTGTCACCAGCGGATGCCCAACGGTTCAAACTCAGCGTTATTTTTGAGTGGTACGATATCCACGGTTGAGACTGTGAAAGAACTTATGTTTGTTTGGTTTTTGGTTATAATTAACGTAAACTTAAACTAATCGTATTGTTTTGTTATTATTTTTATAATTACTGATAAAAATGTCTAATCAATAAACGAGAATTATTTTGTAACTAGTTACAAAAAAAAATGTAAAAGTATGGTGTTTTACAGAATTCTCTTTCGGGTGATGAGTGTCTTAGGGTGAGTTAGGCCGAGTCATACTTACTACGGCTCTCATGACCCAGGCAGATCCAGCAAAAAAACCCTCCCCCACGACTAAGTATTAGCTGGAAAAATGCTGCAGCTGCCAATCTGCGCGAGTATATTCTGTTAACGATGATGAATTGTGAACAGGTTACCCCTTACACAATTTTACCCATCACGCAGCTGCCTAATGACAAGACTAGAACAGCTCACGTGATGCGCACCCTACTGGAAGGTTACGAGCTGGTAGATTAATCTACTCAACTTTGGTACCCCCCTCCAATAGGCGCCAAATCACCCCGTATTGACCATATTCCAGAACTTCTTCTATATATCGTTTTAGAATCCTATTTCTATCATTTTGTCGAATTTTACCACAACCGTTTGAGAACTAATGGAGTTCCTTCCTAATAGGCCATATTCCAGAACTTCATCTAAAAATTATATTAGGAGTTCCTTCCTATTTAACGGAGTTCCTTCCTAACAGGCCATATTCCAGAACTTCATCTAAATATCATTTTAGAATCCCATTTCTAAATAGCCAAGTTCCATCCTACTTGGCCATATTGCAGAACTTCTATTAAACATCATTTTAGAATCCAATTTCCAATGCACAAGCCGAATTTCATCATAATTGGTTGAGAAATAAGCAAGTTCCATCATACTTGCCCATATTCCAAAACTTCATCTAAAAATCAATTTAGAATGCCACATTTAGTAAGTATCATAATCATATGTAAGGATATTCCCGGCTTGGCACAACAAATAATCCATATCGCAATTTAAACCCATATTAGTATCATAAATTCGCTTTGTTTTCATATAAAACTTATGAACGTACTATCCAACCGAAACATGTAGGTTTTTTATTCAGCCGGTAAAAGGTTAGATAAAGATTAAAAATTCCAAAACCAATAACATAAACTTATTAGGAAACTATGCGAGAATCGTATATTTTCTACATACTATATATATCTAGCTGGATGATGTTTTTTATTTATTTGTTGCAAACAATCACACATTTTATTTGTATGCACTCACACATAAAAATTGTAAACACAAAAAATAAATTAAAAGTAGTGAGAAGTACGAATTTTTGTTCGATTTGTTTTTTTGTATTCTTTATACTCGTAGAGCAAATTTAATTCAAAGTCAAACGCAAATTCAAAACACATTTATGGTAGTAAATAACATAGTAAGTAGAATTTAACAGCTTAGAGTCTTCACGAGACGTCTCGATATTATATCGTTTTTAGTCTAACGATCTAATACATAATACCAATTAATATACCATTGCATATTAAATGGATATTGAGGAATACTTAAAAAAATATCTTAATAGTATACCGATAGTAAAAAGAACACGTAATCCTCGTCGGTGCTCGCCTCGAGTTTCGTTCATTTAATAATCGATGTTTTGAAGACCTAATAGCGACCTAACATGTACTTACCGCATATTATAATTTCGCTAATAATGTGAAAAATTAAAAATGGAACATAGCAATTGAATGAAAAGATATTTCTAAATAATTTAGATTAGTCCAAACAAAAGGAGAATTCAAAAAAACATAAAGGTTAAAATTGTAAATTAAATTGAAAAAAAGTCCTAGTTATAAGAACAATGCAGGATGAGTACAGGATATTCTGTTTTTTTTTTTTTGTTGGGTTTCTCTAATGCGGTTTTTCATGAAGATAATTTCTTTTTCTAACAAAAAAGTGAATAGTGTAATTATATTTTTAAAATGAATCTTAATTATTTTAAATTTACTATGTGGGTGCTTTTTGTAATCTCTAAACTGTAAATACCGACAACTAACACTACCGACAACTAAAAACTAACAAGATATGTATACTCAGACATATTTGCTTAGCTAGTAATCTAATATGTACAATAAGTAAACACCAAAACCAAATTTTGTAAAACTTTTGAACTAATTAATTTCTAAGTACATACATAATTAGTTCCTTGTACTAGAGCAAATCACAGAGAAAACGGTAACATCAAAGGATACAAATAATTTTCCTTCTTAAGTAACATCATACTTTAGATTTTCATTTATAGTATGTAGCACGAAATAGAAATTATCAAAGAATTCTGTGTTTTTTTCGTACAACTTTTTAGCCATTATGATTATGTTAAACGTAATGAATACAATCTACTTTAAATATATACAAAATACGTATGTTGAGCAAAGTTGTAATTAGTGTTTATGCAACAACCGAATATACCACAGCAAAGATTTTCCTACTTTATTTTATGTTGAACATTTTAATTAATTTTTCAAGGAGAAATCTAATCTTCAGTTTTTTTTAATTACAATTTTTGTGCTTATTTAAATTTTTTTTTTTTATTTGGAATATAAACTCGTTCGAATTTAATATACGGATACGAATTATGTACATAGATGTTATGAAAAATGTAGTATAAGGGAGTGTGGAAGATCTCTTTACATACATTACATGTACAATCTTATGCCAAAATCCAATATACACAATATTAAATTCGGGAAAAATTTGAGATTCAACATTTTTTCTTTTTTAAACATTTATCAAATTTTGGCAGGTGTTATAATTTATTGCAAACATTTTGGGAGGTTTAAAATTGAAAAAGTTGAAGTTTTGCGTAAAGTGAGATTTTATATAAAGATTTTATTGAATATTTTAATCCGCTTTACTTTAGTAAATACTTTTTATGAAACAAATGATTTTGGAAGTTTAAAAATCAGCAATTTTTCTCGAGATGTTATCAGTCTAAGTTTTAGTGTGTGATTTGAATTAATATTTTTTTATACGTACGCGCAGTTATATAAACCTTTAAATTCATTCAAGATTTTATTACACCTTATGGTTTGAGGTCAGAGCTGCTCCATTCATTAGGGTTTCACGAAACCAAAAACCGCGGTTTTCAAACCAAAAAAACAGTAACTCAAATTTATTTGTAAAACAATAAAGAGGATGTTACATGTTAGTTATGATGAATATTGCTGTTAATCTAAAAAATTGTGTGATAAGGTTGTAAGGCTAAGCGTTTGCTTGATTAGCGAAATTATCTAATTAAATTACCGCTGGTGGGATTTAATTAGATGGAGAATTAGAAACTACACTTTTGGTGATTAAGTTTATTCTGCCTTATTTTAAATAAATTTCGAGTTCAAATACATTTTTAGAAATTGCTTAATAGTATGATTTTATAATGCGTTTTTTTTTATATTGTTGTGGATATTCTTACATTCTAAACTATTTTGCATAGTTGACAAATTGTGATTTGCTGGGGTATCCATTGGTTGGGATGTTGATTTTTCAGTGCCATAGTGAAGTTCGATTGACGCGAATACCGAAGAGTTGATCCGATGTGATTTTTCTTCAATGGCTGTTAACTGGAACTCATCATGTGTTAAAATACATTTCGGGTCTAATGTTAGAATTCCTGATTTGTCAATGCTCACTGCGAAAGTCCACACCAGACCATTATCGAGCCCCCACCATGCTTCACTGTGGTGACGATATTATTTCCGCAAATTGTTGAGTTTTGCTTCTTCAAATTTTTTGTGCATTTTTGATCCGAAAACCTCAAATTTACTTTTATTTGTAAATAAGACATTTCTGCAGAAAGAAATATTCTTGTTTCGATCATTTTTAGCAAAGAGAAGGCGTCGCTTTGGATTCGTTTCTGATATGTGTGGTTTTTCCGCGGTACTCTACCATACAGCCCATTATCATGTAGCACTCGGTGAATAGTGCTTGCACTAACGGGGACTGCCGAGGCTTTTTCAATATTTTCCGATATTTTCACGGCACTTGCTGTCGGATTTTTCTTCACTTCTCTCACAACTGATCTTATTTTAGAGGAAGAAAGTCTTTTAGGAATTGATACACAACACACTATAGTTTTTGATTTATAAACTTGTATTAATATCATTGAGGAAGGACTTTAAATAGAGAGAGATTTTGTATGGCTAAAATATGCAAGGAAAAATAATTTCTGTTTCGTTTGGAGATTTTAGTTGTGATATTATGAAAGGAATATATAAATTTTAATTGCCTCTTTCTATTTCTCATGTTTCCTATCCCCATATTATTATAAATGAACACAATGGAAAATTGAAAGGCGGTGCTTAATATTTCATTCTTTCTTCTTTGTATATGTAACAAACAAAAAATCGAACGAAAATGCTAGATCAATACCAACAAAAATGTTGAAAGCATTACCAAAATTTTAATGCCTTAAAAAATTCGAAAAAAAGGAAGTTAACAACAAACACAATAATATTTTGTAAACAATGATTTTGGGTTAATATGTATTTTTTTTATTATATGTAGCATGTCGATATTTTTAGACTAGAAAGGAAAGAGGAAAACAGTTGATTTCAATGTCATCATTTATAAATCGTATATGTATTGTTTTAGTGTTGGTTAGATACATAACCAAACCAAAAAACAGATCAAAAATATACATTCCGTTGCAACTTCGTGAATGTATTTTCGTTTTTTTCCTTTTTAAAACTTCACGTATTGTATTCTACTTTTCATAAAAACAATACAAATACTCAGGTATATTTTTTGGATTTCATTATACTGAAATTCTTATTCGAGCTTCGCGTTTTCATTTTTTTTAAGCCGCGGCTACACGAATGGAAAATTTCGACCAACATTGGCCCAATGTGATTTGTAAAATGTTGGACAAATGTTGGTGAAATAAAATTTGACTGTCTACACGATTTGCCCAATGTTCATTTTTCGAATGGCTACCAATGTGTAACCAAATTTGGTGGTTTATATATTGATATTTATCACTAGTTGTCACTACTGGTCAAACATTAATTACAATATCTCCCACAAGATGGAAGCCAATGCAAACATATTGCTTTAAATGAACTTCGAGCTTATTTTTATGTTGACAGTGTTTTAAATACCAAATTTCGGGATAATTTTGATATAAATTTATAAATTCTAGCACAAACTCAGCCGACCAGTCAGATTCCATTTTGGAATTATTTGTTTATAAATAATAAAATATAATGACATCTACAGTTGTATTTAGTGACATCTGCCGTAAAGTATTCAAAAATACATTTTTTCTCACCAATCGTGTAGACGAAGTACCAATATACATTCCAACGTTGGTAGTTTCCTTTGATCTTTTTATAAAAATCGCCTATTGAGCGAAATGTTACCAATGTTGGACCAATATAACCTTCATTTGTAATTGTTATTTTTTTTCTGTCTACACGATTGGTTTTTTGGACAAATCTCCAACGTTGGTCTACATTTCCCATTCGTGTAGCCGCGGCATTAGTTGGACTGCAATATAATGTTCTTTTTTTTAATTTCGATCTCAGTGCACTAACACAGACACATATTTTTTGTAAGTAAAATATTGACTGACTCCGTTGTGTGACTTGTTCACACAACCACCGATTTTATATTTTTATCTCAAGTTGACAAACTTTGATTCACAGCGGAATTGAGGCATTATCCTCGTTCATAGAATCGACGAAAAAAGAATCCTCGATTGAAGAATTGAAGATTAGTCTGTACTTTCGAATTTTTATTTATATGTATATCGCAATAATTTTTGTTTTTGAAGCTCAAAGCCAAGGCACCTGCGCTTTAATCCAAGAATTAATTTTCTATCGGTGTTATGTTTCGTATTCAAACACATATTGGTTTCGTTTTGTTGTGCTTACACACGTTTATTCTCTACTGTGTTCTGTGTTACAAACTTAAAATATATAAACATATGCCCGATTTAAGCCGCGGCTACACGAATGGAAAATTACGACCAACATTGGCCCAATGTGATTTGTCAAATGTTGGACAAATGTTGGTGAAATAAAATTTGACTGTCTACACGATTTGCCCAATGTTCATTTTTCGAATGGCTACCAATGTATAATAAATTTTGGTGGTTTATATATTGATATTTATCACTAGTTGTCACTACTAGTCATACATTAATTACGATATCTCCCACAAGATGGAAGCCAATGCATACATATTGCTTTAAAAGCACTTGTAGCTTATTTTTATGTTGACAGTGTTTTAAATCCCAAATTTCGGGATAATTTTGATATAAATTTATAAATTCTAGCACAAACTCAGCCGACCAGTCAGATTCCATTTTGAATTTATTTGTTTATAATTAATAAAATATAATGACATCTACAGTTGTATTTAGTGACATCTGCCGTTAAGTATTCAAAAATACATTTTTTCTCACCAATCGTGTAGACGAAGTACCAATATACACTCCAACGTTGGTAGTTTCCTTTGATCTTTTTATAAAAATCGCCTATTGAGCGAATGGTAACCAATGTTGAACCAATATAACCTTCATTTGTATTTGTTATTTTTTTCTGTCTACACGATTGGTTTTTTGGACAAATCTCCAACGTTGGTTTACATTTTCCATTCGTGTAGCCGCGGCATTAAATACAGTATTTCGTTTTTTCTATTTTTGTGTTTCGTTTTGCATTATACATGTATTATGAACGAAGACCAAAATTTAAATACTTTACAGAATGAATTAACAATCCACATATTCAAAAAATTTTGTATTATGA
This sequence comes from Tipula vernalis, assembly GCA_958295665.1. Lineage (NCBI taxonomy): Eukaryota > Metazoa > Arthropoda > Insecta > Diptera > Tipulidae > Tipula > Tipula vernalis. Next base: position 275,644,371 of record OY282560.1, on the reverse strand, counting down.
TTTTACTTATTCGCAACGTGATGAGTTTGGAATTTTTTGATTCATGAATTTCAAAATCCTAAGCACTGTATTTCAAAGATCGAATATTCAGTATAATAAACGTACGAAGAATACAGTGAAGCTAAAATAAAAGTACGAACTCCATCGTTATCTTAGTCATTTATATTTTTATAATATTTACGTGCGTAAGTACATCTTTTGGGGTAAGGTGGGTTAAATGGCCATGGTGATAGTTAAATGACTCTGTTCATTTATCTTCGCTCCAAAACCATCTAATGTACAATATACATATATTAATTTGTTTTTACTGCCAGAACTTTAAATATAGCCGAGTATGATGAATTTCATGGTAATCGGTTAAGGAATAGGCAAGTCAAAAAATGAAATTCATGAATCTAAAAATTCCAAATTCATCACGTTGCGAATGTGGATTATTAATTCGTTCTGTGAAGTATTTAAATTTTGTTCTTTGTTCATAATAGATGTATAATGCAAATCGAAATAGAAGAATAGAAAAAAACGAAATACTGTATTTAAAAATAATAAAAACGCGAAGCTCAAATAAGAACATTTAGTATAGTGAAATTCAAAATTTGTCACGTTGCGAATAGGTATATTCATAATACAAAATTTTTTTGTATTTTGTGTTTTTTCAATTTCGTTATACGAATATTCGTCCATTTTTGAATATAAGGATTATTAATACATTCTGTATAGTATTTAAATTCGTTCTCTGCCAAAAAAATACAATCAATGATGACACCAAATTATCTTAATTACTCGTACCATTAAGAAACAAAAAGAAACAAAAAATTCGAGGCGGCTAAAATAACAACTAAAAAACTACCGAATAAAAACCATACTCGTATATACATATGAATTTCTTCTGCTTTTTTGTTTTTTTTTAGATTTTATCCGTATTGGAGGGCAACATTTTTTTCCGTTTTAATATTTTTTGTATGGATTTTGTTAACCCAGTGAATGCCATTTATGTAATGTGCAAGTTAGTTTAAAATTGCGCAGGCAAGTTAGCTGTTAACGTGGTAATAAAAAGATTATAAAAAATCGGTTTCACTGAAATATTAGGATTACTTTGTAAGAAAAATTATTTTACCACGATAGTTTCTATCTAATGTGATGTTCTATTGACCCAACACTTTTCGCAGAAAATCCTGGGAAATACGCATTTTATTTTTGCAATAATTCTTTATTAAAATTAACACAAAAGAAATCCAACACTCATTTCGAAAGTAATAACAAATAAAACTAAACATGTTTTCTTTTAACAAAAGTTAATATTTTATTGTTAGTTATACAGTTAAAATTCTAAGCTTTTTGGAAGTTTGGGTAGATGCTTGGTGCCTAGGTTTATTTTTTAATTTTTGAAATTCACCTTTTACTAAAGACCATTTTGAATTTTTTCTGATCAACACAAGAATAAAAAAGTGTATTAAAATTTTAAAATGGTCATAACAAGGCCCTTCATCTTTTAAAGGCAAAAATCCTGGAAAATCCCGAGCCACAATACTCATACATTTTCCGAAATGTTTGCTACGATATTTGGCAAATGACAGTTTTTTCTAAACATTTGCTCAAATACAGCTACTAAAACATATGATACTTCACCATACTCCGTCTGCGGTGGTGCTTTAAGTGAACCAAAGTTTGACGATTTATTAAAATTTTTTCTGTTAAAAATGTTTCACTCGTTGATGTTATTTTGTCATTTTGTTTTAATAATTTTTGACTACATTCATTGCAGTTTACTTTTTTAAAAGCGCAATATCCAGCATAGTACAGTATTGCATTTCTTTTTATAATGTTATTATTTGTGTTAATGTTATCTAACTCACACTCTTCAGGCAAAGGTTCGTCTTCGGCTTGCATTAAACTTATTTTATAATCATTTTGGAAAGTATTCCATTCGAGCTCTATCATACTTCCATCGTCTGCAAGGCAATTGGAATATTCACTATTGAATAGTAATTTAATAACAATAATGTTAGCGAAATGAACTCCTATTTCGTGGCTGGTGGGTGTATAGTTAAATCCTCCCTTTCCTCGAAGTCTGGAAAATAAATTTTCCAATCCTTCTTGGTTTGTTTTTCCGACGGGAATGTAATCCACATCAAAAGCTGAATTTAAATAGTCTATAAGCATTAGTTGTGCTTTGATAGTTATTTGAAGGCCTTTGATAAATTTAAAATAATTTTGATTTTTTGATAATATTTTGATATGTTCCAAAAAATTTAAACTGTCTTTTAGATATGCATAAATTTTACTATCCACTTTTAGAGGTTGTTCAAACGGCGAGGTCGAAGAAAAGTTTCTGGAATTTAGGCAATCAAAAATATTATTAAACCGTTCAATAAAATTAGCTGTAGGTATCGCGTTTTAAATATAAGCTCCTCAAATGTCCGGACAAGTTTGTATAGTGGTTCTTATCGCACAACTTACTGTGTTGCTTAACAGTTGAGCTGCCAACTATACATTCATTTTTTCAAAACTTGTTGGAAATAAATGTTTACGGGTTAGTTTTGGTAGTGCTTTGCACTTTTCAGTGGTGTCCCGATCAACAATTTTCCGTATCACATTTATATCAGCTGTTCCATAATCTTCATGTGAAATCTCATTGCTGATAAACGCATTTCGAATGGACTTAATAAGCTGCGGAGGATCATATTGCGCAAAAATTGTTTTGTTATGAAAATTTAAATATGGCTGTTCTATACTAATACCAAGGTTTTTAATATGCCTATACTGTATACTGTACATTAATTGCACCTTGATCACAAGTTAACATTACCACGTTCAAGTTTAGTTGTTCTTCACAAATTTTAATATTTTGTTTTATTAATTCACTTAAATTATCTGTAGAGAACGAATTTTTGATGGGTAAATAGTTAATTAAATACTTCCAGTCGCCTATTATTGAACGTACAAGAAAAAAAAAAGAGCTGATGTCGCTATTTCATTTTTTCTTTGGTGCCCGTCGACGTAAAACCCTTCAATTCGATCCATCATGATGTTATGCGTCAAATCTTGTTTAATAGCTATTTCATCAAAGCTCAATACGCAGATCTTTGATATAGACGGCATGTTTACAAAAAAAAATTTATGTTGCGCCATGATCACCTCATTAATTCCAGGCGGAATAAATTTAATTGGTGACCACTTGTAAATAGAAGACACCGATGGTAGCTTCAGTTGCAAAACATTCTGTAGATATTTATAGGTCGCTGCTGATTTATAATATAAACACTGAGCAAATGTTTTTTCTTGTTTTGAATAATAAAAACTTTGTTTCAGTAGTAGTTTGCTGACATTTTTTGTATTCATATTTACGTTAATATTGTCAATTATGTCATCGACAGTAGCTGCTTTTGTTTTCTTATATTTAGTTTTTACAATTTGCAGATTCCGTTTATATCTTATATTTAACGCTTTAACAATTTTAAACTTTTTTTCTAAATTTTTTAGTTTTCTTTTGTACACATTTAATTGTTTGTTTTTTTTTAATACAGTTTTGACACTCACCAATTAAATTTTTGTCTATGTCACAATGGACACAATTTATTGAGTTTATTAATTTTAAAAACTGTTCTTCCTCGTCTATTGTTTCACATTGAGTACCAACAGATACTAACTCTTGGTGAATTTCGACCGGGAGTTCAATTTGATCACTGATACTCCTTGGCGCAAATCGATCAAATTTTGCTAAATTTAAGCAAGGGATTGCGTTCCTTGTAAGTCGAGCATAACCAATATGCTCTGGGCGAAAATGATTTTGGCACACATAATTGTGTACATTTTTTAAATCTTCGGGTTTTAGAACTATAGACGTTAGCCAGCTATCCCTTCTAATTCTCGTGGAAAATTGTAAAATTTTATGGCAGTCTGAGCAGATTTAGAGTTGCACGTAGGAACAATACAAGAGACCCTTTTTTGACGATTCACTAAATAAATTAGCTTAGAAAGATAGAGTATTTTGATTATGAAATATGAACGTTTTAATTTACTGATTTATACTTACAGGTATTAGGAGGATCCTTTGTCAAGAAATTACTTTTTGTTGATGCAGAAGCCATGACAGCAAATTAAAAATCAATAATTAATTAGGTTTTAACTGGTAGCTAAGATTAATATTATTATTTAAATATAACACAATAACAACACAACTTGTTCGCAACTCGTTTTGGAAATAAAGAAGCTATCTAATATGAAATATAATGCGTCAATATTACAGAAAAATAACGGGACTGAAATGTTCCACGATTTTGTATCACAAATAATGTCGCTATTTTCACTAAAAGTGTATTACAACTTTACAGTTTATATTCAAGTATATATAAGGCAAATTTACAACTTTATAGTTTGTATTCAATAAATAAACTCAATAACATTAAATAATCACTAATTTAATAGTCTCACTGTGTATCACAAATATAATCACTTTCACTAGAATAATATCACCACTTTATAACAACCACTGGTTTAACACATTTCTTTATCACATGAACTTACGAAAAATTTGGAAACTTATACTAAAAATAGCCAGTATTTATAGGAAAGATAATTCAAAATAATTTCAGGAAAAATGGTCTATCCGACTCCTCGAACGACACCTTTCCCTCAAGGCGATACAATGCTTACCCATTATAACTTTGTTATAGTGGGAAAAATAAAATTATAAAATGGCACTTCGTGAAAATTGAACGCCTATAGAAAAAATTAGATGTATCGGCCATAAAACAATAAAAAAACAAATATTGAAAGAAGGAACAGAAACAAAGTACAATATTTTCACCTTAATAATTAAGGTTTTGATAGGTTATGTAGTACCTGAAAGGATAATTTTTCATAAGATACAGCATATCCGCCAATAAAATAGGCGGATTAGATTTAAACCCATTTTGGAACTTTTTTATGAATATCTACTTTATGGAAAAACCCGAATTATATTTCTGGCGATATTATATTAATCGTATATGTACGTGTCAACAGTTTAGGCGCATCTTGGGTCCACCTACATTTTTACGAATTTTTAAATTTTCAAATGGAACAGAAATAAGAGAATAGACCGACAGTTCATTTTGAGAATTTTTTTTTACTGAAAGTGATATTTCAATAATGGAAAATTTTACTTTTCAAGAACGCGAAACGACACAAAATAATCATAAACATATATTTCTACAGTGTGTCAAAAAAATATTTATAGGCTCACATAATTTTTATTAATTTAATTTTATTAATATTTTTGTTAACTTGAGTAATTTCATTCAAAAATAATTATCATTTCTTAGGTAAATTTAATCTGAAACTAAAACAACATCGCGTTTCGATATTAAAAAATGGTTGATTCGGGCCCCACGACTTTGTTCTATCTTGAACGACCAAAATACTAATGATGACATTGGCCACATACTGGCCAGCTGAATCAATGGTCTCGTCTATAGATAACCATAAAAAATGATTTTTCACGTTACGTAATACGTGAAATATGCAAAAATATGCCATTTTGGAAAAATAAGCACCAACAAGTTGGGCTTAAAATGCTTGGTTTTACGGATTTGTATCTTGCTTTTTTCAAAATTCGTGCTCTGGAAACAAATATGTCATTGCATATTTTTGGTTGCCCTAATTATTACTTTTTTTTTTAGTTAACAAATTTGTTTATCAATTTGATTTTTCCTCCAATCTAAAAATTATAATTATTGCATTCGAAATCGCAAACGTAATTTAAACTCCATCAGATGGAGAAAAAAGGCAACAAAACATAAGCAGTAAAATAATCAAAACACAAAAGGTGAATGACCGTTCTGTGACACAAAATCAAATACATTAGTATAATTTTTCATCTACATTTTTATGTGCACGTGTATTATCAACCAATGCCACTGTATTATCAACCTGGCATGGCATATGGCATTGTATTATCAACCTAACTTTATTACGATCATTTATTTCTTACATTTCCCAAACAAACAGATTCGGATCATTCATATTATTATTAATTTTTTGGTTTGCTTATAAATAGAGAAAAGAAAAAAGGACGAAAGATGCAAATCGAAATTAAGTTATATATTTACAAGTGTTGTGTCAGTGTGTATGTTGCATGTTTATTCAATGTGTTTCATTTCGCTTATTTAACCTTTGTTTGGCACAATTAAAAAACTACTTCTCGTCAACGCTTACAAATCGGGAAGTGGAACAATTTTATCACGAGTTTTCCATAAAAGGACGTAAATTCGAATAATATAAATATGATATCATAATTTAAATGTCGTTTTAATTTATTATAAAAAAAACTTCATTCTAGTTGTAAAAAAAATCAAATTTAGGATGTGTCGTGTTAACAAAAGGGTTAAAAAATACACAAGCTAAATCGACTCTTTATTTTGTTTTTTTATTTTTTGTTTTACTTATACAAAGCCAAAATACATATAGGTAAAATGAAAAAAATTATTAGGACAAAACCAACAAAAATGCTTTTAAAAATGTATAAGCATTTTTGTTGGTTTGGTGAGGGGTGTGGTTTCCAGTATTTGTATTTCGTAAATATTTCATTTATTTTAAAAACATTTCTTTCTGTTTATTTAAAACATGAATGATAGAAGGAGAGGCATATAGAAATTATCCTCATCTCATAAAATCACAAAAACAGAACTTAAAATATTTGAAATTATTTTATTTGGGTATATTTCCCTCATACAAAATATGCTTCTATAGTAGTTATTCTATGTTAATATATAAAAAGGTTATTATTTACACTTAAATTTGTAAATATAATTCACCACTGGTAAGCACTAATTTACGTCCCGAAAAATTGACTGATATTTTTATTATGTTTTTGTTGCTAACTTTTAACTATTTTTATCTGGTATATCCAAAAACACCCGAAAACAATTTTGTTTTTGATTTTTTTAAATGGCTGATGATGCCGCACCAAGGGTAAAACAAATAGTGTATATTTTACTACTCGCGATATTTTTTGACAGCTGTATATTTTAAGGAATGAAGTGTGTCGCGTTGGTGGTTGAACAAGGTGCGTTCATGTGACTGATTGAATTGAATTGTCTGATTGAATAATTGAATTGAATTGTGGCGATGAACGTGTGATGAATATTTATGTGAATGATTGAATTTAATTGTGAGTGAGTCGCTACAGTCTCTTTGGTCTAACGGTACGTAAGCGATCTTCTAGTTGCTTGAATTTTTGGTGTTTATCAATATTTTTTTTCACTGTGTTGTGGCTCCTTTCAATTATTTCAGCAATTTCTCGCAACGATTTTCCCTCTTGCCTGAATTTTAACACAAGCTTTTGCGTTTCGAGAGATATTTGTTTTCCCCTTTGAAGAAAAATTTTGTACGTGTTTTTATCGAGAAACCAAAATAAATACTAGTAAAACATGGATATCGAAATAAACAAAGCAAAACAAATGCAAACCAAACTGTAAATTTTCTGATCTACAGTGTGTTTCCAATGCTGTACACTTTTTTTTGACGCTTTAAAAATGAAATATTTTTTGTTGTTGCTTTTTGACTGAGTTTTATTAGTTACCCAATAAGAAATGAAGTGCCAATTTAATATTTATTTTAATTTTGAACATTGTACTCTAACAAAAGTTTTTATTTAAATTCAAATATGAATCATTGAGGTGTACACTTTTTTTGATGCTCACAGTATGTACATGTCTTCCATAATCCATACCTGTCTTCTTTTTATAAAAACATAAGTCATTTAGGCTTTGAGTATAACCGTTCCTCTTCATGACCGTATCGAATTTCTTGTTCCACTCTTTAGCACCTTGTTTAAGACCGTACCGATTCTTCACGAGTTTACATACCTGGGCTGGGACGTTGTAGCTACCATCGCTTTCATTCGGATCGACTTTAAAAGTCGATCGGCGAAAACTACAAGCTGCTTTTGAAAATAGAGAACGTAACACATGGTTGCTTGGCGATTCAGGGTACCCATTAGAACAATATTTGATGACCCCATAACGCAATCCTAATGAGAGATAAACTCAATACAATTTATTGCATGCAAAAGCCCGAAACCCCATAGAGAGATGTATAGGTATAATGACTAACACTTTTCGCTGTCTCTTAGGAAAAAGGGTACTCAGGTATGAACCTGTGAAAGTTATTAAAATTGTTAACGTCTATGCGGCGCTATATAACATGTGCTTAATCAATAAGCTGGAAATGATTAATTTACCAATGCCTTCGGAAGAAAATGCTCCTATAAACGAGTCAGAAGTTGAATATGACGACTTAGGACAAAGTGAAAGTGCAGAGGCAATGCGTAACAGCATGTTAAATTGCTTTTGATTAAAAACACCATTTAAAAATGTTTTATGTTTTGTGTGAAAAACTTATTTATTAATTTTAGAAAGAATATACAGTCGTTTTATTCCATTTTTATGTTTATATATTTATTTTTTATTCCTCGATTTCAATTTCATGTTTTCTTCCTCCAAGCCTAATCGCCTCTCCTCTACTACTAATCGCCTTTCCTCAACCATCAGTAGTTTATTATTTATTACATGGGTTTCTTTTAAAAGAATGTATCAACTCAGTCTGGAACTCTACCTGTTTCTTGGCCTGCGCTTCCTTATTTTCCCTTGTACCCTGAGTTCTTCAAAAAATCTGCTAGTTGCAGTGGCACGTCGCCGTTGTCTTCTGTTTATTGTGGTTGTTGTTTGTGGTGTTGGTGTAGTCACAGTTGGTACCGTCCCTTGTACATGTGGCATGTCTTGCTCAATTGTTACCTGTTTTACAGGCTCATGACCGCCGTCAAGGCTAGGTAATCCAACGACTGATTCCGTCATGCTAGTAAGCTGCACGACCCGATCCTCTAAAGCCAAGAGGAAAACGGTACGTTTTTCACAACCAGTCCCGAGAATATCCATTTGGATTCTCCTCATTTTTTTTAAAATTTTATTTTTATAATCTGCCCAGACCTAGTGAGATAATAAACAAACGTTTAATTTCCACGCCTAAAAATATCTATAATATATCTACACACTTTTTTCCACGAATCGGCATCTCGTGTCGGAGGGCCCTCGCTATTTAGCAAAGTTGACAATTCCGACCAATTATCACTCAGCGAAACTTTGGTCGTTGTGCTGGAGAGGCATCCAGTCACCACGTCTGTGTGATTTTCCATGTAATCAACCATTATTTCAAATTGCCTCGATGTGGTGAATTTTTTTTGCAATAGAAAAAAATTTTAGGTTATGTCTATACAAAACAAAAATATTATTAAAATTGAATTTTTATTTAATATAAATAAATTTATTATTTTTTCATTACTTAAGCAGACATTTTTTCAAATTATTTTTTAAATTTATTCACTTTTTTATTTATATTTATTTATCTTATATTTTGACGAATCGCTCGTATATCACTTTAAATAAACTGAGTGATACTAAAGTATCATTATCGCGATTCGAAAATTTTACAACATACCAATTTTCGACTTTCTGTTCGAAACTGATCTCGTCCCTGATTTTTGTCGTTTGGCGTAAGCCCTTTTGGTTGTTTCATAAATACTTCATGTGACAGATCGCCGTTTATGTTTGCTGTTTGTATGTCAAAATGCTTGACTTCCAGTTTTCTTTTTCCAGCTACAGCTAAAAGAATTTTTAGTGTTGTTGGATTTGCAATGGGTGCAAAAACTCCGTCATAATCACGACCATACTTTTGCGAGAACCCCTGAGCTACTAAACGAGCTTTAAACTTTACGATGTTTCCCCATCTTGGTCAGTTTTTGTTTTGTAGACCAATTTAAATCCAATTGGACTGGAACCTACCTGGTGGTAATTTACTTAATTTCCATGTACCAAAATTGCGAAGAGGTTCAATTTCATCCTTCATAGCTGTCAACCATTTTTGAGAATTTGGCCCATTTATGGCTTCTTCATATGTCATGGGATCTGTATTCATTCCGGTAGTTACTTTATTTATTTCCGTAATGAGCCTTTTTGATAGTACGCCTTTGTTTTGTCTTATTGAAAAAAAATTGAATTTAAAATTCATTACGAGTAATAGTGGAATAATTATTATTAAAATATACGAAGATTATATATAAATTATATAACATGTGTTGTGATAATAAAAGGTAGGTGTAGACCGCGAACCATCTCTTTCGAAATTAGCTTTCAGAATGGTTCAAAGTACAAGGATTTTTTTCTTATTTAAATTTAATTTTATGAACTAGACTTATTACTCCAAGAGGAAAGCGGGCCACTAACCAACAAAAGGGTGTATTGTTAACCTTTTTAGAGGAGAACATCGATTTTGCTCATGACAGGTAAGTAACAAAGTTGATACATTTATTTTAGAAAAGTGTTAATAATATATGTTGCAAGTAGATTCGAGGGAAATGCCGGTGCTCAGCAGTTGAAATGGGCTGAAATATCTACCATTTTAAATAGTTTGGGCGGAGCAAAAAACAAATGCAGAACAGTGGAAGCAGTATTGGCGAGTTTTGAAGTAAGATAAATGAAATTGTATAAAATGCCTTAATATATAACATATTTTTACGAAATTTCAGAAGAAACACAAAAGTAAAAGAAAGTACTGAAAAACGGCTCCAAGAGGAATCGGGAGTAAATGGGTTTCGTAAAATTAAAACTCTGGACGAATATGAGAAGAGGGTTTTTAGTATTATTTCGCTGGCAGTCATAGATGGAGATGGCGAGAGCCAACAAAGGGGTTTCGGAGACACACGGGTAAGTTCTCATTAGGTTATGTGAAACAAATAATAATAACCAACTGATTGTTATATAGACTTTGAGTTACTCTGAAGTAATTGATAAAGATCCTCCTATCCAAGCAGAATACCTTGTCATGGATGACGAGTTAGTGGAAATCATCGATGCTGAGCAGGAGCTACAACTCGAACCTCCTAGCGTAAAAAAAATTAAAACTGCACCACGCAAAAGGAATCTTAAGTGGCCGACGGTTGTTAAACCTACGGGCGAATGAACCGCCAAACTTCTCGCACATGAAGAGAAGAAATTAGATTTCGAAAGGGAGAAATTCGATTTCTACAAAACTATAGAATTGCAAAAGCTGGATTTAGATCGAAGAAGTACACAGCTGTCTTAGAGCTAATTGCAGAAAGCTTTCGTCCAATTAGTTTTCATATTTATTTTCTTTATTATGTACAAAACATAAAAAAAACTGAATTATATTTATTTTTAATACACAAATTTATTGTTTTCGTAACACCTTAAATCGGTACATATATTTTTAAAGATTCTTCTTCTTTAATTAAAATATTCTTGAATTAGAATGTTTCGCGCATCTATTCCTCTTTGTAGCATGATACTTGAAGCACTAGTCGTTTCATTCAATTCTAGATTTTGAGCATCATCCGATTCATCCACCAACTCTAAATAATCAGGTACATTGTTAATAAACATTATGTTATGTAACACGGCACAGGGCGTTTATAATAGTGCCTGATTTTTGAGGTGAATACCGAAGAATTCTGTCCCGGCCCAATATTCGGAATCTATTTTTTAAAACGCCTTTGCATCGCTCGACACAATTTCGTGCCTTTCGATGTGTCACATTATATGCTTCTTCTGCCTGGCCTACAGTATTTCTGATCAGTGTCATTAACCAGGGTCGCTGCTCATAGCCGTTATCACCTAAATTGAAAAATGAAACACATATGTTTATAATTATATTAATTAACTGAAATTTTTATATAATTAACCTATTAACCAAGAATGGGTATTTCCATTATTAAAAATACGCTCCATATAGCGTTTTACTTGGCTGTTGTGCCAAACATAGGTGTCATGGGCCATTCCTCCATAACGTGTATTAATGCTTAAAATTTGCAGATCATAATTGCAAATCTAGAAATATATTTATGAACGTTTTTATTTTTACCAATATGTATTTTCGGTGTTTACATCAATACTTACTATCTCGACATTTTTAGTATGAGCCCTCTTTCGCCCGTTTTAATAAGCGCATGCTCCACATCAGAGCTAGGCTTTTGGATAATGATATGGGCACAATCAATTGCTCCAATTATCCCGGGAAACCCAAATTTATCATAAAACCTGAAAATAAAATTTTAGGAATGTATTTATAACTTAGTCAACAGTCTATTGGTACGTTGTCAGCTAGAAACCTACGTTCTCTTGATTTCATTCATTGAATGCTCGTTTTGCGAGAATTTTATGTAGCGCGGGGCAAGAATTTCGTCGATTGCTCTGCCAACAAGATCGATACATCTTGATATTGATGTTTGGGAAAGCCCAAGAAGAAAATCGTGTCGCACATTTTTCTGATAACCACCTAAAAAATAAAACAATAATCAGTTAATTTAATATCAAAAACTAATAAATGTAGGTAAATAGATAACTTATCATTAGCTACGACACTTAAAAATGCCAAAACCTGAAGATGATGCGGGATGGACGTATTCCTTCGGGCCACACGCATACATAGTTCTAAGTCTGTAATTAATGACTGCACCAAAAATTTAGGCAGCCGATAAAAACTGATAAATGTCGAGTCTGGTAACCTAAATACATTTTGAGTATCTCGCATTTTTTTCGGGTAGCTCGCACATCTTTTACACGATGTCTCTCATCCGAATATTCAAAAACTAAAAACCGTAGCATAATATAAAATAAATTTAATGATTTATTTTTCCATCACAAATTGATAGAAAATGAGAATTGCCATTTACTTCTTGTATATTTTCCAAGATTTTCCACTAAACACCAAAAAATATAAATCTACTTATAAAATAATTATAATAATCAATATTTATTATAATTTGAATTTATAAACAATTTGATGTAGATAATAAATCCACAAGTAAGCAAATTTGTAGATGTCATAAAAACACATTTGACACTTGTGATTGCTGAGTGATAAACTTTACGGCTGAATATAATATTTTTACAGAATGCGATTTTAGTGAAATAAGATAAATTTTTGTGTAAACTTTTGATTTGTAAAATTTTACACGTTTTCACGCTTTCTACCCGTCTTCATACGCTCCTGCATCCATGCAATTCTAAGATTCAGTTGGTTGTTTAAATTGTTGGCTTCAACTAATGCATTATTAGCTTTACACAATTCATTGTGAATCTTTTCTACGTTTGTAGAACGAGTGTTTTGCTTGCAGGAGGACTGCAAAATAACCGTCCATTGTCGATTATATTTCATCTATCAAATATCAAATAATTTGTATTTAGCGTCGGGTAAAGATTCGTCTGATCGTATAACTTAAACGTATGTTATCTAACCGTGAAATGCCGGTTATTTGTTATAACCGAGCTTGAATCAATTTTTTTTTTGTGTTGCTTATACATGGCTGTGTGTTCTTATAATCGTATTGTTTTATTCAAGCTCGTGTGATTGTTCCTTAAATTGTGTGATCTTCAATTGACGGTTATATAGCATTACAAGTCAAAGCGGAGCAACTGTGGTCCAAAAAAAGCCCCAAAATTGTTTAGTGACCCACATATATATTTATAGTGAGTTTAACATTACATTTCTGCAATTTTTAAGCAAAAGTTTCTGATATTTAAAATAATAAAAAGGTCCACAAAAATCACACTTTAAACTACATAGTAGATTAACTAAATTTTCCAATCATTACAATTTTCACAAATAAAAATGTAAATTAAATAGACACTACTTCCATATAACCTCAGATATTTTACTTTTGTCCGCTAGAGCACACTGTCCCATTCAGAATGTATTTATTACTTTATTATTTCAGGATTGGAACGATCTTAAAAATAACATTAAAAAGAAATTAGGGCACAACAAGAAGGAGATTTCTGCCACTGGCGGCGGTTCATATAATCTTATCTGTTTTCACCCCAGCAGGATCACCCCAGCAGGAAAGCGTGATTGATATATTGAGCCTAGGTAAGACTTGTTCCGCTTCAAATAAACCTTCGAATTAGTCAAGAATATTACGCCAACAACAGAACCATCAACATCAAACAGCGCGAACTCTACTTTTGAGCAGCTATCCACTTACCCGAATACTGCAATAGAAAATGTTACAACCTCGCCAGATCAGGAACCTCAAAATACAGAAAACCAGCTAAATTCAACCCTACTTCCAAGAATAAACAAAAAACGTGCCCTCTCCAGTAATTTTCATGAGGAAAGAAGGCAACTTCTTGAATCTCAAACTAAAATTTTGGAAGAGCAAACAAAACAATTGAAGGAATGTGCTCGATAAAGCGTAAGTCATACGAGATGCAGGAAAAAAGTTTAAGATGTGGACCGAAATTCAAATGGAAAAGAGGAAGTCACGCCAGCAAAACATGGAGTACAAATTAAGAGCCCTGGAATATAAAGAAAGAAAGCTGGCTTTACAAGAAAACAGTCAGTAGTACCAAAATAACCGATCATGTAAATATCAGAATATAAAGAATGAAATTTTTAATTATGTGAGTTTATGAAAGTAATTATGAAAGCCTGAATTTTTTTTGCAAGAAAATTTTTATATTTTAGTTTTAAGTTTAATAAAATTGATTTGCAACGTAAATTTATTTGTTTTTTTAACAAATCTTATACATAATTTGGGGCCTCACTCTTTGCCCGACATCAACGTTTTCTCTATCCACCAATCCTATGAGGTTTTCACTATCAGCCTCTATGTTTGCCTCCTGCATTTCAATTTCCATGTTGTGGGAAATACACAAATTATGTAGAAAGCACAACAAACGTTTATAATTTGTACTGCTTTATGTAATGCAGTTATCTTGCTTCCAACAAACCACGAAACCGGTTTTTTAACATTCCAATGGTTGGCTCAATAATGTTTCGACCTCTCGAATGTTTCGTATTGAACATTTGTTTATGAGACTCTGCCGCAGTTGTTCTAAATGGTGTTACAATGTACGGTTTAACAGCATATTCGGCATCACCTGGAATATAAAAGAAAGAAACCATTTGAAAAAAAACGTCTGATAATTTTTTGAAAATTACCTATTCAGCATGTATTAATCTGGCCACTGTCGTAACTAGTCTTTTCTTGAGTTCTGTATCCAAATCGCTTGAATTAAAAATAAATGAATCGTGGCATGATCCTGGGTGATTACTATCCACACACGTAATCCTCATTCGACCATCACAAACACAATTTAAATTATTAAATAAAACCCATCAAAATTATTATGACTAGTATAATCTTTATATGCGTCCCGTCCTTACAGCCAATCACTCCAGAAAAACCAACTTTTCCATAAAATGCCAGTTTGATTGTTACGCCGCGTCTTTGCGTCGTTCCGGCACATAGAGAAACGCCGGTGCACTGCCCCGCTTGATCTATGCATTTTCGGTGTACTGCAACTGATATGGCAACTTAACGAAGAGAGAGAGGGGAAAAAAATCGAATTTTTGTGATTGATCGGGTGATAGATTTTTTTTGGAGTTAGTAAAGTTTTGGTGGCCAGTCGAGATAATGAGATTGGTTTTTTTTTGTGTTATATCTTAAATTCTTAAAATTTGATGATTGTTTGTTTTTTTTTTCTGTGGAAAAGTTGAATCATTGTGTATGAAAAAATAAAATAATTTTTTTGCGGTACATTGAGTGTTATATACATGTACTGGTTCAATAAATAAAATAAAAACAAAAAAATTTATATATTCAGTTTGATGTAATGTTCATTGATCATAAAATACAAAAATAAAAGAAAAAAAACAAAATGAAACTAAATCTATAGAATTGTTAATTGTTTAAGGTTAATTTAAAATTGTGATTCAACATAAAGAAAATAAAAAAAAATACAAAAAAAAAAATAAACCAAAAATTGTAACGTGTTGTTAAAAAAAAAAAAATTGTAGTAAACCGTTGTTTTATTAAAAACAAATACAAGTTGGGATAATTTTCTACGTCTAGTATAACTCGATAGAAAATTCTAAAAGTGTCGCCTCATGGCTGGTCTCCACTTGTTTATTTTTCTCTTGACTAAAAATAAATGACAAACGGCTCGTGACATTTTTTGTTCAACTACTAACATAAAGAATATAACTAATTCCTCTCTTTGAGAATAAGAAAAAAATTTGAATTTGGTTCGTTTTTTGAATAATACAATTTTTGGCAAATCGCTTTTGTATTCCACAATTTATTATTTATGTTTTATTATAATAACACAAATTTTTTTACATTTTCACCTAAAATTTATTAAAAAGTTAAAATTTTGCCAAAAAACATCAAAATTCCATTTTATTTGTCAAAATATTCAACATAAAATGACATTAAATTGAGCATAAAATACAATTTATGCTCAAATGGCACAACGTCATGACAAAAATATTGAATATTCTGATCTTTTCCTCTCTTGACAAAATTTCAATGCGCATGCTCAAATCAATTTTTGTGTATGTATTTTGGAAAATGTACTAAAAATTCTCACGAGGAAAAAAATCAACTAGATTTTTTTTTGCCAAGAGAAAAATACAAAAATGGAGACCAGCCATGACGTGGAATATCGTGGATTTGCTGTACAGTACATTTAGTGCATTACTATTCTTATTGTCGATTGGTGAAGTACGGTTTTTTTGGCGGTACAGTTGTGTTACGCATATATTGATGATTGGCGTATTGCGGATTGGATTGTCGGTCGTAAGTTTTGGGGATTACCGCTATTTACTGATTGCGGTGTTGAACCAACTCATCGGTTACCGTTCTGCGGATTACGGTTGGTCCGTTGTCAGTGGTTCATCAAATTTTGCAGGTTGCAGACGTCCAGATGAAGGTCAGCTTGTAAGCCGCCGGGAGTAACAACAAACAAACAAACAAATAAAAAAAGTTAGTTCAATCTGTATATATATTATATTTTATTTTTATATTAATTCATTCACAAATTTGCTTTGTATAATTTCCGTTAATTTCGTTCAATTTTTTTTCTTAGCAATATTTTTTTTTTTTTATAACTTTGATTCAATTTTTTTTTGGCCCCACTTCATTATTAGTGTTATTTTTTTTTTTTTGCTTTACTAATACCATGATTTATGCCCGTGCGCGTACAGTTTATCGTTGTTATTTCTTTTATTAAGCTACATTTGGCGGTTATTTTTAATTGGCATGCTTGTTATATATTTCTTTTACGTATATAGGAACATTTTTTTTAAAGCCCTCTCTCTCTCTCTTCGTTCCTTTTCACTGTGTTGCTTTTCATTTTCTTAATTTTTTTTTGTATCAGAGGTCGAGAAGATGATGATGAGCGATTAGTAAAATCATAGTGGTGTGCTGAGAATGGGTTGAGGGTTCGGTGCCCGCCCAGGCCTGTTGGTTGCCGGAGCCCAACCGTGCAATTTCTTTAGTTACTTTTCCCCGTTATTATTCTGTCTATCATGCGGTAATTCTAGCTTCGATCATGTCTTGGAAATCTCCCACCCCAGCTCTGAGCCAAGCCAGCTATACCGCGTTCCAAGACCGCTGATCGGAGATTCTGTTAGCGGAATTTCGGTGGTAATTTGGAGTTTAAGGGATCGGTGCCACGTATTGTGTACTTTTCACAATACTTTTAAGTATTGTGGCACCGTCAAACCCAACTCTACCGAGATTTTGTTACAGTGGCGCCCAAGATTATTAAAATGACTTTAATTTTTCTCTCTAATTCGTTTATTTTCAGATTTAATTTTTATATTTCATGTCCAAATTTAGCTACTTTTCAATTTTTTTTTCTTTCATATTAAAAGTTTACAGTTTTGACTTGGCGCGCGCATGTGATGGTGCTTCCGGCAATTTTGCCGTTTGAGCTCACACAGATGTGGGCGTCAAATTCTTCTATCTCTTCGGATAGAGTCCGGTGGGGTTCACTGTTCCTTTACTCGGATTTACGCTTAAAAGTTTCATTAATATGTCTTCACTTTTTCTATTCCGTTTCCTTCGGCACATGCATTTGTGGTGATGTCCTGCATTTAAAGCTGTTTGAGTTCACACAGCTGCACGCGCCGAAGTTTCTTTTCCCGGGGCCTTGGAGCTGGGATCGATCACCATTTCCACTAGGTGGTGTTGATTGTGGTTGGGGTTCTCAGTTTCATGGTTTCGGGTTGACTGTTAGAGTTCAATTTCCTCCTTAACGTTTTTTTCTCATTCTCTAATTTTTGATATAGAGCGATGGTTTTTTAGGTCGACTGATTCCATCTTATGTGTTGATTTCGGAACGGCTTGCCCCAATTCAACATCCTGACAGGTGATATTAGCGGCTCCACCAGTTGGTTCTAAGTCCCAAGTTGATTTGGTTTGATTTGCCCTGTATTGTTGGAGCTGCTGTGTTTACCATTTGTTTCAAACTTTATTTTTTTTCCTTTTCAATTTTTTTTTGTTGTACGCGACGGGTCCGATACGCAGGGCGTCGCATCTTCTCCTGCCCTCGGCACCCACATTTGATTTATTGTTTGAATTCTTTTGATATTTTGTTGATTTTTTTTTATTTGTTAATTGTGTGGAGGTTGGTATATGATCTTTATTTCTTGTATTAATCGCATTTTTTACTGCACTGGAAAAGGCTTCAGTATTTTTGAGTCGCCGGTAATCACTAAGTTACACGAACCCACGATTCAGATACATATCTGTTTTTGTTTCTTTTGCATTGACGGATTGGCAATTGCTACTGTTACTTTTTATTGCGAGTGGTCGATTTGCTCGGTTTAGACTTTTACCGTCAATATTACAAGTTAATTATTCCTAAGCTGGAATTTCTCAATACTACCATATTTTGTTATTGTTTTTATTTTCTATCGTATTGGTATATTGTATCCGCGTAGTAGTCGTTGCCTAACTGCAAATCTTCAGCATTCTTTAAAATAATTAAATTGAATAACTAGCGTGTGTTAATTTGCATTGATATTCAAAATGGACGTCTCGATGCTGAAGTGTGACGAGATTGGAGTCGAGTGTGAGCTGCGTGAGATACCACCGAATAATATCGGAGCATTTGAGACTCTGAGACAACAAGTTGAGGATGAGCAAGCTGGCAGGGTTAGCTTACCAAAAAAAATGCACCCACGTGCAGCTAGGAAACCCGATGCCGAAATCGAGTCCTGTCGGGTTAAGTTAATTGCGTTGCGCGAGGAGATCGTGAACATACAAACTACTGCCACAGCGGAGCAAGCAAACGAGGCTCATCGAATCGTATCTAGACTGATACACGTGCGTGGAAGATTAGAGCGAGCAACTCAATCTCCTACTTATAGAGAATTAGCGCAACAGACGCTGCAACCTTGTTTGAAGTTACAAGAAACTCTTGAGGAGTATTTTGACAATTCCGACACGTTGGACAAATCTATTGAGGTCACTAAGCGAGTGGAGATAGAAACCAGGCCGGTCATCGAGCCGGAAACTGCAACTGAAAACAAGTCTGATGCTAACCCATCAATATTTCCAGGTAATGCAATAGACCTAAAACACAACGAAACCGATGCCACTGTTGCTCCACAGGACCAGTCCTTCCAGTCGGAACCCAATATGTTGGCCGCAATGATGACACAGTTGACCCAGTTGACCGCGCAAATGGCAGCGTTGACTCAAAGGCAGGAGGCTCTTCAACTTCAGTTGTCGGCTTGAACCCCATTATCGGCGGTGAAGATTACCGCTATTCAGCCGCCTATCTCTAGGCCACTGTCTCCTCCTCCTGTGGCTCGTGTACAATTTCAGGATAGTGATTCTATGGTCACCATTCCGAATCCGACACCGGCGACTACTACTCAGGTTACACCCGCCATTAGTCATACGTCTGCTGTTCCTCTCACCGGTAAGAATCTTTATTCCGATTGTAATCGGTCTCCAAATGATCCCCTCAATAGCACGTTTAACCCCACTGATGCAGTGAATTCCAGCCCATCTTATGGCGAACCTTCTAGTGTACCTGCGCATGCTTCCAACATATCCGGTCCCAGGTATCTTGCGCGTAGCGGAATCACATTTGGGGGAACCATGTCAGGTATCACGGTTGACATGTTCATTTTCCAACTGGAAACCGTAGCCTCGTCAATGAATATGCCCGCAGAAGCAATTATGGCGGAGATGAGTACGGTGCTACGAGACGTGGCCCTCCAATGGTACTGGATTTATCGTCGGCATCATCCCAGAGCCATGTGGGCTGATCTAAGAAGGGATTTTATTAACAGATTCAAAGATCGCCGCACTCCTTATGAGATTCGCAGGGCAGTCGAAGCCAGAAAACGGCAACCGCACGAGAATTTCATTGATTTTTACCATCACTTGTGGGGCCTTACTCTTCAATGCCAAACTCCTTATTCGGACGAAGAATTAATACAATTATTATTATCTAATATGAAACCTGTTTTACAATACCACCTGACAGATCGCCATTTCAATAGCATAGGGGAACTGATAAAGAGCTGCACTGCCTGGGAGGACACTCTAAAGCGCTTCCGTGTTTCATCGGACCCTTCACAGTACGTCAAACGCGGAATTAGTGAGCTAGCAGTTGGTGATTATGATGATAAGGGAATGTCCGTGCCATACGCGAATGCTTATCCACCTGAATCTCCTCCTGAGTGCGCAGTGTCTGCGTTAAATGTCACCCGTAGGTAATTAGTGAGTACGTCGGAGCGAACAGAGCGAGCAGTACCTGTTGGTACCGTCCCACAACAGTCCACTGGATCGAGACAATATCCTATTTGTTACAACTGCTTAGATATTGGCCACACTTACCTAGATTGTCCTATTCCACCAACGGATATATTTTGCTACAAACGTGGTTTAAAGGGCACCAAGCCGCGTTGTCTTCGTTGCGCGGGAAACCAAACGAGTGGTCAATGGAGATCTGGGAGCCAGGGACCACTGCGGACAAATACCCCCAGCATCTTAAAGGAGGACGCAGCCAGCAACACGGACCCAGAGCTTCGCCGAGGATCTCCATCAGGGGGAAGGGATCAAATGAGCCCTTGATAGCTTTCGTAGAATCTTATGATTCCGATTCAATGTCTGGATCGGGTTTGTTCGAATCCAACTCACTGATGGTAGATGCTTCCGTGCCTTCACTTCTTCCAGAATGTCGAGCAGTCAACACCTCTAAATTAGGTGACTCCATTCGGAGGAACCCTTCCGTTGATACTGGTCAGAATTACTCAACCTCGGCCACTATACTTACCTATAATTCCGTAGATCCCTCTAATACGTCTTCTTGTTCCACTGTTATTCCACTAGACTTCGTCACCAGAACTTTGCCGTAAAGCGAATCTATCCGGCTTTCTCGAATAGGCAGTCTAACTCGTTTGTCACGCTCAAAAAAATATTGGGAGAAGCGTCGGATCATGAGATCCTTCGTCGTTTCCTCTATACTCGGTTCTGAAACAGGTGATGTGAGGCCTTACGATGATGTCCTTGTTAATGATGTTCCTTACCGAGGTCTTTTAGATAGTGGAGCTAGTGTGAGCGTGTTGGGTTGTGAGTCCGAAAGGTATTTATCTGATAAATCGCTGAAAATTCACAATTTTCCTTCCCACATCAATACTGCCAGTGGTCATTCTCAGCGAGTGTTCGGCTATATTAATGCTCGTGTGAAGTTTAACAATATATCTCACGATTTAATTTTATACATAGTACTCTCGTTAGAGCAGCCTCTTTATCTCGGGATCGATTACTGGAATCGATTTGGGATAATACCGAAAATCTCCTCACTAAGTGCCTCCAACGATCTGCATACTTTATCGGCTGCGCCCAAATTTCACCTCCTTTTTAGCGAAGATTAGCAAACGTTGGATCGAGTCAAAGAATTATTTTCTTCGAGTGACCACTTGGATCTAGGCCGTACTTCCTATCTGTTTCACTCAATTGATGTGGGATCGGCAAAACCTGTCAAACAGCGTTTCTATTCGGTATCTCCGGCCATTCAGGGACTCATGTATAGCGAGGTGGACCGGATGTTGTCCTTGGGCGTTATCGAGGAATCCACAGAGTTCCTGGTGTTCACCGGTTACTTTAGTTCGTAAGGCCAATGGCAAGGTTCGTCTATGTTTAGATGCTAGAGAAATGAACAAGGCCACTGTCAAGGATGCGTATCCGCTGCTTTTTATCAACGGATTGTTGGGTCGTTTGGATCAGAGCCGATATATATCGGCAATAGATTTAAAAGATTCCTTTTGGCAGATACCTCTCGACCCACAATCCCGAGATAAGACAGTGTTTACGGTATCTGGACGGCCCTTGTATCAATTCACCGTAATGGCTTTTGGGCTATGCAACGCTCCACAGACCCTTTGTCGCCTAATGCACAAAGTGATTCCGCATCAGTTACATGATAAGGTCTTCGTGTACCTCGATGACCTCCTGGTCACATCCGCCACTCTGAATGAGCATTTTAAGTTGCTCAGAGAAGTTGCTCGTCTCCTGAGAGCTGTGGGTCTCACTATCAACCTCAGCAAAAGTAAGTTTGCGCTAAAGGAAGTGAATTACCTGTGGTATGTCGTCGGTGATGGTTGCCTCCGCACCAACCCAGAGAAATGTAAAGCCATCTTGGAATTTCCAGTTCCAAAAACTACGAAACAGATCAGGAGTTTTCTGGGAATGTGCGGATGGTATCGCCGCTTCATCGCATACTTCGCTTCCTTGGCCGCTCCACTTACCGATCTTACAGGAAAACTTTCTAAGACCCGTTGGTCCTCGGCTGCCGATGCTTCTTTTAATGCGCTAAAGACAGCCTTGTCCTCAGCTCCCGTGCTGGCTAACCCTGACTACAGCAAGCCCTTCTATATATAGTGCGAAGCCAGTACCGTCGGTGTGGGTAGCGTTTTATTCCAGGTGGACATCGAGGGTTTCGAGCGCCCCATTGAGTTTATTTCCCATAAGTTTAATGCGGCACAAAGAAACTACTCGGTGACCGAATTGGAGTGCTACGCCGCGGTACTTAGCGTGCAAAAGTTTCGGCCTTATATAGAGCGGTATCCCTTTGTGATATACACAGATCATGCCAGTTTGCGCTGGTTGATGTCACAGAGGGATCTGTCAGGGCGCTTAGCACGGTGGAGCCTAAAACTTCAGGTATTTGACTTCCAAATCGGATACCGGAAGGGGTCTAATAATGTGGTTCCCGGCGCTCTATCTCGAGCATTCTGCGAAGAGTCTACAAAGGCGTCTGAACCTGTTATTAGTATCAAAGCTGGTGGCTCCGCGGTCTCTTCGAATAATCCTTTGCCTGTCTCCGGGTTCAGTAATCCGGTTCGTGTTTGCAATCTTACGGATCCTGTGACTATTCCTGTGCTTCACATCGATCTTACATCCACTGCGTTTCAGGATGAGGAGTATGTTCGTCGGATTGCTCAGATTGAACAGTTGAGCGACTGTGAACACAACTTCAAAATTCATGGAAATAAATTGTTGATCGCTCCTTCTTACGGTATGCGGTACGTAGACACTGACATTCCCCAGTTTAGATTGGTTGTTCCTTCCTCTTTGACTGCTGATTTGATTGAACAGGCTCACGTTCCTCCCACCTCAGCACACTTTAGCGGTGGTAAAATGCGTTGCAAATGGTGGTGTTTCCAAAAACCAAAATGCATACACAATGCCCTGTTGTGAATGTTTAAATAATTTACACAAAATTCCACTTTCACCGGTTCACAAAGCTAACTATTTATTATCATAATGTTGGTGGCATGTCATCTAAATCATCTAGATTTTTTTAATTACGTTATTAGTACTGAATATGATATATACACAATTACGGAAACCAATTTTCATAAATCAATTATTGGTACTGAATTTTTGTCTTCAAATTTTATTGTGCATCGCTGTGACCGTTCATCTGTCAATAGTCTAAAATCATCAGAAGGAGGCGTTTTAATTGCAGTTAATAAAAGGATTACTAGCCAAATGTTACGAACTTCACCATCATTAGAATGTGTTGCGGTACAGTTGGATATGATCGTCCAAACTATTGTGATCGTAACAATTTATATACCACCGTATACTACTCTGGAGGTTTATACGTTTTTTATTGAGTTTATTTCTAATTTAATGAGTGAATTTGATAATGATAGAACAAGCTTTATTATTAATGGTGATTTTAACCTACCAAATATTCACTGGGTTCCTGATGATGAGTATGGTTTTTTATTACCAACTAACGTAATTACAGTGGTTGATCAATATTTGGTGGACTCTGTGTCTATTTGTGGATTCAATCAAATTAATGGCGTAACAAATGATAGAAATAGGTATCTGGATTTAGTTTTTCCAAATTTTTAAGATAATATTTTTGTAACGGAGTGTTGCCATTTGTGGATAATAGTATTGATCATAAAGCTATAGAGATTTCATTTAAAAGTTATTCTGTTTCTGATACTCGTATATCTGAAGAAATTTCCTTTTATGATTTTAGGAATGGCAGTGTTTCCGGTTTGAGTGAATTCTTAGCAAACCTGGATTAGTCTTAGATTTACAATGATGTAGATGTTGATAAATTTTATGAAATTTTGTTTGCAGGTTTTAATGAATTTATTCCTAAAAAAAGTATGAAGTCAGTGGCGAATTATCCACCTCAATTAACCAAAGAATTGATTAAGTTAAGCAATCGTAAAAATAAATGTCGAGTAAAATTTATGAGAAATCCTTATAATAAAACTAAAAGCTGGAATCGCAGAAACTTTTTTTAAATAAAAATAGTGAGGCTTATAATGAGTATATGAGGGTTATTGAATTTAAAATAAGTAAGGATCCAAAATTATTTTGGAAATTTGTTAATTTGAAACGGAATTCTTCTGAGTTGCCGATGACTATGTATTTTGAGCAAGACAATAGTTCTGATCTCAATGAAATTGTTGAGTATTTTAGGAAATTTTTTTAGAGTACATTATAGATTCGTAAATTGTTGCAAATTTAGATCAGGTTTAAATGAAGAATGAGTAAAACCTCCAGTTCAATTTGACGTTTTGAAAGTTTCCGAGACTGATATTATGGATCATCTGGATCCCTCTAAGAATGGCTGTGGTCCGGATGGTATATCTTCCTCAATTTTGAAATTATTTAAGTTTGAACTTTGTTATCCTTTGAAATTATTATTTGAGAAATCTTTAAATTCTTCAGTTTTTCCGGTGAGATGGAAAACTTCCTCAGGTGATCGTTCTAATGTAGCCAATTAGAGAGGCATTTCAATTTTGTAAGGAATTCCTAAGCTCTTCTTTATCAATTAGGCAGCATGGTTTTTTCAAAGGCAGATCAACTACAACTAATCTCGTTGAGTTTCAACGGGAAACTATTGATGCATTTGATTCTTATAGTCAACTGGATGTTGTCTGTACTAACTTCACAAAAGTGTTTGACTCAGTTCAGCATCAAAGCATCTTAAAAAACTAAATAATTTTGGATTTTCTCGAAAAATCATTGCTTGGGTGGAATCGTATTTAACTGGCCGTACCCAATATATTAATTTAAAGAATATCAAGTCGAATTTAACAAACGTTCTTTTGGGAGTGCCTCAGGGCTCACACCTGCATCCTCAATTATTTTTGTTGGACTTGTTACATTACTCAAAAGGACTTATGTATGCCGACGATCTTAAACTATTCCGTCAAATTTCTGATGCTTCTGATGCTGCTAAATTACAATCCGACCTTGATTCATTATTTAATTGATGTTGTCTGAATCATTTAGATTTGAATATTAAAAAATGTGCGGTTATATCTTTATCCAAGAAAAAATCGCAAATATGTTATGATTATTATATTAATAATGAAATATTGAATCGGGTTACCCAAATCAAAGACTTGGGAGTGACATTTGACTCTAAACTGAGTGTTACAACACACATTGATAAGATAATCGTAAAGTCGTCTTCTTTGTTGGGGTTAATACAACGTCTTTCTAAAGAGTTTAAGGATCAGAAGACTCTTCAGATTTTATATTCATCATTAGTTCGATCTAACTTAGAGGGGGAGGGGGGGGGGGGGGGGTGGGCGAGTAGCAGGGACAGCAGAGACGCAACGATTTCAACAACAAAGTGAAGCAACACTACCTACAGTTAGTACAAATTTGGGTGACCGCATGGGAACATGATGATGGAACGAAATCTCGCCCCCCTCTCACAACCGCCGATGGAAAAAATGGTGGGCCGATGGAAAAAATGGTGGAGGGGAATAATAATAGTTGTTTACAGCTTTTCAGAAAAAAGAGTTTGCGGTACAGGAAATTTGTGTTGTCATTGTGTCTTTTTACAAGTTGGAGCAGTAGAGATGAACTTTAAAATTGTATTGTCTTGTGATAAATAAATTACTAAAAAATATTATTACTAACAAATTTACTAACTATCAACTACTTAGGTGTCTGGAACCGGGTTGAGTCTTTGTTGCTAACATTCCTTTCCCATCCCTCGATCTTGTTATATGTAAAAAGGTGTACGACGGCGGACTTGCTTAATGCTTGATCGTACATCGCAATCAATCAATCAATCAAAATCATTAGTTCGATCTAACTTAGAATATGCCATAGTTGTATGGGCTCCTTACTATTCGACGCACATTGAACGAATAATATTTAATCTTTTTAATATAAATATAAGGCTTCTAGGGTTAACAATGCAGTTAACGAGTCAATTAATTTTATGATTGTAAACTTTAATCATTTCGAACATATCTTTGATTTCGGAATGACGAAGGAGAGGTATAAACATAATTTGAGAAATTAGTTAAATGATATGCATTTAATTCTAAAATACTTATTTCTATTATTTCGTAAATATAGCCTTTTGTTTCGTCATATATATTTATTTTATTATATATTTCTAATTGAAAATGTTCATAGTCATTAGGGAACAAATCCTGTAAAATTATTATTATAAATAAAAAAAATAAAAAAGTCCAATATGAATAACTCCCAATTTTATAATTGGCGATACAGAACATGCGATAGTAAAAAGTTAAGTTAAATCCTTCTTTAGCAATTCAAAAGTGTTTAACGAACCTTAAAGGAACTTACATAACTTACAAATTATTGGGTAATTCCAAGGGCTTAGAAGAAATCCTCACTAGCACTAAAAAACAGTTCCACGCTACTCATTTTATTGATTATTAATTTTTTTTAATTAAACCGCACAGTAAATAACCAGACGCACAAAAACAAAGATGATTCATATATATTCCGTCAAATAGAAGGAAATTATTGGTGCTGCCTGATAACTAAAGTTTCTGTCATTTGTCACGTCACATGAATCGACTAAGAGAATACCAATTCATAAAGTGATGTGATAGTTACCACATCAGTTGAAGTGATGCAAATAAGGGAATAGGGGCTTAAATGAGGAAATAGATCAAAAAAAAATTAAAGGTGCAATTTTGAGAAAATTGAAAGAATGTTTGGGCGGCCTTTCTGAAAAATAAGAAGTGAAAGATGGTATCATTTTTATAATTATTTTATAATCCCTATTCTGGGATGGATGAGCCCAATTCATTCAGCCCAATTTATAATTTTTGGACAGTTTTTTTGTTTTTCTATAGCAATAAATACAACACCAAGTGCATGCAATTCTTAATTATTTGATACCCTGTATCTTAGAAAACAAAAATAAAAAATATAAAAATTATTTTCCATAAATGTTTTGTTTAACGAGTTTTACACAACCAAAACATAAAAATGATAAAATTCAAATATGACTTCCGGTCCCATACAAAGAATACATGATTTCACGTATTTTCCACCACATACCTTTCATAAATTTGCAACTGTTTAGATAAAAAAATTAACGCACAGAATTAGATATGTATTCACAAATTTAAATAAAATGAAACCTGCAAAAGAAGAAAGTTCGAATCACATTTCTATATCCCACGAAATTATTTTGTTATGCTAAAACTTTGAAAATTCTTGGAAAACATCGTTTTCCACTGGGTTTAACCGCATGTTTTTTTGTCAGTCATGAATAATAATTTAAAGACGAAAAACAAAAGTAATTATAAATTTTATTTGTTTTCTAAACGAAATGTTAATTAAAAGGATTGTTTTGCACGTAAAAGAATAAATACTGTTGAAACATTTTTTGTCGGCTTTACACAAAATTGTCGGTCGCTTAAAACGTTAAAAATAAAAATAAAACAACCGCGAAAAACACAAATACAATTGTTCGTAAATACTAATATACTTCTACGTGTTAACTTGTAAAACACGTTAAAAATGATCTTAGGACCGGTTGCATCATTTCAACAAAAGACGAAGCTGGTGTGGCTCCTAGAACATTAAACAGTTTGTATTATCTAGAGTTTTTGCGAAATGAACTTCCAATAGTTCTGGCGGATATTTCAGCAACGCACCTAGAAAACATCATATAGCAACATGATGGTGGTCCTGCTCATTTTACTCATCAAATAAAGGATTGATTGAATCCTAACTATAATAATCGCTGATTTGTACGAAATGGACAGATTCACTAGTACGCAAGATCGCCGGACCTTACAGTGCTAGATTTTTTGAAGTGAAATCATAATAGAACATTTTTAAAACTACAGCACCATAGAATCTAAAACAAATTATTAATTTAAATTTGCAACACTGCCAGAATTTAAGAATTTAATTTTAGAGTTGCTAGCTAAATTGGAACAAATTATAGTCAAAAATCGTAAGTGATTTGGATAAGCTGCTCATATTTAGAAAAGTGTAATTCAATTTATTGTTACTCCTTAAGTAAACGTTTCTGAAGCTGAACTTGATGAAAACTTAAAATTAAAAATATTGACTTCAATTTGTAATGATGGAACTTCTCGAGTTTCACTATAGTTTTTCTGTACACAAAACAAATGGCATCACCTCGAATGTGTCCTTCGATTGTTTAAGCCGATTCGTGATTTGAACCGGCGGTAACTTGGACGATATTGTGGGTATGATCAATGCCTCTAATTGAACAATGTCGTTGCGATCGACACGAGATCTAATTTTTATCTTGAACTGCCTCTTGAAAACCCGGCTGTGTAGAAGTATTAAGCGTATTGATTTTTATATCAACCTTTAAGGCGAGACACTTGCAACCGATTGATGAAATCTTCCGTTCCAAATGAATGCGTTGAGCCTGAATCTAATAAAGCTCGACAACTAATCCAATTACCGAATCAATCTTGTACTTCAATTAAGGCTGTTGGTAAAACGGGAATCCTTGGCTGAGTTGACGATGGTGGTGGTATCCTCGTGATATCTTTTGGTAGGTTTGTCTGACTTACTGCAAATCGGGCAACAACTTCATTTGTATTGACTTCGGTTGGTAACGAGGAACATTGGTTGGCACTTGGGATGTCACTGTTTGGTATAATATGCAGGAGAGTGTTATGACGTTTTGAACACTTCCAACAGTGTTTGGTACTTTTGCAATTGGCAATTAGGTAACCATTACTGAAGTAATTGAAATACATTTTCGACTTGGTAAGGACTCCCTTCGAGCTCCGACGGACATTTCTCTGAATTTTGGGCAATGAACCAATCTATGGTTTATGTGGCAAATTGGGCAACTAAGTAACCGAGCAGAGGAATGAAACGTTTTACTGTTGCTTGTCTGGTACGGTTGTAATTACCTCTGTGGGTTATGCGTTCAGGAGCCGTCTCCATTAATGCATCCATTCGCTTGCTTAGGAAGTCAAGAAATTGCTGAATTGTAGGGTAGTCTTCTTCTGCAGTTTCATATTTCCACATACGTCTCGTTTCTTCATCTAACTTATCACTGGCTAACAAAATTATCCATGGGTCTCGTTCCGTCACTTTTGGACCAAGTGATTTTAAGCCGCGTACTGTTTCATCAACTACATCATGTAACTTCATAATATTATTGGAAGAGGCTTTATTCACAGAGGGAGATCAAATTGAATTATATGGATTTGCAGATGCTTCAAAATTGGCATACGCCGCATTAATTTATAGCACAATGAAAACGATTAATGGCTACAAAATAAATCTCCTAACTGCAAAAGAAAAGTGGCACCAATTAAGACTATTAGCATTCCACGCCTCTCGAGCTCTGTGCTGCAGCCCTATTAACAAAATTAATGATATCAATTTGGCAAGTATTCCAGAATAAAGTAATCAGTGGACAGACTCCACGATTGTGCTCAATTGAATATCATCGTGCCTGAGAAGATGGCAAACGTATGTCGCAAACAGGATCACATTTATTTTGCAATACACCAATCGCAGCTAATGGAGCCATGTTTCATCAACCGACAACCCAGCCGACTGTGCTTCGCGAGTCTTGTTTCTAGATGAGCGGATCGAACATCATCTATGATGGAATGGCCCAAGTTGGTTAAGACAAGAGGAAGTTGAATGGCCAAGTCAGTTGAAGCTCTTTCCAGAGTTTCCAGAAGCGGCGCTAAAAGAGCAAAAAATTAATTCGTTGGTACTGGCGAATACCGACATTAGCAATGATTGGCTTGACAAACTCATTGATCGGTGTTCAAGGTTTTCAAAAATCGTGTTTGTTATTGCCGGAATTATAATGCTATTTCGAAAAAAATCTTCGTCCAGATCTGCTGAGGGGCCAATTGTTCAAGCTAAAGGCACTCAAAAAGAACTATTATTATTTTAAAAGAACTATACCGCCAGCTGCTCCAAACTTTCGAGGTTTATGGGAGGCAGCAATAAAGTCCACAAAATATTATTTGAAACGAGTGGTAGGAGAGACACGACTAACTTATGAAGAGATGGCGACGTTACTGGCCGAAATCGAGGCCATTCTCAATTCTCATCCGCTTTGTGAGATGTCATCGGAGGATTTGGACCCACCAACTCCCGGTAACTTTTTTAATTGGCCACGCACTCAATCTATTACCGAAACCGAACCTGTTAAATGTAAAAGAAAATCGGTTGTTGCGTTGGCAGCATATCCAGCGAATGGCTCAACATTTTTGGCAAAGGTGGCATAAAGAATACCTCCTCTCACTGCACAATCGTCAAAAATGGCAAGTTCCTACTCCGAATCCAGCAATTGGAAATCTCGTAGTTGTCGTGGACAAGGATATTCCACCGACTAAATGGCTAACGGGGCGAATTATGAGTTTGAGTCCAGGTCAGGATGGTTTGGTATGAGTATAGTAAACATCAGAACATAATTTAACGAAATAAACCGGCCAATTACCAAAATTTGTACTTTACCGTGTGGCTCTGTCGAGCCAATGGGCGCGGGATGTTCAGGATCAGAAGCTGAAAATAATATATAAAAATTATATTTATTATTATTATTTAAGTAGTATACAGTTTATACGTATCTTATAAGAATTTTTCTTTAATTTGTGGGGGTTGCGTAATCGCTAACGTCGTTTATCACCCGGCCTTTGAGCGCGCCAAGAACATGGTGGTATTTTGTCGTTTCTGAGTTAATTCTACCCAGCGCAAACTGCGACTCGATCACATGGAACCATATTCTTGGATCTTGGTTCGCCAGGGGTACCAATTTTACGGACAGTGCTGCGATTGTGATCCGACGGGTTGTTGTGGTGCACTGACTTGACGATGATGTGCAGAAAGTAGCAAAATTCACACAAAAAAAAAAAAAAATTATAAAGATGCACCAAAAAAAAATATATCACGCGACAAGTAGTTGTGATGGAAATAATAATAATGAAAATAACACTTGTCCAATTGAATTGACTTCAAGACTGCAATCAATGTTGCGCTGAAATATCAATCAATGTTTTTTTTTTAAAACGCGAAAAAAAACAAATAACAGTAATGCTGATAATATGGCAAAATTACATAATAAATGTCATCACACAATAATACGAAATGTATTTACGCACGACCAAGAACCCGTATACCAAAGAACAAGAAAAACGGAAGTTCGACACAACAATTAGCCCCACGTGAAAAAAATACAACAACAAGAAAAAAAATATACCGGCAAACACAAAATAGACAAACAACAATTTTGGATGCTTGGTGATCTTTTAGGTTGCGGCAGTTTATTTACTATACGAATCGCGGAAATGAGAAAATTCTTTAAAAATTTACAAATTCGGAATCGCTTACCTTTTAATTTGGCTCCCTCTTTGCTCGATGATGTCCGGGAACGGCTGACCCTTGTCGGTTGTCTCCTTGTCATTGCTGTGCGGTTCGGCTGGCTGGATGATCCGAATTAGTTAGCAGCGGTTGTTGTGTCGATTCTGACTGGACTATACTGCTATTGCCATATTGATGTATCGGCTAGGAACTGGACACTCACTGGTTGTTGCGTATGGAATTATGCTGCTACTGCCGAATGGTTGTATCGGCTAGGAACTGGATTTCTCGCTTTTCTCCCCGCAAAATAGTTGCCTCCACTGGTACCTGTTACGCGACTCTTCTATCGTGCGTCGTGGTTTATGCTGGGGGTCTATTACGAAATTTTTCTATTTCGAATTTTTACGAGATCGAAAAAATTCGATACGCCGCGGATTTATTCTATTATGAAACTTGGTAAATTGAATTTGTTATATTATTTATTATTATTAATATTATAATATTATAAATAATATTTAATTTATTTAAAATTAAATATATCATTTACAAAAAATGTATTTTCCACAAAAACACAAAATGCCATACATTTTACAAAATCCGTCAACTAATTAGCAGTCGAATTTTGTCATGTGCGTTCACAAAAATCCGCTGCGAATTTCCTTTTTTGTTTCATAATAAATCGAAATCGAAAAATTTCATAATAGGCCCCCAGATTTTGTGGCGTTGACTGGTATTAGCTCTGTCTCACATGCCAACTGGCGCCGTCAGTTGTTTTTTGTACCCGTGCTCCGACTCTTCTTAAACGCGCCCACGACTTTTTCGGCTATGGAATCTTTTTCGTGATAATTTCAGCAACGGGGAAATCTTGGTCGAAACCCGTTGCTAATCACGTCGGGGTCACCACTTTGTGGGGGTTACGTAATGCCCCACAATTAAATACTTATTATACTTATTTTAATTCTAATAACTCAATAGGTTTATTATGTTTATTTAATTAAAAAAACAAAGCTCGTTAATAATCACAATTATGAATATTAACGCGTCTAAGTTTTAGTTATTTTTCTTACTAACAGATCGCAATGCACGTTGTGTAAATGTGTCGAGGATATTAAGTGCAAGCGACGATAAGCGATTCTTTTTTATTCTCACTGAAACTTCTCATTTTATACCCGCTATAGCGACGAAATATGTATTTGCTAACCCAAATTCACCAAACTATCAACTTGTTGTTACTGATGTCGTTGTCGAAAGCTAAATGGCACGCCGCTCGGAAAAAAGATGAAAGTAATAAATACGGGAGCTAAATGTTACGTCGTACTTCATTAATTTGAAATGTCAACGATGTTTGACACATTTATTGCCCGTGGCAATGGCATGTTGACGTTTGTTAAATTATTGAGATGTGGTAATTATAATATACAATATATGTACTGATTCTTGATGGTAAGTGGTACGCCACGTTACCCGGTGAGTGGTACGGCACAAATTAATGAATTTTCCTGAAATTAAATTTATAGATTTTATTATTATGCACATATTATTAAATTTAATTAAAAGCAGCCAAATTACCTAATAACGTTACTGTCAATAACATTTGACAGCTGATCATTGTTTTTATTAATTTGCCATAAAGTTTATTTTAACATATTGAACAAATTTGGTGAAATTTGCACAAACATTTTTTGTCGCTGGATCAGGAGATGAAATCACAAAAAGGCCACAGGCAGCACTGATTCATGAACTGTTTATTTTTAACTTAATTAATAATGTACAATTTTCATAAATATAATTTTACTTCTAATTGTTATCGCTTTGAAGATCGCTTTATAATTAACCAAAAAGTTAATATCATCAACATTTTCTCAACTTGGTTTTGCCCGGGAAAACAACTTTCCAAAACCAGTTCGTGGTTGTAAGTCAATGAACAAAATTAAAATGAATTTTCTATAATAAATAATAACATTAAAATTTGCTTGAAGAGACACACATATTTTTTAATTAAGCTACAAATGATAATTACAATAAAAGGTTTAAAAGCAATTCACAAATAAACTGTCAAATTACATAATATTAAGAAGTGTCAAAAACTGATAAACAATTTAGAAAAAGTGAGATTAAGATAAGTATTTTAAATAAATTAAAGTTAAATACAAAATCCTAATTAATTTGTTTTGTTTTAGTGGTCGATTCATCGACATATATTGTATTGCCATCTATGATTGGGCATAACTAAATTTTATTTAATTTACCATTATTTATACGAAATCATGGTGAATGTTAGTTGGCGCTTTTATTTTATGACCAAAATCACTTAACAATTTTTTGAATGGTCACTTAGCTTTTAGAGAACGAGCTGCGAGCATCAATTTTGGAAATCAGAAGCTATACATTTTTTTTTTTTTTTTTTTGGTTTTAATATATGCAATCTGTTCTGGGGCTCAAGGCACTCCCAACTCTTTCGCAGTTTACTTTTCCTGTCCAACTTTACGCAGTAGTATCCAAATCGAGGACGTACGGCTATAGAGCCGTTTTGTATAAACCACAAATATAGGGATTCGAACCAGGTACCTCCCGATCCAAACGCCGCAGCTTTAACCACTGCGCCATTTGGTCGTAAGCTCACACACAGTGATTGTCGGAATAAAAGACAAATTTGTGAAAATACACAGATGTCGAGCGTTACTTGATTCAAGATCACAATCATCATTCGTGTCGTAAAGTTGCGTACAACGACTTCAATTTCATCGCCAGAAGGCTAACATAAACATAACTGGGATTACTATTGGCAGCGTGATATTAAAGGGGAAGATTGTGTTCGTGATAGAATCATTGTGCGTTCAAAAATAAACAGCTGGCCGATCCAGATTTTCATAAACTAGCCCCAATTGATTTTTTAATTAGTGCAGACAAATTCTTTAAAATACTACAAAATGAACAAGAACAATTTGAATCGACTATATTGCCAAAAACTATATTCGGTTGGGTTGTATCTGGCCGACAACTTACACATCATTCAGCGTCCAATTAGATATGGACCTCGACAAAACTGGACAATTTTGGGAGATTGAAGAGACAACGAAAATTAATTCAATATCACCAGAAGAAGCTAAATGTGAAGCATTTTTCAAACAAACTTATAAAAAGACAGGAATATGGAAGATATACAATTAGGAAATTCGGTCAACCTAGTAACTCTTCGCTTTTTGGCTTTGGAACGTAGGTTATCAAATAATGCAGGATTGAGAGACCAATACATACATCAGATGAGGAAATATTTGCAAACGGAGCATATGGTAGAAGTAACTGAGACTGAACCAAATCGAAGCGAACAAAGTCATTTTATTTACCTCATCACGCTGTACTGAAAGAATTCAGTGACCCTTCAAAGGTACGACTGTTCTTCGATGGCTCAAGTAGGACAACATCCGGTATGTCATTGAATGATGTTTTAATGTTCGGGCCGACCATCCAACCAACCCTGTGGACGACCTTGATGAGATGGAGGGTAACATTTGGTCTCGCTTGTTCTTCATATCTGGCAATACGCACTGTCCAGCAGCATGATCGAGACATAGGAGATATAAGCGTTCTTCATCATGTATTGTACAATTTTTATGTTGACGATTTTTTGTCCAGTGGTGATGATGTTCAAGTTGCGATGAAGCTAAAAGAAAAAATGACAACCGTTTTGCAACAAGGAGGCTTTTAATTAAGAAAATTGCGATCGAATGTTTCACCTTAGCTTGATGATAACGAAGAAAACAATACAGCAGAATTGTGCAATCGAAACAGTTCATCAATATCAGTCCTGGGTCTGCACTGGCAAACAGTCGATGATATATTATCTTTTAAAGTCAAAGCAGAGCAAGGTGGTCAAGTAATAAGGAGAAAAAATATTTCAGAAGCTTCTCGTGTATTCGACCCACTGCGTTTTATTTCACCTTCAACAATTTTACTAGAAATATTATTTAAAAAATTGTGGCTTTCCATACTAGGTTGGAATGACAAATTACCGGAGCTGTATGAGAAAGAGTATAAAAGCTTGAGAGAGGAAACATTTCAAAATGTTTTGAAGATATCAAAATTCAGCGATTTACGAACAATTACAGCGGTATACAATAGATTTGCTGATGCAATTGAGGTGGCACACTGTGCAGTAATGCAAACTAACAGCTAAAACAAAAGTCACACCAATAAAAAGGATATCACGGCCAAGGTTGGAACTGTATGCGGGGCATTTAATAGCGGAGCTGTTGACTATGGTGATAGAGACAGTTGCACAGAGAGACAGTGGCTATCAACTCATCCAGCCAGGTGGAGGATATTCGTGGCAAATCGGACCAGCCAAATATTAGAGGGATTTCCACGAAAACATTGGAAATACAAGATAGGCCGATACTCCTGTAGATCATGGGTCGCGAGGTTTATCTCCACATAAATTATTAAAATCAAATCAATGTCCCGAGTGGTTGAAATAAAATGAGAATCTTTGGACTAATTCAGAACATGAATAGAATAAAGTTACCGTTGAAAGAGAATTAAGCAAGTTTAAAATACCTTAACACTTCACACAAATTCAGACGATGTTTGGCTAAGCACAATTTTTGAAAGAAAATCCAGTCTGATAAAAATATTGCGAATAGTAACCTATGTAAAACGATATGTAAGAAACCGGAATGAAAGAAATATCTGTGAATTAAAGCAAAGGGCCAGCAAAGCCATCGAACTAAGAGAAGACATAAGAAATTTATTAAAGAACTCAACAGTGAGTATAATTCTGTGAATATATAAAATTGATATCCTTAGCACCTTTTATTGATAAAACGGGCGTACTGAGAGTTGGAGGGCGACTTTTTAATTCAGATTGTTAATACGATAGTAAACATCCAGTGTTTTTTACAATGTACGAAAGAATGAGGTCAATGATCTTTAGGTTTAAAAGCAAAACAAAAAAAAACGAAATTGATCTGATTTGATTTATAATTTTATAATTTTGTAATATTTAAATTCTTTACAATCACAATGATAAACTCTTTATAACCCAAATACTTTTTCTCTACTGTCTACATTCAATTTACATCTGTTTTTATATTAATGCTACTATAAAAGTTTATTGCATATCCATAAACATTTGGATGCATTCTTTAAATGACTTATTTTCTAGTAATTTAAATTTGATAACGACATACAATTAAGCGACAATGGTAAATATAAAGTTAAAGTGACATAATTGATATATTACAACTTAACCTAATAAACAAAAGTTTCGATAAGTAAATTTAAATTTTTTACTATTTTAGTTCGTTTTCAGCTCAATTATTTGCGCAAACATTCCGCCCCCCGTGAATCGCTAGGTTCACTAATTGGTAGTATACATAATTTGTGAATCGGTCGCTTAAGTTCACCCGCACTTGTCTTCAATTTTACTGCTCTCGTCAATCCATCATTACCAGGATAAACTTCTATTACCTTGCCAAGGACGTACTGTTTTGCTACTAGACTTTCATCCTTAACAATGACTACATCATTAATTTCGACGTTCGGTTTTTTGTTGCACCACTTGCTTCGACGTTGAAGAGTTAATAAATATTCATAACACCATCTTGACCAAAAATTTCTTTTTAATTGTTGTACCCATCTTTGTAAATGTGTTGCTGACCTTTCCTCACCATTTGTGTCTGGAATACTTGATATTGGATGCCCAATCAACAGATGAGCAGGTGTTAGACAATCAATGTCATCACCGCTCGTTCGGCAAAGCGGCCTGGAGTTCATAATACCCTCAATTTCCACAAGCAGCGTTTGAAACTCATCAATTGTTGGAACAATGTTACCCAGAACTCGGTGCAGATGTGTTTTCATAACCTTAACGGCTGCTTCCCAACTTTCTCCGAAATGTGGAGCTCCTGGTGGATTGAAGTGCCATGATATTTGATTCCTTAAAAGATATTCAGAAATATGATTAGTGTTTGACTTTAGAAACTTATAAAGCTCAATCAATTAATTTTTTCTCAATTATTCTGCTAGCTCCGACAAAATTTGTACCGCAGTCAGTG
This sequence comes from Tipula vernalis, assembly GCA_958295665.1. Taxonomy (NCBI): domain Eukaryota; kingdom Metazoa; phylum Arthropoda; class Insecta; order Diptera; family Tipulidae; genus Tipula; species Tipula vernalis. Next base: position 275,606,370 of record OY282560.1, on the reverse strand, counting down.
TACACATCAGTGCATATTCCTCGTCTTGAAATCATTCTCTTCAGAGCAGCCAGAAATGTGTCGGTGCTCAAATCAGCAACTAGTTCTATGTGAACAGCTCTTGTTGCCAAACAAATAAATATACAGACATATGACTTTATAGACCGTTGTCCACGACGTCTCAGTGGTGTCACTTGAAATGGACCCGCATAATCAATTCCAATTTTTAAAAATGGTCTCGTATATTCTAGCCTTGCAAGCGGCAAATCAGCCATCATTTGTGTTTCAAACCTTGGATTTGATTTGATACATTGGACACAACCTCTTATTAATTGGCGAAGTATGGTTCTCGCCCCAATGATCCAGAAACGTTGCTTCAATAAACTCAATACCAGGGTCGCACCCGCATGATGATATTTTCCATGCCATTCTTGCATCATCTTTCGTACTAGCTCAGCTTTTGCCAATAATATGACCGGATGTTTTACATTGAAATCAAGAGTTGCACGAGACAACCGACCACCAACCCGAAGAACTCCATGACTATCAAGAAACGGATTCAACTGTATAAGTCTTGAATTACTTATTATAGAACGGCCCAGTTTAATATTGTTAATCTCCTCTGGAAAATGCTCGCTTTGTATGTACTTGCAAATCATTACCTCTGCTCGTGCCATGTCAATGATTGTGATAGATGGACTCCACCATTGTTTGGACATTCGGGTCATTTCTATGAACTTGCATATAATGGCCAAAGTTCTGGTAATTTTATAAAAACTCGAAATTCGCTCTTCCAACTGACCTAAAATTTCCTTGACGCCAGATGTCACCACGAATGATCTTAAACTCTGATAAGGATTCTCTTCAAATGAGGTTACGAATTTTTGCTGCGGTTGTTGAGGCCAATCATCATTTGAGCCAGAAAGCCAAGTTGGTCCATGCCACCATAATCGAGATTTCAATAACGACTTTGCTGTGGCTCCTCTTGATACTATGTCAGCTGGGTTATCTGTTGAGGATACATAATTCCAACAATTACGGCAATGGTTGTCTAAAATAGCAGCTATTCGATTATTTACGAATACATCTTTAACTGGATAAGCAGACAACCAATCTAAAACAATTGTGCTATCCGTCCAAGCAAACACTGCGTCAACATTGACGCCCAAATCGTCTTTGACAACTTTCAATAATGTTGATACTAGAAGTGCTGCGCACAACTCTAACTTTGGAATCGTAAGCTTTTTCAAGGGTGCCACTCTTGATTTGCTCGTGACCATTACTACTTTACAACTCCCATCTCGATTTACCACCTTTGCATAAACAACCGCACCATAGGCTTCAGAACTGTCATCAGAGAACCCATGAATTTCGGCAACATTTGAAGTGCATAACCATCTTGGAATCACAATTTGCTCTATACCTTTCAAATCATCACGCATGCTTATCCACTTCTTCTGTAGATCAGGTAAAAGGTTGTCATCCCAGTCTAATTTCTTCTTCCAAATTTCTTGAAGCAAAATCTTTATTTGTACGATGCAAGGTGCCACCAGTCCCAGTGGATCAAATACACGGCTTACTTCGCTCAAGATACCTCGTTTCGTTGGTATGATTTTCTCGTCTAAATTCACCTTGAATTTGAATTCATCATTGACTGGATCCAACTGCATGCCTAACACCTTCAATGACTCAGGAGTTTCTTCAATGTCTCTCGGTCTTAAGTCAATATCTTCTAGTGATAAGCTATTGATTACTCGTTGTGAATTTGATATCCATTTTTTTAATGACATCTTTGAATAGTTGAATGCCTCGACTAATTCATCACGTATCCGCACAAGCTCTTCTTCTGAATCACAACCAGTCATTATGTCATCTACATAAGTATCATATTCAATCGACTTTGACGCTCTAGGATACCTGGTTCTGTTTTTGATAGCGATTTCCTTCAATGTTCTCGTAGCCAGATATGGTGCCGGTCGTGTTCCATATGTGACCGTTTCTAGTTGATAATATTTGACTGGCGTCCTTGGATCATTTCGCCACATAATCCTTTGCCACTTAGCATCATCTTCATGCACTCTTATCTGACGATACATTCTTTGCACGTCTGCTGTCAATACAAACTGATGAACCCGAAATCTTAATAAAATACTGTATAATGACGATTGCACTACTGGCCCAACCCGCATCGTATCATTTAGAGAGTAACCCATGGAACCCGTTGCAGAAGCATCGAACACGACTCGAAGCTTAATACCTTGGTTAGATTGTTGCAATACACCATGATGAGGCATGAAATAGGTATTGTCATCTTCACTATTCACCGAAATTTCCTTCATGTGTCCAAGATTGATGTACTCCTCCATAAAATTCACATATTGCCGTTTTAACTCCGGATCTCGCTCAAGTCTTCTTTCCACTGAATGTAGTCGCTTCAATGCCTGATAAGTGTTATCACCAATTTGTGATGGGTCCATCTTAAACGGAAGCCTCACAACATATCTGCCAACATCATCTTGTTTTGTTGTGGCAACATATAAGTTCTCGCACGATTCTTCCTCGGATGTCAGATGATCCTTTTTCGGTAAACTTTCTACCTCCCATAATTTTCGTAATGATTCGTCGATTGATTCCAAAGTATTCAAACCAACAAACAACGAATTTGTTGTTACTTGTGGGAACTGACCAGACACTACTCAGCCTAGCTTCGTATTTTGTGCCACTACTTCATTCTGTGCGTTCCTGATTTGCCCATCCACTAATAAATTGAAGAATTGATCAGCCCCTACCAGTAATTCGATTTCTCCTGGAACATTGAACTGTGGATCTGCAAGATTGATATTTTTAAGATATTTGAGATGATTCACGTTGAATTTTTGATGTGGCAAATAAGTAGTGACTTTCGGTAATATATGTGCCACCAATGAGACTACTGGAGTTGATTGACTATTAAGTATTTTAATTGAAACGGATCCTTTAGTTTTTCCAATTAATGTACCACCCAAACCAGCTACTGGCATTGACTTTGCTGTTACATTAAGTCTCAACCTTTGCACTAGCTGTTCGGAAATAAATGATACCTGCGAGCCACAATCCAGCAATACCCTGCAGCTGCCAATTGGTTTACCATATTGATTTGCCAACTGTACTACAGCGGTTGGCAATATGGATTGTATCTGTATACCAGCTGATTCCACATGACTGATGATAGTATTGAACCCGTTCTGTGATTGACGATCTACATCTGTCTGCACCTCATCATCAACCACTGCCGAATGACTTGGAAGTTCGGCCGTTGACACTGCTGGGCGATCGGAATGAAGGAACGTATTGTGTTTGTTGCCGCAAACCGAACACCTTATTGCTGATCCACATCGAAAAACAACATGGTTAGGTTTCATACAGTTGAAACATAGTTTTTCCGCTTGCACCTTTTGTCGTCTTTCTTCTACTGACAAATCTGCGAACATTGGACATTTGACGATATCATGACCACTCTGACCACAACACCTACATGATTCAGAATTCAACACTACATGCCCACGTAAGGGCATCCTTGTGTTCCATTGCACCCGCTTCGTTGGTTGAATTGATTTGACATTTTCCAATTCATCTACCCGATCTTGCAAAAACTTGAAAAAACTTTGGATACTAGGGAAATCTTCATTACGTGATTCTTTCATCCAACACGATTTGGTATGATCATCTAGCTTGTTCAACATAATTCGTATAATCCATGGATCTCTTGCTTCTGCTGAATTTCCCAATGCCTTTAAACCGCGCAAAATCTCGTCGGACGTATCCAAAATTTTTAAAAGACCACCGGCTGACGCTGTATTAATACTTGGCTGTTCCAGAAATGTATCAATAAACGAATTGACTATTTGTTTTTTGCGACTGTACCGATCTCTCAGTTTCTGAATTGCCTCACAATAATTGGCATCAGAAATTCCCAAATGCTTAATTAAATTGAATGCTTCGTCTTTTAAGTAACTACGTAAAAATTGAAATTTCTGAGACGCAGTTAAATTAGTTCGATCATGGATATTTGCACAGTAAAGATCATGAAATGTCTGCCATTCTGTGTATTCTCCGGAGAAAACTGGAACCGCAGATTTGGGCAACCGTAACTCTTGACAAGCGTTTGACCCACCACCCAATGTTGTATTACTCATTGTTGCATTTAACATTACATCTGTTGTTTTGTGTCGTATCCATGATCCCAATTTGGCTTCAATTTCATAAAATTTTTGTTCAACTGCATTTGCCTCTAATGGTTCCTCAGGATTTATGAAACTTATATCTCGTTCGATTTCATGGAAACTTGACATCGCGTCGCGCGTAGATGACAATCGAATTTGTACACCTTCAATTATTTCATCATCTGGAAGGGCTGCTGTATAATCCAATAATCCATCGATTTTTAATATCAATTGAGCACGCTGTGCTTTTAGCGCCTTTAATTTTTTCTCCATTATGCACAATTTCTTTATCCAAAACCTGTGTACCGTTTCACGTGTACGATTAATTTGCACTTAGATTGAATGAAAACTGCACTTTCGAAAAATAGAGTTTTGTATAGTACAGTAAAATTGATGAATCGATGTTTTTTGTATATATAGAGCAATAAAATTCGTACTTTAACACTTGTTCATGGAATAATTGTAAATATCCAATTGAATTTTATTTATTTTTATTTTTATTTTTTTTTTCACACACGCATGAGTCTTTATCGCAACAAAAATCGATGCCTTTTTGCACCAAGACTATTGGTTTATACCATATGCCGTATATCCTAAATGTATTGCACCAAATTTGCATCTAAATTCAACAAATACCGCAATTTGTTAAATCGCCCCAGAAATCAATTCACTCAAAGTCTTTTCAACACGAACAACCATACACTTTCAAAATTCTTGGTTTATACCTTCTGACGTTTATCGTATATTATAACAAAAAAAAAAAAAAAAAAACATTCTTACTACAATTCAACAAAATAATTTTTATGAGTTCCGAATGTATTTATTTTCACTGAGCTTGCGTTTGGTATTCTAAGTTCAAACAGTTACAAACCGCACTTGTAACCACTGCACTGATATGATTATAAAACGTTTTTTTTTTTTATTTTGCTTGTTTATTTAATAGCACTGAATAAATAATACAGTTAATTTCAATTGAAAATAAACTTCAAACGCACTAAAGATTCGACCTAGTGTATCCGGCTCGAAGGACCAAAATGTTTTTTACAATGTACGAAAGAATGAGGTCAATGATCTTTAGGTTTAAAAGCAAAACAAAAAAAACGAAATTGATCTGATTTGATTTATAATTTTATAATTTTGTAATATTTAAATTCTTTACAATCACAATGATAAACTCTTTATAACCCAAATACTTTTTCTCTACTGTCTACATTTAATTTACATCTCTACATGCATTCTTTAAATGACTTATTTTCTAGTAATTTAAATTTGATAACGACATACAATTAAGCGACAATGGTAAATATAAAGTTAAAGTGACATAATTGATATATTACAACTTAACCTAATAAACAAAAGTTTCGATAAGTAAATTTAAATTTTTTACTATTTTAGTTCGTTTTCAGCTCAATTATTTGCGCAAACATCCAGCGATATCACCCGCATCTCACGTATTTACTGAACGATTAATATGGCAAAGCCACTACGAAAATTTACACGCTGGCCCTATGCTCACCAACAATAAGACGTACAAAAATAAGATCAGTACTAAAAAATTGCGTCATCTGTGTGTTAAATATGCACATATAATGAGTACTCAATTAATGGGGAATCTACCAGCGGAATGCGTAACACTCACCCATCCATTTACCAACTTTGGAATTGATTTCGCTGGTCCACTGTATTTAGCGGCAAAGAACGGGCGGGGGGGGGGGACAAATCCAGTGAAGGGATAGGAATATTTATGTATATTTGTCTGCCTATCAATAAAAGCAGTACACATAGAACCAGTGAGCGCTCTGACAAGTGACACATTTTTGTCTGCGTTGAAACGGTTCACGGCAAAGCGGGGTGTTCCGAAAAAAGTTTACACTGACAATGGAACAAATTTCATTGGCGCGAAGAGAATTTTGAGCGATGCACATAAGCTTGTACAGAACATTAACCGTAACAATATCATTTCAGAATATTTTATTTCCAGCAGCGTCTAAAATGGAAAAATACACAAAACAACTTAAAAGTTGATGACGTGGTCCTCGTCAAAGAAGACAACACACCAGTATATAAATGGCCTCTCGGCAGAATCATACAAATTCATCCTGGAGACGATAATATAAGTAGTACGAGTAACGACCAATTGTTACGGCCATTTTAGTATGCTTGGGTGTTGACAACGAATTCATTAAAATTAAATGTTGTCAAATAGAATACGATTTTTTTAATTTTATACCAAACATAATATCGATTATAATATCTCCATTACAGCAGACCTACAAAATGATGTTGAATTCAGCACGCAAATCCCATCATGGTTGTTGAGTTTATAATCTTTATTAACCTTATTCTTCCGTTTCTTAAATTACCCAATTTTTTAGAAAAAAACAGAAAAAAAACCTGTTTAAAACTAAAAATAGGAACATAACATTTTAAGTCTGCACACATAATATCGTAAAATTGATCAACATTACTAACTATTAACCTTTTAGAAAAAAATCATTTAAAATTGATTTAATGATAATTTAATAAATTTGTGAATCGCAGAACAATGTATTTGTTAATTTAGATTTTTAGTAATTGCCCGAACGTGACTGTGCATATTTAATGAATATCATGTCGTGTTAGTCTTGCCTTTATTTAAATTTTATAAAAATATTGAAAGTATTTCTCAAATTACCACTTTAAGGATTTTTCATTATTTTTGAAGTAGTTAGTTTATCGATTAATTATATATAAATTTGTGGAAGACAAACAAGATTTTGTTGAAACATTATCCCTAAATGGTTTCATTGTTTTATTAATTACATCTTGATAAAAAAGTTTAATCTTGCTCTTTATGCATGATGAAACATAATACATAGTGACTGCTATATGATAGAACTTTGCCTTTGGTTTACAGATTGAATTTTATTGAACTAATGAGAATTATTGTTCTTTAAACAATCGAATTTTATATTAGGTGTCTGCAAAAGTAAGTTCCGTTTTTCTAATAGATGGTGTAATTGTTCTTATATGTATGTGCCTGTCGTGTACTGTATAGGTGAATAAAACGCTTTTGCAAACTCCGTAAGGTATTTATCCGTTCTCTTATTATACTTATTAATTTTATTTATGAAAATGATGAAAATTTATTTCTGATCGTTTAATTTTTTATAACACGGTTTTATTTGGTAAAGAATTTCACACAAGCGATCACTACTCTCTCGTAAATTGCAAGCAACTACTTGTTCAAAAAAAATTACATCAAAAAGCCAAACTTTACCTAAAGTATCTATCTCTTTTCGTAAACCATAATAAAAATCTTATCATAGATTTGAATTGAAGCCATGGTGGCAATTTCTCATTGGCTTAAATAAACATCGAAAATATGTTTATGGTAAGTTGAGCCGCGGTTAATTTAAACTTAATTTGTAAATGCCATAATGTTTTCATTTGGTTTAGACCTATGATAAATATTTTCGTTATCGACTACGAAAGATAGATGGAAGCACTTATAATTATTTTTTAAAATAAATCTATTACATTCTTGATTTAGCATAACACATAAACGTCAAAAATTAATATAAACAAAGTGAGTGAGCCGAGTTATACTGCGTAAAGTAGGACGGTAAAATTAACTGCGAAAGAGTTGGGAGTGCCTTGAGCCCCAGAAAAGATTGCATAGTTTAAAAAAAAAAGAAAAAAAAAAAAAAAAAAAAGAGTGAGCCGAGTTGGAAAATACAAAAGTAAAATTTAAATAATACATAATTGTTTGGTTTTATAATTAAAGTTTGTTTTATGTTGATCCTTGAACGGCTGTATGATGATGATTGATTGTGAACAGTGCCATATTGTATGAACCTTCAAAACGTAGTGTATGATATTTGATTAAAATATAAACAACAGGGTTTTTTATTCGATTTAAAATGGAGAGTTTTGTGCCAAATAATCGTCATTTGCGGGAAGTTTTGTTGTATTTTTTACTATAAAGAAGAGCTCTGCTCAAAGTTATCGTTTACTTGTAGAAGCTTACGGTCAACATGCTTTGGCTGATAGAAGGTGGTTTAGCCAATTTGAAGAAGGTTTATTCGACCGACGTGAATGTAGACCGAAAAAATTTAATGATGAAAAATGGCAAGCATTATTGGATGAAGACAACACACAAACGCAACAAGAATTGGCAGAAGCATTGAATGTTGATCAATAAATTACCAGTAGAAGTCTACATTGAATGGGGATGTTTCAAAAATTTGGGAATTGGATACCAAATGAATTAACGGATGCTGAAATGCTTCGTCAAAGAGAATAAAGAAATGGATTTTCTTCATCGACTTGTGACTGCAGTAGAAAAATGGATATAGTACAAGAATCCTAAACGTAAAAAAAGCTTGGGTAAAGCCTGGTTCATCACAGCCAAAGCGAAATGTTCATTGTGATAAGGTGAGATATACAAGGCGTTGTAAATTCCCAACTAGCAAAATGGAACTGAAGTTCCAGAAAAACCTAACTGCGGATGTCATATAGGTGTTTTTGTAATTGGTGACATTGGAAAGGTTTCGTATTGATTCTAATGTAAAATTATAACATTTCTCGATGATTTTTAAAAAACTTTACTGTTACTGTTGAATTTTATCCAAACGGTTTCTAATTTTCCAAAAAATTATTTCACTTAGTTTGGTTCTTTTCATATAGTTCCGTAAAGGTTTTAATTTAGTATATTAAAATTTCAGGTAAATGGTTTTTATAATGCCATATTGTAGTAAATTCGTTTTTTTAAATAAATTTAATTTAAGTAGTTTTGTAGCTGGTATTGGTGAAACCATTTCCCAATGGTGTCAATTTAGTGTTTTCAAAACTATATAACTGCTCTATTATAACTGTTAAAATTTTTCGGAATGGTGGGGTAACATTGTTAGTGGAAACAATGCATAATTAATTTTTACAATGCGTTTTCTAAGTTAAAGCTCATACATTTAGGATACAAACGCATAAGCGTAGATACATTTTCGTTTTCTCTTCAATGCCTAAGCGTTCAATATTCAAACATGTCAGTTATTCCACTTATAGAAATGACACAAAATGAGCAATCTATCAATGAAGAATTTTCTCCAAACACCCATGTATACAAATTAGTGAATAATACTGAAAATTCCAATGATGTACCTCTAAGTTCAAAACAACAAGATCCTAAATTACATTCTTTAAGTAGTTCTGATCAGGACATTCCGTGAATATATCTTCTGCTGATTGCAACACATGTCTAAATAATGATTCTTTAGGGTTAGAATATTGTAATAAAGGGGAAGATTTTCTTGATCTTAAGGCACCCTCGTTTTCTTTAGCAGAAAATTTACAGCAATGGGCTATTGAGTTCAGAATACCACACTGTGCCTTTAACGACTTGCTAAAATTATTAAAAGAAAATGGCCACCAAGAGCTTACAGTTGACTCTCGAACTCTTTTAAAAACCACGAAAGGTTTAGAATCAATCAGATTAGTTGACCCTGGCCATTATTGGCATTATGGAATTGAAAAAGCGTTGAAATCTTTTTAACTCATCTGAAAAAATTAAATTTTTTTTTCATTATTGATGGTCTTCCTATAAGTGAAAGCTCAAAAAGTCAATTCTGGCCGATTTTAGGTCTAGTTCCTTATATTACCAAAATTCTATTTATAAAGGAATAACGTTTATAAAGGAATTCTAAACCAAAACATTGCCACTTAAATCGATTGACACGTATTCAAATTAATGAGGTTAAATATGAAATGAAACGTATCGCATTTGTATTAAAGGTCACAACGCTTATTTTGGATGTGAGTTTTGTGAATTTGAAGATGATTATTGTCATAAAAACCACCGTACGGGATATCCAAATAAATTTTCCAAATTAAGGACTGACGTTTCTTTTAGAAACCAAGATCAAGAAGAACGTCATACCGGTTGGTCTTCCCTTGAAAAATTACCTTTTGATATGGTAAGAAGCTTTTCTCAAGATTTTATGCGACTAATTTGTCTTGGTGGTATCAAAAAAACTATTCTAAGTTGGATTAGACATATGTTTAATTTCAATGTAAGACTTCCCGCTACACACATCAGAACGTTTATTGAACTACAAAATAACGCAGCCAAGTGAATTCAATCGAAAATGCAGGCCATTAGATGAGGTTAACAATTGGAAAGCCAATAAATTCCCAACGTTTCTATTATACGCCTTACCGTTCGTCATCGATGGAATTGTCAGTGATGCGGTTTACAAACATAATGCTTTCATTTCATTGTGCCACTTGACTAAAGTTTTATTGCTTTCAAGTTACATCCGCAGCATAGCCATCTTTAACATTCTTCCTCTCCGTTAACGATCTCTACCTTAACTAACTGGAAGTTTACATACTTTAACTATGGAGCGTTGTAATTTTAAACTGGATGTTTTGATGGTCACCACTCTCACTAAACCATCATTTCCTGGATGCGTCTGTATGACCCGTCCAAGCGGCCACTTGCCTACTGGAGTGTTCTCTTCCTTGATTATAATTATATGGCCAATGTTAATATTTTCAGTCGTGTGTTGAGGTTAGGTTTACGTTGTTCTTTGATTTTAATAAATGTCTCTTTACAGATTCCCGTAGTCCTCCGAAATGAGGAGATGCAGGAGGAATAAAATGCCAATCTATACCATTACCGCTCAAATATTCTAAAACTATCTAATTATTATTTATTTGTTATTTTTTATAAGCTTCAAATTGGACCCGTTATCTGTGTAGATCTTTTTTGGAACACCTCTTCTTGCCGCAAAGCATTTTAAAGCAGCTAAGAAGACTTCGGTTGTCATATCGCTTACTTCAATATGTGCGGCTTTTACTGATAGGCACACAAATATACAAAGATACCGCTTTAGTGGGTTTGTTCCACCTCGTCCCTTTTTTGATGCAAAATAAAGTGGCCCAGCAAAGTCGATGCCGCAGAGTGCTGGTTTTATGTGCGTATTTAGGACATATTACTCATTTTTTCAAAATCAGCCTTATTTTGGTCCGACCATTGATTATCCAATAATTTTCTCTTAAAATATTATTGGTAAGAGTAGGACCAGCGTGTAATTTTTTTTGAATGTATTTCCCATATCAGTTTCTCAGTGAATACGTGATTTGACAAGACAACCGGTAACTCTAATAATTTCGGTGCCGTCCAAGAAAGGTGCTAAAGATAGCAGCTTGGATTCTTTGTTCACCTTTTGATCTCGTCGCAGATTTTCGATATCGCCATGGAAATGTCTCCGTTGAACCCATTTGATACAAATTATTTTAGCCTGTTTAATCTCGCTTGCCTTTAATTCGCGTAATTAATTATTAAATAACTTCATTAACAGTTTGAAATGCAGAGGTTGTTGACTTCCTTTTGTTTGCTTCTGCATCGATCACCTTTTGGCTGAATTTGATTTTCCATTTCGCAGGATGGATGAATCTGTCCAAGCATAACATTTTGCGGTACGCTCGATTGTTTCTGTGACGGTAAACATTAATTTCGATAATAAATGAGCAGCATACAGGCTCCAGCCTTGGTAAAGATACTTTCTTAACCTCAGCCACCTTAGTTTTGGAGGTCAGCAAATTTATGGTTGTTTCTCCCTTTTCGTTCGTTATTCTGCTGTAAACTACGCAAAGCCGTGAAACGAGATGTTCTGGTAATGATTGGTAAACCGCGGCATTTTTATAATTTCAAAATAGGCTTAATCATTGCTGATACGTTGATACTTGTCTTCAAAATACTTTGGTAATTTGTCATCCCAATCAATTTTTAAAAACAAAAGTTTTTGAAATAGTATTTTTAGCAAAATTATTGAAAGTTAGAAAATCGTCGGCCGGATGCGAGGGTAGCCCCAGAATTTTTACTGATGAGGTACCATCGCTACGTAAATCAGTTGTAGAGTAATCATTTACTTCATCACATAAACCAGAAATGTTTGACTTCCACTTTCTCAAACTAAAACCGCCCGCTTGTAACACACTAATAATCTTTTCTTTTAATCGAATCGCACTTTGTTCGAGCCAGTTAAAAGGTAATCAACATAAAAATCGTTTATTATACTTTGTTGGATGATTCTGTCACCTGCAATATCAGAAGTTAGTTGTTGTAAAATTCGTATGGCTAGATATGCAGAGCAAGCAAGTTCAAAAGTCACTCTGGTTAATTTGTAATGTTGAATTTGCCGATCAGAACTCTCCCGCCGCAGGATCCGTTGATCCGATTTTGTTGCTTAGAAACTCAATATTACAGCCCAAAGCGTAAGTTGAATGGTCGGTTCTATCATCAATATGTCGTTTAAAGAAGTTACCGTGCTGGTCTTGCTTGAACCATCAAAAACAATTCTCATTTTACTGGTTAGGCTGCATTCTTATCACTGGAAGATGAGGTAAATAGAACACATTTTTGTTATTTGATTTTTCGTTCGTTTGTAGAATATCCGTCAGGTGCCCCAGCTCCAAATATTCTCTCATTTGCTGCATGTAGGGTTCACCTGAACTCTTCTAACTCCCAAAATCTACGTAAAATACTATCCACGTCCATATCCGTCTTTAAATTTAAATTGAACGCCATGAACGTGGCCGAATTGTCACCTTGATTTGTAGAATGTTGTCAGCACACTATCCAACCGAATATGAATTGTTTTTGTGCACCCTCTAGTATTGTAAAGAATTTGTCTGCTCCTATCAAGACCACCGTTGAGCCACCGTTTATCGTCGGACTGAATATTCTGCGAGGGTAGTCTGGATGGTAGATGATTGAGAATTAAACCACTCACTTGCATTTGGATTCCGGAATCACGGGTTGATTGTAATGTTAGTAACACTTTCTGGCATTGTAATCGTAACCTTTGCACGCAATTCTCGGACACAAAAGAAGATTGCGACCCTGAATCTAATAGAATAATACAACAGCTTTGTAATTTTCCAAATTTTTCTTTGATTAAGACACGGGCAGTAGACAGAATTACTTGCGATAGTTTCCATTGTGAAAACTCAGGATTCAATATAGGTAGTTGCTTCTGATATTGAGTTGTCTTCTGCCTTCACTTCTGTGTTGCCATCACTTGTAGATTCAGGATGTAATGTCAGGTGGTGCTTGCGTCTACAAATTCGACAACTGAATTTTGACCTGCACACTGTGAATTGATGTGTAGTTGATAAATAATTAAAGCATAATTTGTTTTCCAATACCATTGGTTTTCGTTTTGGAATGGATAAACTGAGGTATTTTTCGCATCTCCCCAAAAAGTGCTCTCCGGCACATAGGGGATACATGCTGGTACTTGACTGTGTTATCAAAGAGTTAATCCGTTTAACAGAATTTGTCAAGGTTTTCTGAATCGAACTCAAACTCCTTAATCATCATCACTTCTTTTGTCTAGAAAACCGAATAATTGAGTCAATGTGGGAAAATCAGTTTCCACCGTTTCATGAGCCCAAGCCTCCTTCGAATCATAATCTAATTTATTTACTAATAAATAGATTAGCCATGGGTCCCGACTTTCTGCTTGTACACCCACAAGCACTTTGAGACCGCTTATTACTTCGTCTTTATTAAAAAATGTTTGTACCACGTGTTTCCGTTTATCATACCGTGCTTTAATTTTATCCGAAGCTTAATCATAGTTAGCTTAAGCGGCAACTGACATAAATTTTCAGGTTGGTCGTGTAAAATCTGGAAAAAGGAAAAATTTGTATCTAACCTACTGTCTTGCACAAAAGTTAGTGGTTAGCCAACACCGAAGATTAACAAAAATTATTCATTTTCGGTTTTTGAATGATTTGGGTTTGGTCATTAATTTTCTGGGTGATTATGCACAATGAATAATCGCCCAAAAATGTTTGGGCGTTTCTTCACTTTTATTATTTTGGGCGATTTGTTATTGGGCGATTATTCACAGCGCCGATGAATGCTAATGATAGATTAACGATTCCCTCACCAGCATTATGCTCGTTTAGATTATGTTCAATTTTTCGAATTATTAAATTTATATTGTAATTATTTAAATGCCAATTATTTTTCGTTTTTTCCAGATTTCTTACATGTCAACATTCGGGGGATCGAACGAAAATGGATGTGCTCGTATTGGCTCGAAACAACTTATACTAAATACTGTTCTGGTTCTTGTTTCTTAGGGTGCTATAACAACCAAAAACGTTTTATGTCTTTTCAAGAAACTAAAAATGTTAATATGATGGCAGTGAAAAAGAAATTTGTGTAGTTTATTACTAACCATGACAACTAATTTTTTTTAAAAGAATATCTAAAATCTGCAAGTACTAGAATAAATCGCGCAGCAGAAAAATTATGAAGCGCTTTACATTATTATGAATTAAATATTGAATAAAAAATAAATGTGTCCTCAGAGTACAAAGATTTAAGAAAAAATTTAAAATAATTAATCAAATTAATTTAAACACTAATTAATGAATACAATTTCAATTTTCTTTTGCTAAAGCCATTAGTTTGACTATTTGTTTATAATTTAAATTGCTAGAATTTCATTTTTACCCTTTTATTTAGCTGGTCCTGAATCTTGATCGCCTGTTTGTTTAAATTTTTTAAGTCCTTTTTAACTTTCACACGCCCTAAAGAGCTGAAATTTCTGTGCACTGCTGAGTCTTTCGGAACGTTTTAATAAAAGAAAAATTAAAAAGAAAAAAAAAATTATTAATAAAATTTATGCTCATGCCGGATGTGCATAAAAGGATGTACCCGAAAAACCAAGTTGTTTTACATTTACTTTTCTGCTTTGGTTTAAACTGCGATATTATGTAAACATTTTATCACAACCTTGATTTGGAAAATGCTCCTTTGAAGTTTTAGTCTACAATGTGCTATTTTCTGTTCTTTGTTTTCGAGGATGTACTTAAGCAGGGATGGGTCCTAGTTTTTTGCACGTGTATAATACAAGTAAAATACACGTATAACACGGCAACGTCAAAAATTGATGGGTCGTAGTTTTCTACACGAGTATAATACACGTATAACAAGTAACGTAAAAAATAAAAATAAATAAAAACATCATGGCCTTTCTTTCATTTTATCATTATATGTACATAATTAAATTATAAGTAATTATTTATATTAATATTACTAATAATTATATTATTAAAGTAGTATTATATTTTTTAGTAATTATTGCTGTTCTTAGGTAGTTAATCAGATTTATTGCTGTATTTTAGCTTCAGCTCGTGGTAAATTGCTAGCAATTTATTCGATCGGTGGAAAGTAACTCTATTCTTATTTTTATTATGTACAAAAGACCGTTCTGAAAAAAGCCTTTTGATTTCCGCCGAAGAAGCTGAAATTGCGAAAAGCTTTATAGCCAAACAGGAAAGTGTAGGGTATTGAGATTGGGCTAAACTCTAGAAAGTTTCAGAACTTTCGATGTCTTTCGTAAAAAGCACCCCAAAACATCAAGTTTTGTGAAGTTCTTCAATGAGGGGTTTTTCGACAGTTTCGAGTTGCTCGCTTGACAACTTAAGACCCCTATACTTCGGATGAAGAAAATTTGCTACCAGGCTTTTTTTATTCAACACCGTTTTCTGTCACATTTTGACTGCATCTGCGATTGAAGCGATGGATTTTTGCAAGTCATTCACCAATTGGCATACCGGATCGAGAGCCTCGATTTGTCCAACACAATTTTTAACCTTATATTCACACTATAGCAACAAGACGATATTTTCCTTCACCTTTAAATCGCCCTCGGCGGAAATGGTTTTTTGATGTTGGACATTTTTCCGAAATGGTACGAAGGAATCGTGGTGAGAGCACCATCGGGTCTCTACGACGGTGATCATTTTGGTTCCGTTTAGATTCTTTAACTTTCTCTCTAAGTCCGGATGCTTAAATTCTTTCACAATGTCCGAAATCTTTTTTGACGTGTCTTTGTATGCCATATCATTGGAAAGCAGATTGCCGGTGTGACTGATGTAGGCGAAACTCTAAACCTCGACTTGCCTGCCCATTTCCAGCATGGCAGCAGCATTGTCGGACACGACAGCGTAAACCGTCGAGTCGTACCTTCCTTCACATGTGCAATAGATTGTACTAACACGTTTGTTAGAGCATCGCAGGTTTAGCTCTCGGTCGAAAAATCGAATGCCTCCAAGAATGCGCTTTGACCTTCAGTAGTTTGGAGCATGGTGACAACATTTTTCGAATTGTTTGCTCTATTGTTCCACCCGTCAATAAGTATCACCGATTGCTTTCCGATAATGGCAGAGTTTAATACGGATTGCTCGTAAATCTTGTCAAGATGTAACATCTTACGTGTTGGCGGCTTATATGATGGCCGAAGATAATTTAGAAATTAACGGAAATTATTTGACTCAACCACTCTGAATGGTATATTACAGCGAAAAAAAAAACTTGCCCACAAATCCACATTTTATCCACAAACCCAACCTTACAGTCCAAAGCTCCTTGGAAGTCAATTGGCTGATACAATGGTGCCCTTGATTTGTATTTGAATGAGGAATCGTTTGATGATTTCCCAGGGATCTGTTAGTAGAAAATTACAAAAAATACATTTAAATTCAGAAATTAAAATTCACAAGAATTACATTTTCAACCACTTCGATCACGCCATCACCTGTGGGAGTAGAACTTTTAACGGTGGGTTTGTTGTTATTCGGAACATCATCATTTTCAAGTTCGTGAATGAACTCAGAACTAACTTAGTTTTGCTGATCCACGCAAACATTCTTAAAAACATTTCTTAATTTATGCACATGAAGAATTGAATTAAAATCTATATACATATATTAAATAATACAAAAACAAAATTACCGATGTTGTTTCAATCTAGCAATGGAAGTATTCGCAACCAA
The DNA here is from genome assembly GCA_958295665.1 of Tipula vernalis. NCBI lineage: Eukaryota > Metazoa > Arthropoda > Insecta > Diptera > Tipulidae > Tipula > Tipula vernalis. Next base: position 275,589,352 of record OY282560.1, on the reverse strand, counting down.
TTTTTTACAGATTTTACAGATTGCGCCTTTTTTATTATTATTAGTTGTTTTAATTTGCATGAACTTGAGTTCGGGCGCCCCGTCATCGCCTTTCCACAACACAATTCATTGCGCAATACAAGTATACTTTTTTGACTTTAAATTATTAGCTTATTTGAGATTATGGTGCGACTGAATGAAACAATTTTAAAAATTATAAAAAAACAATAAATCTGACATTTGTTATTGATAGCAGTGCGTCTCTTGATTTTGCATATGTAATTTCAGTGGATTTTTATAATAAACTTTTCTACATTTTCTACTGGTTTGCTACATAAAATACACATTTTCTATACATAACGTAGAAAATTCTGTTTTCGTTACATGACCGTGACATGAAATGTTTTAAAAATATTTTGTGATTATGTCAAGTCGGAACAGACACGTTTCCGAAATAGACCAATAAAACCTTTACGTTTTTTAAAGCCAATTAAGATAATTATTAAACCGTTGTTAGGTCTGATGTAGATGGACCTGATATGGTTTGAACGTTATCCTTTTTTTTTTTTCATTTAAAATAAATTTTATTTATTTACTTTATGTTATTACAATCTAGTCTCCTGGACTAATGAGCAATTTGTTTCTGACTTAATTTACTAACTAACTTAAATTAATCTATGACTTCTTCCCATTAGTGTTCCATAGTGCCTGTTAAATTGAAGTAATCCAAATCTTTGTAGTGGATTTTAGATCAGCACAATGCTGTTTAAACTGACAATCACATCAGCTCAAAAGGTTTGGTCCTTTTAAGTCTGCGTACTAAATTCGTGATGCTTAGGAGCTGAGTTGCCTCAATGTTGTTCATATGTTGGCGGAGCCTTTCTTCATGTATCCGTGCTTTTTCCTGGATTTTGTTTGAGATGAGGTTCATTTTAAGGTCCCTATGAAGGTCATTGTTCCTGACATACCAAAGGTGCATCAACGATATTCCTTAATACCATATTCTGAAATCTTTGGATGATATTTATGTTGCTCTGTTTGGTACAACCCCAAAGCTGAATACCATAAGTCCAAATCGGTTTCAATATTTGCTTATAAAGTAGAAGCTTGTTGTATGTTGATAAAGAAGAGTTCCTTCCCATCAGCCAATACATTTTTCTGTATTTAAGTCTTAATTCTTCACTTTTCTTCTTGACGTGTACTTTCCATCGTAGTTTAGCATCCAGGGTCATGCTGATATACTTAGCTGTGTTTGCATGCGGTATTATTTCCCGATTTATGGTAATCGGAATATGTTCGATTCGTCTGTTTGTAAAGTTGATGTGAACTGATTTAGCTTCATTTAGTTTTATTCTCCATCTTTTTGCCCATTTATATATTTGAGTTATAGCTGATTGTAACTTCTGTGTTGATTCTTCGTTGCTTTTTCCAACAGCTAAGATCGCCGGATCATTTGCCAAAGTCGCCCCTGTATTGTTTTCTAATGTAGGAAGATTATTAGTGTATAGTAGGTATACAACCGGCCCTAATACACTGCCCTGTGGAACTCCTGCATTGATTTCTTTCAATTCAGAAAATGTATCATCTAACTTAATCCTGAAGAACCTATCTTTCAAGTAAGATTCCAGTATCTTAGCAAATTGCATTAGTAGAAGATTTTTTAACTTGTGGTTAAGTCCTTCATGCCACACTCTATCAAACGCTTGTACAACGTCTAGAAATACTGTTGAACAGATTTTTTTCTCTGCTAATTCTTTCTCAATTATACAAATTATTCTGTGTACTTGATCAATTGTTGAGTGTTGGTTGCGAAAACCGAACTGATGATTTGGGATCAAGTTTTTACTCTCGATTATCGGAATTATTCTTTGAACCAGGAGCTTCTCAAAGAGTTCGGTGTGGTGGTTTCCCAGGTTTTTGGATCATAATTACTTCGGCTATTTTCCATAAGCTTGGTACACATTTGATTCTAAATGCTGCATTTATAAGATTGGTGAGTTTCACCAGAGTTTTCCTTTACAGTTCTTTTAAGATTTCTGCAGTAATAAGATCGTACCCAGGAGCTTTTTTCGTATTCATATTTGAACAGCTTGTTCAGTTATTATCTCGGCTTCCAACGTTTGGTCTTCATGTGGCTGGAATATTTTTTCGAGTTATTCGGCAAATTCTCGAGCTTTGTCTTTATTATTTCTAGCCCGTTTCTCACCTGCTATTCTTATTGGGGGATTCTGCATTATTGGTCTTTTAATTCTCTCAAATAATTGCTGAATGATTCATCTTTCAATTCTTTGATCTCTCGTCTTAATTGTTGGGTGAGATTGTTCAAATGAGTTTTATCTTGGGGGACCCTTGTTTGTTGCCATACTCTTCTCGCTCTTCTTTTTTCTGTGAGGAGTTTCCTAATAGGGTAGTTGTTTCCCTTGATTTTCGTTTTAATTTCAGGAGTATTTTCCCAAAGTTGATTGCTGTATATCGTTTACAAATTTGTGAACTTCTTTGTCTAATTGTTCTTCAGTTTTTAATGTGACCAATAAGTTAATTTTTTCTTCTAGCGATAGTCTAGTCTTTTTTCTGAATGATTTTTTTACTTAACGTTAGAAGTATTGGTGAATGATCAGAGTTTAAGTCATGGCCTTCATCTACTTGTACATAATTTACAGATATATTCTTTATTATAAAGAAATCAATCAGATCTGGTACTTTGTTTGGATCAGTTGGCTAGTAGGTTGGTTTTCCAGTTGAGAGGGCTTCACAACTGCATTTTCTGATAGCTTTTAGGAGTTATTTACCCTTAGTCGTTGTTAATTTGGATCCCCAGTGGACTTTTTTTGCATTAAAGTCTCCTCCAAGTACAAATCGTTTTCCTAATTTACTGAGGAACTCGAGATAATCTTTTTCTTTCATTGAGTGCTTCGGTGGGCAGTAAATACTAGCAATACAAACAGAACCACTTTTGGTTTTGACAATAACAGCAGTTGCTTGTATTTCTTCCGTTTCATATTTTAACTCCTCATAGTGATGAATACTATTTCTAATTATAACAGCACTACCTCCTTTAGCAGTGTTTCCAGAGTGAATAGTGTGACATATTTGATAATTTTTAAATTTAATGATTGATTGTCTATTGAAGTGTATTTCTGTGATGAGACATACATGTATTCTTTCTGTGTCCAGGACCACTTGCAGTTCTTGTTGATATTGCATCAGTCCATTGGCATTCCAACATACGATTCTAAGATCTTTGGCCAATTTTCTGTTTAGGGATGGCTTCCTTAGTGCTGTGCTCTAGTTTCTGTAATCGCTTATCAAACGTATTTAGTCTGCTTAAAATTAATTATATCGTCATTTTGAGCAGTTTTTCCTCGATTTCCTTTGCTCATCATTACTTGAGCGTAATTCATTTTACCAAATTGTCCTTGAGTAGTTCCCGACACTCTACGATTTACTTCGGGTCGGTTCATCTCAACCGCTTGCTTCCTGAATAAACGTGGATTTTTAGCTATCATTTTGGGCTTTTACACAAGCCTTGGTGTGATGTTTACCTAAACATTTGACACATTTAGGTTCCCTGCTGCAATATTTTTGTGTATGCCCATAGGCTTGATATTGTTTACATTGTGGTAAAAGCTTAGATCTTCTTAGAGGCTGAATAACCACTTTGCACCCCAAGATGTACTTAATTTGATAAATTTTTTCGATATATTCATCAGTATCGAAGGTCAACACAAACATGTTGAGAGGTACTTTGCCTCCGTTTTAGCTTAATTGATGCTTCAGTTGTATTAAATCCTTTAGCTTTTAGGTCATCAATTATTTTATCTGGTTGTGAAACGTGTGCCAAGCACGTTTTTCTTCATTTAACATTTTTGTCATTTTTCTGTATGTTTCAGCATCTTCTAAGTTTATTTTGATGGTGTTTCCATTCATCACCTTTGCATTAAACTTATCAGTAGCAGTTATTTTTTTTATTTTCTCATAGAGTACATCGTAGTCTTTGACTTCATCTATTTCTATTGGTGGTGGTGGAGGTAGTTTTTGGTTGTTTCTGGATAATATTTGCAACATTATCCTTTAATTGAGGTGGGGAGGGCGTATTATTCCGTCTCCTTTTTTTTCTCCCGCCTTTAACTCTAATCCACTCAATTTCTCCAGCTAGTTCTTCTTCGTCCGTATGATACTCTTGTAGAGTTGTATTCTGGTTAGGAGTAGAAAAATCCTCCTCTTGTGGAGTTGTATTCTGGTTAGGAATTCACATGCCTTCCTCTGGAAGGCATGTAAATTATCCTTTTCTGTTTCACTCAAATGAGCTTGTTTATTCACCAACATGTCTTGGGATTGGTTAAAATAATTGTAGTATAACAATGGCTTGTCTCCCCCAGAATCCATGAGACCGACCTCCGAAGAGGGTGGATTTACGTGAAAAAACAGGTGTACCACCTGGGGTATTAGTTTCTATAATTGTTCCGCTCATTGTCATTTATGGAGTACTGCACTCGCCTCTAGTATTTCGCCGATACTTCACTGCGTTGCCCGGGTTTTACCACGTGGAGGTATACTAGACACATTTGGTGGTTTCTACATACAGCAGCGTTGGACGTTCTACGTAGTTGCAGCGTTGGAAAATAGACCACGAGATACATGGCTATAGACGGTCAACCCCTAACCTATTGAGACGCATCCAACATCCTGAACGTTATCATCGTCAGGAAATTCTTGGCCGGAATCATTTTCCTTGAACATACGCATGAAACACAGTTCGCAAACACGAAGAAAGTGCTTGCCGCACGTTGGCCTGAGACATAAATCACAGATAGCAATTGTTTTCTTATCTCTGACCTTCGTCCGGAATTTTTTACAATGCTTACATCTGCGCAAAGGATTGTTTATCTCGTGGATAGAGAGATATAGGTATAAGATAATGTTTAATGAGAATTTGATTAATTAGTCACCTGCATTTGTGGGAACGGTCGCATAGGAATGGATTTAAATTTGTTGTCCATCAAGTCCTAGTTCGAACAATCGGTAAGCTGCAAGTCCAGCCACGTCAAGCGTATTATAAAATATGATCATTGGCCATCGGTTACTTTTCCTTTTGCCAGTGTAGCCGTGCAACATTTTGTCGAATGTGTCGACGCCGCCTTTGTGTTCGTTATAATCTTGAATGATAATTGGCTTTTTTGTTAATTCATTTATCTCTTTGGTTGCATTTACAGTCGTCATAGGAAGCCAAAAAATGTTATTCCCATACTTTCCTGGCTTGGATGGTATGTTTTGGCGAAAGCTGCATCTGTTTCTGAAAGTCACCAACTGCTCATCGATCGTGAGTTCTTTGGATGGAACGAAAGGAAAATTTAAATTCATTTTGAAGAGAGCCTAAATATGGCAGATTGGAGCCAACTTATGTTCTCGCAATCGATCCACACGAGTTCTTGAATCATCGAAACGCAAAAACCGACTAATTTGCTCGAATCTCTCTAATGATCTCACTCCTCTGTAAAAAGGCATTTGAGACTTGTGGAATAAATCTTTAGCTGCCACTAAATTTGATTTCTCCGCACCAGTGTAAAGCGATATGTTGATTATCGCGTACATTTCATCCATATTAGTATCTCGCCAATGCGTAAGTTTTTTCGGATTCTGTGCACGTTGATTCGCTCCATACGTTCTTTTGGCTTTTCTATTAGTTTCCAAAACAATGCATTCAATAATTGCGGCTGCGAAAAAACGTTTAGAGGCTTCGTGCTTTTCAGTAAATGGTTCAATACTAACAGGGAATGGAGTTCAATCTCTTCCTTTTCAAATCCTCAGTTCTCGCTTTCTCCGCAGCAGACGGCATCAACCACCAAATATTTTTGTCTTGACCCGTGTATTTTGGCCATGATTTGCCTCGATTCTTCGTTAACGCTACCATCATTATTTTCCATATCTTGAACGAGTTCTACAAAATGAATGTCTTGAAGTGCTTCATCATTTGAATATGGCCCATCTAAATCGGAAATATCGCAATCCGGTTCTTAAACAATTTATCAGAATCGCAATCTCTAGAATAGTCTAAATCAACTGATAACAAAGCAGCTGTAGGATGATCTCGGCCACCAATCGTTTCAATTACATGTTTCCCATCATCATCGGTGTCTCCATCGAAATAATCAGCAAGCTTTTGTTCTTCATTTGTAGTCAATTCACGATGAATATTTGCCAAATAGACAATTCTATCCATGTTTTAGTTTGAAAAAATTAACTCACAAAATAACACTAAACCACTTCACGTGTACGTGCAGGTCTAACCAAAATAACAGAAAAAACAGAAAAAACGTGAGAATAAAATAAGAGCATATCAGATAGCGGATTACATACAAAACCTACTGACATAAATACAGGTGAATGCAGCTCCCCTACGAAGCTAATGGTATAATACATCGCAAAATATACAGAAATTATGCTGGTGTGGAACAAGTAGTTTATTTTAAGGCTGTGTTACAAACGAATAAAAAACCGCATACACAGTTAAAAAATTTAACTTTTTACCCGATTTAACACGGCCAAAGTCGAAAAACACTTGGGGAATACAGCACTCCAAACACGATTCTAAGGTTAAGGACATTTTGTAGTGCAGTGTTCATTAATTCGTAAACCGTGCGTTCAATCGTCGAAAATAAAATTGAGCGCCACTTAGTTTAGAAAGATAATCGACCAGAATGGGAGAATATAGACACAATAAACTGATTTTGCAGCATGACAACGTAAAACTACATACTGCAATAGTAGTTAAAATCCTTCTATAGAAGGGCAGGACTGGAAAGTTCTATCCCACCCGCTATATTTGCCAGACATACATCCTTCACATTACTATTTATTCCGGTTGATGCAGTCAGCCCTTCTGAAACATCTTATGAAAGTATTAAAAATTGGCTTGACGAATCTGTGAATTGCCTAAAAGATGGGCGAAGGTTGTGGCTTCTAATGGAGCATACCTTGAATAATGTATAACACTTTCATATACTTGCTAAATAAACATGTAATTTTAGCCAAAAAACGGAACTTACTTTTACATATACCCAATATTTTAAAATAAATCAAATTTTTATAACTAAAAATAAATCATTCGATACAGTTCAGTAACGAAATGTTTGCCCAACATTTTCATTAATAAATTCACTTTGAGAGCTTCAATAAATTGTTCGTATGAATTCACATTAATATTCGAAAGACGTAATTTGTACAATTTTATATACTTGAGTTACAAGTAAAGAACATGAATTTTTTTAGAAATAATTGAAAATTTTGTTTCTATCCTTAAAGGTTAAAAAATATTTATTTTTATGTGTATATTTAATTTTGAAAAATATTGAAATATTTATTTGGGCGGAAACTTCTTTAATTTTTTGTTATGAGTAAAAAAAAAAAAATGCAAATTGTGGGTTTACGATTTAATTTAATAATTGTACTTTTTCCATATAAAATGTGTAATACGTAAGTATGTGAAGAAAAGCGGAAAATACATCGATGATTAGGTAAAATTAAATCAAACGGAATATTATGTGAAATAATTCAACATAACTGGTTAACATTATAAACGACGACACAAATTTTATTATTTTGCCTATTCCTGGTAATTTCTATTATTTTTGTTCAAAATTGAAAAGTTGTAGGCGGCAAGATTTTCTATTCTTGGTATTCGTTTCCTAGTATCCATTTACATTAACATTATGTATCTGCCACCGGTGTGAATTTCATCCCAAGAATTGTAGCTATAGAAAAGTAAATAAAAAAAATATAATAAAGGGTGTCCAAATAAGGACGACATTTTGTGTGCCGTTTAATTTTAAAATCCCTAAAGTAAGTAATCTAGTAGCGTCAAATCACAGGAACCCGGGCCCGGCCAACTGAAATTGCCTAATTCGCTATATGCGGGTAATTGATTTTTTTTTATATAATGCCATTATTTCACTGGCTGTATGCCATGTGTCGCTGTCTTGTTGAAACCCACATTGTTATCAATCATATTTGAAACTTGAGGCCACACAAATCAGTCATCATATTCGCGGTAGCAAAATTACGAAGTGGTCAATATTTATTTATAATTAAACAATATTTTTTTTGTAATACGATTGTATATAACTTAAACACAGTGCTAAATTATAATTTCGAAAAGGTTTGGAACAAAAAATTAACAGTTTAGCAGTCATACAGTTTCAACATCGTCATTGGGCACTCTTTATTATGATTAAAAACAAGGAAGCTTGCTAATTTATTCTAATGATAATCACAATTTGCACATATTTAATTTAAATAAAATAATAAATTTACTATTTAAAAAACAATTTAAAGAAGACTTTCTTTAACCCACCGCTGAATTAATTTGTTTTCTTCAAATTTCTTTTTTAAGTAACAATGGCTTTAAAATTATAAGATAAATCGAGTCACTTGAAAATATGTTATAGAATTCTTAGTTAAAGGGGAAGAGGCTCTTCTTTTAAAAGGACAATGCCAATTTATACTGCGTAAAATGATTATTTTAGCAATCAAAATTAATTAATTCGTTACTTCATTTATGACAAATAATACTAAAACGTAGTAATTTTCTGCGGGTGTAATGCTGTTTTCAGAGTTTAAATTTATCGCTCTTTTAGAGCTCTTTATAAAAATTTTCGCTCTTGCTTCCAATACAATTTTTTTTCAGTTTGCTTTTACGCTCCTACCTACTAATGATAAACACAAAAAAAATATTATTTCGCTCTTTCAAAGCGATTTAAATTTTTATTTTTAATTTTGCTCTTAAAACAGAGAGCGTAAATGCTAAAAATATCGCTCCCAACCCATTCTACAGAGCCATTGTAGAAAATACATTAGGGAGCAAAATTTTTTGTAACACAATAATTGCTCTTTGAATATCAATAAAATTTATTGATATCTAAATTGATTGAAAAAAGAAATTTATCTAAATATCGTTTATCAAACTTTCTTTATTTAATAAAGAAAGTTTGATGAATGATATTTAGATAAATTTCTGGAATATGGCCAATTGTTATGAAACTTGGCTGTTCCTTAAACGATTTTAGAGAAATTTGACATGTGCGTTGGAAATGGGATTCTACAATAATTTGTAAATGCAGTTCTGAAATATGGCCAACTAGGATGGAACTTGGCTATTACTTAACCGATTTTAGTAAAATTTGACATGTGCGATAGAAGTGGGATTGTAAAATGATTTATAGATGAAGTTCTGGAATATGGCCAACTAGGATAAAACTTGGCTATTCTGTAACCGATTTAAGTGAAATTTGACATGTGCGTTGGAAATGGGATTGTAAAATGATTGTTAGATGAAGTTCTGGAATATGGCCAATTATGGTGGTACTTGGCTATTCCTTTACCGTTTTTAGTAAAATTTAAAATGCGCAATGGAAATGGGATTCTAAAATGATTTTCGGATGAGTTTCTGGAATATGGCCAATTATGGTGGAACTTGGCTATTTCTTAACCGATTTGAGTGAAATTTGACATTTGAGTTGGAAATGGGATTCTTAAATAATTTATGGATAAAGTTCTGGAATATGGCCAATTAGGATGAAACTTGGCTGTTCTTTAACCGATTTGAGTGAAATTTGACATACTCGTTGGAAATGGGATTCTAAAATGATTTTTAGGTGAAGTTCTGGAATATGGCCAATGGGGATGGAACCTGGCTATTCCTTAACGGATTTTAGTGTACATGGGATTCTAAAATGATTTTCGAATGAAGTTCTGGAATATGGCCAACAAGGATGGAACTTCGCTATTCTGTAACCGATTTTAGAGAAATTGAACATGCGCGATAGAAGTAGGAATTTAAAATGATTTTTAGATTAAGTTCTGGAATAAGGCCAACTAGGATGGAACTTCGCTATTCCTTAACCGATTTTAGTGATATTTAACATTTGAGTTGAAAATAGGATTCTAAAATGATTTTTGGATCAAGTTCTGGAATATGGCCAATTGTGATGGAACTTGGCTATTTCTTAAACGATTTTAGAGAAATTTGACATGTGCGTTGGAAATGGGATTCTAAAATGATTTTTGGATAAAGTTCTGGAATATGGCCAATTGTAATGAAATTGGCTGAGATTCTAAAATGATTTTTCTAATTTTGCGGTCCTACACTAACATTAGCGTGCTGTTACCCATTTTTTCTTGTTTTCCTTTGATCGCGACTAAATTTTCCGGCAGATGTATAATAAACATGTCAATATAAGTAATCTATAATAATTATTATTTTACGTAACTCATATTGATATATTTAAATAAATCCAGTTTACGTAATCCATGCAGCTGTCAAGTTTTATCTGCTGTTGGCCATATTCCATAACTTTATCTAAATAACTATTTTAGAGCACACTTCCAAAGCATATATTGTATTGCATCACAATCGGTTAAGGAACAGCCAAATATCCATACAGCTGTCGAGGTTTATCTGCTGTGAGAAATAATCAGTAATTTCCATCCTATTTTGCCATATTCCAAAACTTTATCTAAAACCTATTTTAGAATCCCACTTCCAACGCATATATTGAATTGCATCATAATCGGTTTAGGAATAGCTAAGTTCCATCTAAATGATTCATATTTCAGAAACTCATCTAAAAATCATTTTAGAATTCCATTTTGATCGCACATGTCAAATTTCACTAAAATCGGTTGAGGCATAGCCAAGTTTAATCCTAGTTGGCCTTATTTCAGAACTTCATCTAAAAATCATTTTAGAATCTTATTTCCAAAGCACATATTACATTCACAATCGGTTAAGGAAGTTGGCCATATTGCAGAACTTCATTCTAAAAATAATTGTAGAATCCCGTTCCCATCGCGTATGTCAAATTTCTCTAAAATCCAGAACTTTATTCATCCCATTTCCAACGCATATGTCGAATAAAATCACAATCGGTTTAAAAATAGCCAAGTTCTATCCTAGTTGGCCATATTCATCTAAAAATCATTGTAGAATCCCATTTCCATCGCGCGTGTTGAATTTCACTCAAATCGGTTAAAGAATAGCCAAGTTCCATCCTTGTTGGCCATTTTCCAGAACTTTATCCATAAATCATTTTAGAATCCCATTTCCAACGCACATGTCAAATTTTACTCAAATCTGTTAAGAAATAGCCAAGTTCCACTATAATTGGCCATATTCCAGAACTTCATACGAAAATCATTTTAGAATCCCATGTCCATTGCGCTTTTTAAATTTCACTAAAATCGGTTAAGGAATAGCCAAGTTCCATCCCAATTATCCATATTCCAGAACTTCATCTATAAATCATTTTAGAATCCCATTTCCAAAATCGGTTTCAGAATAGCCAAGTTCCATTCTAGTTGGCCATATTCCAGAACTTTACCCATAAATCATTTTAGAATCCCATTTCCAACGCACATGTCAAATTTCACTAAAATCGGTTAAGAAATAGCCAAGTTCCACCATAATTGGACATATTCCAGAATTTCATCCGAAAATCATTTTAGAATCCCATTTCCATTCCGCATTTTAAATTTCACTAAAATCGGTAAAGGAATAGCAAAGTTCCATCTCCATTCGCCATATTCCAGAACTTCACCTAAAAATCATTTTAGAAACCCATTTCCAACGCACATGTCAAATTTCACTTAAATCATTTAAAGAATAGCCAAGTTCCATCCTAATTGGCCATATTCCAGAACTTAATCCATAAATCATTTTAGAATCCCATTTCCAAAGCACATGTCAAATTTCACTCAAATCTGTTAAGAAATAGCCAAGTTCCACTATAATTGGCCATATTCCAGAACTTCATCCGAAAATCATTTTAGAATCCCATTTCCATTCCGCATTTTGAATTTCACTAAAATCGGTAAAGGAATAGCCAAGCTCCATCCTAATTGGCCATATTCCAGAACTTTATCCATAAAACATTTTAGAATCCCATTTTCAATGCACATGTCAAATTTCACTAAAATCGGTTAAGGAATAGCCAAGTTCCACCATAATTGGTCATATTCCAGAATTTGATCCAAAAATCAATTTAGAATCAATCAATCATCTAAAACTCGTTCTAGAATCTCACAATTGGTTGAGGAATAGCCAAGTTCCATCCTAATTAGTCATATTTCAGAACTTCAGCTGAAAATCATTTTAGAATCCCATTTCGAACGTACACGTCGAATTGCATCACCATAGGTTAAAAATAGCCAAGTTCCGTCCTAATTGGCCATATCCCAGAACTTCACCTAAAACTCAATTTAGAATATATTATAAAGATGGCATTTATCCATTTTTATCGGGTGCCGTGGCTTTTATCACTGTATATTATAGTTTAAAAAACGGTGGTTTTTTAAAAATTTTTTTACAATTTATTAATGTTTTTTATATAACAATATATGGTTAAAAAATTTTTTTAATTACAAGCACAAAAAAAAACAAGCAAAATAAAATTTTTTTAATTTATACGATTCTAAAAAAACACAAATTGGTAGTAAAATATCTTATAGTGATAATTTTAATAATTTTAAAAAATTTATTTATTATGGAGACTAGTTTCGGAAATTTCTTCCTTCATCAGATCCCATTACTACACTCCGAGTGTAGTAATGGGATCTGATGAAGGAAGAAATTTCCGAAACTAGTCTCCATAATAAATAAATTTTTTAAAATTATTAAAATTATCACTATAAGATATTTTACTACCAATTTGTGTTTTTTTAGAATCGTATAAATTAAAAAAATTTTATTTTGCTTGTTTTTTTTGTGCTTGTAATTAAAAAAATTTTTTAACCATATATTGTTATATAAAAAACATTAATCAATTTAGAATCCCATTTAAATCGCGCATGTCAAATTTCACTAAAATCAGTTAATGAATAGCCAAGTTACATCCTAGTTGGCCATATTCCAGAACTTTACCCAAAAATTATTTTAGAATCCCATTTTTAATGCCCGTGCGTCTGTTCGGTAATAAAACAATCTGGCTTTCTAAAGAAATTTAGAAGGTTTTGAATGTAACCGTTTGCTGTAATAACAAGAGCAAGAGCAATATAATAATGACGTTTTTATTCATCAGAGCAGAGTGTATTTATTTTCTCAATATAGCGCAATAACAAAGAGCGAAAATATGATAACACAAACGCAATAATGGAAGAGCAAGAGCCTTATAATAAAAATAATGCTCCAGTTCTTTAGAGCGATATGTTTTTTTTACAATATCGCTCTTTGTAAAGAGCTTTTTAATAGTTTTTATTAGCGCTCTTGAACAAAAATGAAGAGCGAAGAGCAAAATGAAATCTCATTTTAAACTCTGGCTTTTTTACCATCGTATCTGGGAAAACATTGATTGTTTTCAGATGGTCTACGTTCCGTGGTTTAGGTTTTTAATATTGAATCTAGTTATCAAAAGTAAGTTGTTGCATGAAAGTGAGTTGATCTAATTTGCTACCATTTAATGTATGATTCAGTCAAGCATTTTGTTCAGCCATAGCAACGCATTGGGTTATTATGGGGAACCACCCTTATTTTGGTTAATTTAAACATTTTTGGTTCAGCCGTATTTCCTTTTAGTTTCTGGTAAATACCATGTCACAGAGAATGTTGTTAGAATTAGGCAACTGTTCGAAACAATCATGATGATATTGTTGTTAATCCATTTACAAACGATGTTTTCATTTCCATCGTAGTTCATGGCATTAAAAAGGTTGTGATTTTTCCCACTCGTTTCTCTCTTAAAGCACTTACGTCTGCCTAAATTGGTAAGGTAGAAGTGAGATGTTTTTCTTCTCCTGTTTTATAAGGTTGTTCTGGATTTTGGAGTTGATTTACGCTGTTGTTTTTACAAGGCAGGTAATGGAATTTCTATTTAAACTTAACATATTTGTTGTTTACTCGTGGACTAATATCACCAATAAAAAAATTTTATATAATAAAACACAATATTTCGGTTTTGTCACTTTCTTTAACGTGATATTTATTTTATTTGTAAAATGAAATTACGATCGTTTCGGATGTTACTCCTTTATCAAATTTCTAACAAACATTAACTAAAATTATGCTAAACAACTGCTTTTATACCCTATTTTTTGTGCCTACGTGCCTTTTGAATGTTCTTTCCCCCTTATTTTGTTTTTCTTCTTAAAGGGGTGGTACCGCCCTTCTTTTTAGTATATACCATCTGGTGTGTGTTTTATGATAAAAACAGAGAAGAATTTGTTGACCATCTGGTTTTTGTGGGTTTGTTTATGTGCAAAATGATATTAATTACGGATTCACAATGAGGTCGTAAATTTTGTTGCGACCAATTTTCTCGTTTAGTAAAAATGGATTATATCGTTCCTTGTATATTTCCAGTTCTTCTAATCTGTTCATTAGTAACCCTTTTCGTATTCTGTGTAATACCTGTGAGTTTGTGTTGATGTCAGTGTAATTATGTTTTTCTGTAGTCAAGTGTTGTGCATATTTCGAGTCGATTTTTGGTTTTCCGATTTCTTTTATATGTTCTGTAAATCTAACTTGAAAACTTCTACCAGTTTGTCCGATGTAGAATTTGGGGCAGTCATTACATGTATTCTTATAAATTCCGGTGTCTATTGGTGTACTTATGTTACGTTGTTTGAGTAGGGAATTTGTTGTTTGTTTTAAATGCCATTGTGTATCCGTGTTTTTTTAAAACCTTCGTTATATCTTGTTGATGTTATTATTTTACTCTATTGTGATGTATTTCTCTGTTTGTTCATTTTGCTTGCTTAACGTGGTCATCATATGCTGTTGTTTGTTCCAAATGTACCATTTTGTCAATTAAGTCCGTGCTATAACCGTTTTTTATTGCTATGTGTTTAATGATTTTTAGTTCTTCCATATAGTTCTGATTGTTCATCGGGATCGTGTTTTGTCTATTTATTAAAAAATTGAACGTTGCCATCTTATGTTGGTATGGGTGGTTAGATGATTTGTCAATAGCCTGATCCGTTTGCGTGGCTTTTCTGTATATTTTGAATGTATGCTTGTTGTTAACATTTGTTATTGTCAAGTCTAAACAATTAATGGCTTTGTTCGTCTCTGATTCTAGAGTAGATTTTATGTTCGGATGTTTGTTGTTTATATTCTTGTGGAGTTGTCTCATTGGGCCGTTAAATAGTATTAGAATATCGTTCAGGTTTCTGTGCCAGTACCTGATTATTTGGTTTTTGTTGTTCGATTCTGTTAATATATGCTGATTTTCAAAGTGATTCATATATATGTTAGCTAAGGTTCCTGATTCCTGATAGAGGATTCCCCATTGGAAGTCCATCAGTCTGTGAATAGAATTTGTTGTTGTGATGAAAATAGTTTTGTTCTGTAACTGTTTTGATTAGAGTGATAATTTCGTCAATTTTTTCTTCCCTGATTCCGTTTTTCTGTAACAGTTCCTTAGTTATTTGAATTGTCTCTTGAGTTGGTATGTTTGTATACATGTTGGTTATATCGAATGACGCCAGTTTCGCTGTAGGTGGTATATCTATTCATTCTATTTTGTTTGGAATGGAATTTCGTCATAACTATCATAAATGCTGTCACTGTAACAGTTTTCTGTTTTGGGTCTTCGCTCGAAAAAGAAGAGACGGATCAACTACCACAACAACATCAACCAACATTTGCTATGGTTAATACAAATTTGGGTGACCGCATGGTAACAAGATGATTGAATGAAATCTCGCCCCTCCCACATCGGGCGATGGAAAAAATAGTGGAGGAAAAAAAGAGGGTGCAACGCAGAGTAAAATAATACTTATTAATTAAATTCGTCACAGCTTTTCAGAACTTGAGCTTTAACGGGAAACGCTGTAAATAGAACTAGAAAATGTGGTGTCTTGTGCTACCTAATTCACTAAAATTGTTACTAACCAACTGACTAACTATTGACTGCATAGGTAGCGGAAACCGGGTCAAGTCTCTTATACTAGCATTCCTTTTACCGATAAAAAATTCTCGAAGACGAACTGGAACAACTCAATGAAATAATTCACTGTGCTGCGTTGGCAAGCACCGCCATTATACAAAATAAGAAGACGCTGAACATAGCATACCCAATGGTAGTTAGGAAGTTGGTAAGAGAAAAACGATGAGCACGTAAAACCCGGCAAATTAATCGAACGCCGAAGAACAAAACAATTCTTAACAATGTATGTAACATTCTCAAATCCATTCTTAAAGAAGTTAACCATTAATCAATAAACAGATTTCTAGTTAGCCTAACTGATGAAAAAAAATCTGATTACTCACTGTGTAGGGCGACGAAGGGACTCAAAATATCCAAAATGCAACTGCCTCCACTTAAAAAGGTTGATTGACCCGGGCAAAAGGTCACAAAGAGAAGGCTGATCTGTTTGCGGAGTATCTCTAAATATAATATCAATTCACAAGCTAGATGAGTTTGACATATGGCCAGTAAATCTTAAACAATTAAAAGAAGGTGTGAAAAGTAACACGAATGTTAAAAAATCCCCAGGGTATGACTTGATTACTTGCCAAATTATCAAGGCTCTGCCTGACAAAGGATTTCGTAAGCTATTACATATAATCAATGCGACCCTTCCGTTAATGTATGTTCCGCATCAATGAAAAGTAGCAGAATTAATCATGATAGCAAAACCTGATAGACCACCTAACGATAAAAAATCATACAGGTCAATTTCCTTGCTTCCAATTATGATAAAACTCTTTGAAAAATTATTACTAAAGACACTTAAACCAATAATTGAGGACCGACAACTAATTCCTCCACATCAATTTGGATTCAGATAAAAGCACTCTACAATTTAACAGCTGGACAACGGATGTTTTTGGCGCTGGAAGTTACAAACTCTTATATCTGGTGTAGCGTTCAAACAGTTTCTGTACTTCGATTTTGTTGAAGCATACAAGTTGTAAATGCTGCAAATGTGCCCATTTGTTGGTGTCAAAGTCAATGTCTGGAACGTTGTCGGTTAATTTCTTAAACAACATTGCCCCAAACTTAATCACAAAGGAACTTTGAAACCTCGCAGATAAAGTTAGTTCGACTTTGTGATTGCAGACACCGGCTTCCTTTTCTCCCATTCCTGATATTTTAGTGTTGACTTATCTTTGCCTCGCCTTAAGAAGGATTGCTGCCTTTGTGGTGTTAAAAAACATTTGAGAGCCTGAATCAATTATTGCTCTGACGAGCATGCGTTTCCCCTCGCTTGTTCTTAATGTGATCATAGCTGTGGGTATTATCACAGGACCTGATTGCGTTGTCACATAAATTTTAGATACCTGCTCCTTATCTGGTTCCTTTGCTTACATGCATTTGTTTTATGTTCCGCTGCTAAACAATTTCTGCATAACTTATGTAGCATCGCTACCTGCGATCTCTCACTGAAGTTTAATTTGGTGAATCCTCTGCATTTATTAATCTTATGTCCGTCTCTACAGTAGACACAGATATTTGTTGTTGATACAAAGGGACGTTTAACTGTTTGACCTTTGTTTTCTCTTGTTGTTGTTAGGGTTGTTGGTGTCATTATTAGCTTTTGGTTGCCATTGGCCTCTAATGAATTAAATCTTCCTTCGATTAGATTTGCCAAGGAAATCTCGTAGAGGTTTCGTGGTTCGTTGTCCAGTTTTATAGACATAGTAAAGATTATTATTCAGTCCCAAGATTCAATATTTACTCCTGCATTCCGGATTCCATACTAACATTCCGTTGTTGTATGATGAAGATTTCTCAGCGCTGCGGCAGACTCTGCGTTTGTATTTGTCTGACCCAACAACGTATTTAAATATATTGAAATCGGTAGTCTCCTGTTGTTTTATCTACTATTCAAAATTTCTCAAGCGGCCTGGTATTTTCTGCTTTCTGCTTTTCAACTGACCCTTTAAATAGTTGATTTTATGGGTGTCGCTGATCTGTGCGTTTTCGTGGATCAGCTTGCTGAATGTATCCCATAATCCGATTCACTTCTGTTAATCTCCAGTAAGTATTGGGATTTGAATTCATGGTAGCCGAATGTCTTTTATCAGGTTTGTTGGTTTACTTTTTTCCGTTCCCTCTATGTTCGTGGTTATTTGAAGGATAATAATTTGATACTGTCTATCAACATTCTCGAAGTATTGTTCTGTGAAATACTTCATGTGTTGTTCTTGTTCATCACTAACTAGCATGCAAATTTCCTCTTGGAGTTCGGCTATTTGATCCATGAGTTTCTGCATTGTTGCTAGTGAGAGTTCCATTGCCGATTTTGTCTCAGTCTCGACAAGATCTTCGGCATCGTATATTTTTTTTTGTAGAGGCTTCTCATTTGAATTGTTTGCCACTTTATGAGTTTTTGTTGTAGTTCCTGGTTTGCTAGATCTGACCCAATTTTTGTGTTGTTCAAGTGCATTTGGGTTTCTGAAACGAATCCTTTTTCATCGGTTGTCGCTTTTTTTGAAAACGTTGTTGAGTTTGGCTCGCATGATGGCAATAAATTCTTTGTATATATCTTCCACTTGTTTTTATATTTGAAAGTAAGGATGATCTCTGCTTACAGCTGCTAGCTGCTTTATTTGCTCATCCGTCTCTTGAAACTTTTTATAAGCTTCTTTCAGTTGTTTCAGGGGTTATATAGGTTTTTGTCTTCTATAGTAGACAGTTTCTATACATTTTGGTAATGTCAGCCGCAAGCATCTCTTGGTTAAATGCAAGGGTCTCCTTCCGAGTTGTTATGTGCGGTTTATTACATATTGCAATAATTGCTTTTTACTTAGATTAATTAATTCGTATAATTGCGCAATTTGCTGTTGTTCACAGTTAATCGAAAGTTCGATTATTAGTTTTGTATAATGTCTACGTTGAAGGCCTAGACAACGCCTTATCGCCAGTTGTTGGTTGGCTCGAAGGACCACTGTTTTAGATTCCGCCTAAGCTTGAAAGAAAGTGAAAAGTCGATGAGTATGGTTTGGTCAATACTGAATTTATTAGTCAATTTGTCTTATTTATATACACATTTTTTACTTAAAAACTATATGCAAGATGTGAAATTTTAGGATTTAAATTCAAACTCGAGTAACAACCTAAGAAAGGTGTTTTGTTTACATTTTTAAGGGAGAACATCCCAACCCCCAGTTGCACTACCTATGCCCCAAAAAACATAAGGGAAGTAGTAACTTTCGATCCCTTTGTACATTTTGTTACGACGGTTGTGGCGTCGTACCAATTGGCCCCACAGATTGTTGCTGGCTAAAGCCAAGATTTTAACAAAAAAGAAAATCATATGGATATTTGTTTGGGTTTCAGTTGAGTTAACGGAGAGCGAGCGACACAAACCAACACAGAAACGACGTAAATCAGTGTTTGTGAGGACCACGGGTCGCGCGATAAGCGGGAAAAAGATTTAACCCGAAGTTTTATGTATGTGTTTTTTTTGCGAGTTAAAGGAAAAAACAAAAAAACGAGAAAAGGCAAAAAAGGTTTGGTTTTGATATACGCCGGTTGTGTTGAATTAACTACCACGAGTTTTCGCTTGGTCAAAAAAAAAAAATATGGTAGACGGATTGAAAAAAAAAATAAATAAGAATATATACGTGTGTTTATAACTTTTCGAAAACTTTCATTTTTTGTGTACGATAATAATCCGCGTTTGTTTTTTTTTGAGCGGAAAAATAATAGTGATACCTAAATGATAGTGGCCAGGCCTTACAAAAAACAAAATAAAAAGTAAAAAAAAAACGAAATTATAATTATAAGAGACAGAAAAATTGTGTAACGCTACTGTGTCAGTTGTGTAAAAAAAAAAATTATTTATATATCTCAAATATATTTATTAAATTTATTTGTGGTGTTTTGATTGTTTTCAATCCTGGTGTAACCAGTATCGGTCGATTTTTTTGTTGGTTGTGTGCTGGCTAGCAAGAAAGTAGTTGAGAGTGTTCTTGAGAATCACGTGCTGAAAACGAAAAACAGGAAAAGTTAACGTTAATTAATTACCGCTATCTATAGATATATATATATATATATAATAAAAAAAAACATAAGATATATATATACTTAACTGTGGTTGTTGATGACAGGATGGTGATTAAGTGTGCATGTTGGTGAGCTGAAAGAACTACATGCTGAAAGAAAACAATAAAAGTTGATGTTGAGCATACTGATGGGGAGCTGCCAAAGTCCTACCAGAATCGCAGAGAGGACCAACTAGTAACTTTCCAGTCATTTCCAGGAGGGTTGATCAGGCAGCAGAGAGAAAAAAAAACCGTTCGTTATATATTTTATTTACTATTTATTTGTTTTGTAATTTTGCATTATATACCTTATTCTGGCCGCTTGAGTTTAGCAACCCGTTATATTGGTCCGGTTATCTCCATCTATAAAGTAATATTGGTCAGCGCTCGTTGTTCTACATAATTTTTTTTATTTTTATTCATTGAAGCCAGATTTTGATTGTTTTTTTTTTCCTTTTCGTTCTTTTGAATGCATGCCGTTAATTCAATTTCACCTTTATTCGGGATTTATTTTTTGTTTACATTATTTTTATTGACGCTTTGTTTCAGGGTCTTCGCTCTCCGTTAACTAAGTTCTTGCAAACTAGATTCTTATTGTGTGCTCATATGGTGTATGTGCGTTTAGTTTGGTGAGGGTGAAGGTCATTTTTTTTGTGGCAATTATTGTTATACGATTGATTGCGGGATGAGTTGCTAGGCGGGCTTATCATGGGTGTCGAACAAGGAGATGCGTTCCTGGTTGGGAAGTCGAATCCCTAATTTTTTATCAGGTTATATATTCATGTTTAAATTATCTTTTATTATTATGTAGCCTGACCGACAGGGCATGGGGGGAGGCATAGGGCCTCCGACCGGCTGCCGGCAGGAATGACGGAAGAGACGCGCGGGGCGGTCGATCTGTTTTATGATTACTGTGTTGTCATTATCATTAGTTTTACCTTTATCATTTTGTATTTCGAACCCTTATTATTTCCTTAATTTACTCTTATTGTTATATTATTATTAGAAATTTATGATTATTGTGTTGTTTTATTGTCCTTTTCTTATCCCTCTTTATTATTTAATTTAAAGTTTTCTGCGGTTCTCTAGCTTTGGGGTATGCTCTGGTAATTAACACCCCACTCCCATTCTCCTGAGCTTAGTCAGCAAAAATACCGCGACCAGAGCCCCTGCCCCAGAGAAATTTCTGTTAACCGACTCTTTGAGTGTTCGGGCTTGGACGACATCACCTTTCCGGTTCTGTTTTATGGTAATGTCGAGCCCGATCTCAACGAGTTTGTTACAATTTTGGCCGGACTATATTTACTCTTTTATATAAACTGTGTACGTTTATATAAACTGTGTAATATTGAAAATTTAACAAAATCGGAACAGCCGTTCTTTAATTTTAATGTAACATACAGGCATACTCAAGATAAAGCATCCTTTTATATTACGTCTTTAAGTAAAGATATTTTGTTTTGAAATCAAAAGGTAAATTTAACCAAGAAATACTTTTTTTTTTGAAAATTGAAAATATAAAACAAAATTACATGCCTATACCAGCTGGTTCGAAATACGTTAGAAAAAATGTTTGTAGCTCTACAGGAACCCTTATTGATAAAATAGTTAAAAATATCCAGTTTTTATTTTACATGATAAAGGAACAACAATATTTTCCGGTTGTAAAAAAATGTGTATCTTTTTGTTAGCTTTTGTATCTTCCCCCAACATTCACATAATAAAGACTTCCTTATCAAGTTCACATCATTTTTCTTGGTATGAATTGAAATTTGAATACGAAGAAATATAAAAATAGCATTACCTATAAACCCATAAAATACCCAAATTCATGGAAAAATAGATAAAGTTGTAACAGCGTTCGTCCTAAATATTCGACAATATGTATATATGGTACATAGATTCCATAATGATTTTTGATGTTTATTTGAGATTCACACAGATGATACCTTCTACATAAAATGTTTTAATATAAATAATAATATTTAAATTATTAATGAATAAATAAAAGATGTGTTAATTATATCAACTCAAATCTAGGTTGCCAACATATTTTATTTTACTAAATTATTACAATATAACTTATTGTTAGTTAAACTATGTAGAAGAAAATCATAAAATGTGTTTGTATCTTTGTATCTTTCAATTAAAAATATAAAGAAACCCTTTTGTTGGTGTCCCACAAGAAAGTATGCAAATTTATTCTTTCAGTTTAACTCCCACCACAATGGAGCAGGTAAAATTATTCCCTTCACTCAATTACCTTTAACGCTTTAACTTCTTCCAGTGGTAACAATATTAAAATGAGTTCCGTTTATAAAAAGCATTTTGAAGTAGTGTTCTTAGTTACCCATCCCAAAGGACCGAAATTGAGTGTGAAGCATGTAGCAAAATACTCCAAACATTTGTGCCATTTATGAATAAATGAATTAAGCGGTACAGAGACTGTTAAAATGTAGAAAACTTACTTGGAAAAGGTTTATGTTGGATCACTTCAAAGTAGAAAGATACGGTCATTTTGAGGTTGTTCGAAAAAAAATCAAACAATAAACCTACGACAAGAAAAACAAAAACTTTGTGCAAACGATGTTGAAGTATCATGGCTGTTCTCCATACCCACATATTTCACACTTGACGAATAAAAAAATGGATTCGGCTGATGACATTTTTAGTATATTAAGCCCAGGGTTAAAGTGCATCCGTTTCGTTCCGTTTTTCTGTCAAAATTAAAATTTGACATTTTCTATATAACTTAAACGAACAAACGGAAAGGTATTACAATGAGCGAAATCCGATGGACGAAGAAGGAAATATTTTTTCAAATTTTAAATTTTACGGAAAGGTGGAAAGGAAAACCTCAAATTTTATTCTTGACACTTTGACAGTACAAATACTTTTTTAAAATAATAAATATCAATCTAATAAATAATAATAACAATAAATGCAAATAACGTGATGGACATCGAGTTATTTATAATATAATAATATATTATTTAAAAAAATCACAATAACTCTAAAAGCAAATTAAAAATTTTGTGCGATTTAAGCGAAATGTTTTATATTGATGATGATTTTGATATGCATTAGAGCAAAAAACAAAAATGGAACTATTTAAGGACAAATAGTGGGTGATCAAGTGAGAAGTTGCTCGGGGGATTCAAGTTGGCACTTGCTGCCAGCTCCGTAACATGCAACTTCCACAAGTGCTCGTGTTACCTCCACGTGGTGACCGCTGGTAACTATATTGCTGATTCTTTGGCTTCTAGGCTAAAACACGGCGCTAAAGGAGTCAACCTTAAACAAATCGATGGGCTGGGTTAAGGTGTTAATCGTACCGTGCCGATAATCGACCAGACTGGGGTCCCCGCTTTAAAACTAGCTCAGTCGCTAACAGTGGATTCGGATACTTGGCGCTCTCCGGATTAAGTAGCCTTATCTATGTTTTGCGGATCTCTGTACCGATGGACATTTTTTAATCCGCTACTCATGGGACCAATCATGGATCCAAACAATAACACACAACAACAAAAAAGTCCGGCTCTTTAAAATATCCGAAAAATGTGGACAACGAGACTCGGGTCTTTAGGCCTGCCTCTAAGTCTACGAATAATCGACGGGACATAAGCTCAAGCGAGGCTGGTCCTTCCACTCGGGTCACCAAATCTGGGTATACAAATATAAAGCGGAACCTAAGCACGAATGAAGCTAGTTCCTCAAAACCAACCTATAATGCTAGGAGGAAGGCCTGGAGGGCTCTGGTAAAGATCAATAACATCGTACCAGAAGACAGAACGGATAAAGACAAAGCCACGCTTGCGTGGGCAAAAAAAGTCACCGAGAAAAAGTCGGAAGGCCCTTCAGCTGGCTCACAGCTTAAAAGAAAAGCGAACAAAACTCCAGGCTACCGCTATGAGGCCTTTTAACGAGGTCCTCAAGGATCAACTGATTGTGGCCAGTTATTGATAAATCCCAAGAGGATGGCAGTATCACGCCCGCCAATTGGAGGAAAGTGGAAGGGGCCTTAGCCACCACCTACCAGAAAGTCCTGTCCGAAAATCCAGGACCTGCTCCGACTTGTCGGGATGCGGGCTGGCACAGGAATCAGGTAAAACTGACTGCCTGTGCAGATCAGAGGTCCCTGTTGCTTTATAAGAAGGCAGTGAGGGACTTGGCGAGGTATGGCCCGGAGCCAGCATTGCTGTGATTGAGAGGGAGGAGAACTCCTGCAGACCAAGAGCTAGGGTGTACATCCCTTCGGAGCCTAGTGATCCAAAGCTGATACTCCAGTTGTTGCAGGTTGGCAACCAAGATTTGCCAACGCACAATTGGAAAGTTGCCAAGATGGTTGGAAGTTGCCTGATACTTCTCAACAGGGGATGACTCTGATGTTACTGTGATGGAGAAGAGGCTGCAGAGATGACACTGACACTTTTGCACGTCAACCTCCACCACTCAAAGGCAGCATCAGCTGCTCTAAATTTAAAAATTGGGAAAGAAGCGACAGATGTCGTCTTGATCCAGGAACCTTTACTGCCAAAACCTCCAAAAACTGCGCAAGTGCTCGATGGCTTGGTGAACGAGTTGTCCAGAGCTTTTAATGAAGCGATACTGGGCTCTAGTCCCCTTAGCAGGCCTAGGGATAAATTTCGGCCACCTGGTCCAAGGAGATTCAACAAATACGTCGAAAATGCAAAAGACTCTTCAAAACAACACGGAAAACAAAATCTTCTGTAGACTTCCTATAAGGAAGTCCTCAAAATTTACAAATATCAATTGAAAAGTGCCAGG
Organism: Tipula vernalis; assembly: GCA_958295665.1. NCBI lineage: Eukaryota > Metazoa > Arthropoda > Insecta > Diptera > Tipulidae > Tipula > Tipula vernalis. The sequence continues at coordinate 275,564,604 of OY282560.1, read as the reverse complement.
AACAGCTCTTGCAGACTAAACTGTGGCAAAATTCAGGAGTTTTCGGAGATTTCTAGTCTACGCAAAGGACTAGCTACTGGTCCTTCCATCCCAAGTTATCTTCAACGGACGGATGGGATATGGATCACCAACAGTGCGGAATCGCTGGAACTTTTTTCTGACTCCTGGTTGTTCCGAATCTGTACCTAGCACATCAGTAAGTAAAATGGCAAGTAGCCCCATAGGCCAAATTATTAGCAGATCCTATGGGCGATAAACAGTTTTAAACCATATAAGTCGCCTGGACTCGATGGCATTATCCCTGCGGATATTCAACAAACTATGGATCTAACAATTGCCTGGTTAGAGGTAATTTTCAAAGGCAGCCTAGAACTATGTCACATTCCTAGTAAATGGACAGAAGTGAAGGTGTTTTTCATACCTAAAGCGGGAAAACGCTCACACTTCAATCCCAAATACCTTAGACCAATTATCTTGTCTTCCTTCCATTTTAAAACACTAGAAAGACAAATAGAAGCTCATATTAGAGGCCAGATTGTGTCGGAAAAGCTGTCTAAATCTCAACATGCCTATTGCAAGGGGAGATCTGTAGAGACTGCTCTTCATTCTCTTGTATATTTCATTGAAAAATCTTTCGAATATAGAGACTACGCAATGGTAACCTTCTTGGGTATTGAGAAGGCCTTTAACAATGTGCTTCCAGGCGCAATAACTCGGGCACTTTCAGATCTCGGAGTGGAAATATCACTCAAGGACTGGATAGGTCAAATGCTAAAAGGCAGGATTATAAATGCTAGTTTTGGGGAATCCTCCGTCAGAAAATTTGCGAGCAGAGGTACACCACAGGGTGGCGTACTGACCCTCCTACTTTGGAACTTGGTCATAAATGACCTGTTGCTAAGACTGGTGGAGGGTGGCTTCAAGGTGGTTGCCTATACGGATGATGTTGCTATTAGTGTTCGTGGTAAATATCCCGGCACCCTTAGTGAGCTTTGCCCTGAGCACTCTTTCATTATGGACCAATGGCTGTGGGTTGAATGTGAACCCACACAAAACCGAATTGGTTCTCTTCTCTAGTAAATATATACTCCCTCATATCGATCCTCCCACTATATATAGATTCAGCTTGAATTTTACAGTTGAAGCTTTAGCGTTGTGGGATGTCCACTTTCGCGATGTTCTGTTCGTGGGTGCGTATTCTTCGTCGCCTAGCTAGGTAGAAACAATCCCTATGGTTAAAACTTTACCGAATTAAAATCCAAAAAAACGTCCAGTTTATTTTCAAGCGGCTACACAAATTGTGTTTAGCGTGTGCCGCATTTATTTCGTTAATCCAAACGTTATATTTTGATTATTAATAATTCCACCACCACGTTACTATTAATTTCACTATAATATTTATACGTATACTATGATTATTCGCTTTTTAATTATTCGCGACCCGGAGTATTAGCGAAAATTTTATTTTATTTCAATTTTACTTTTGAAAATCCAAAATTGCTGGGTTCCATTTAACGTGGCAAAGTACACACAAGTACTTCTGACTGATGAGTAGTTTGCTTTGGCGATTTCTTTACCAGAATATTTAGTACAACTAATCCATATTATTTTAATGCAATAATAATGTTACGTAATTAATTATTAATTATTTAAAAAATCGAGCCTCAGACATTTTTAGAAAAAAAAAACACTCGCCCTCTTTTAAGCAAAACCAAATATTTCAGCAATTAGCAGAAACATTGTGTAGTAAATGTAGTACATATGCCCTAACAGAGATGTCACCATATCGACATATTATAGACACATTTGGTTTGATTGCATAAAGCAAACAAATGTATTTTAACTTCTATATGATGAGATAGCCGAGGTAGTAAGGTGATGGAGTGGAGTGAAGAAGGTCTTGAGTTCGAATCTAAGCAAAGCCAACGAAATATTTGATTTTTTAGATGAAAAATTTTGAATTGGGGATAATCCGAGAAGAATAATCGGGATCGAGAGATCGCTACAAAAAAAAATTTGGTATAAAATTCGTGGAAATAAAAAAAAATTTAATTGCTGCTCACCTGGTAAATAAAAATTAACTTTTTTTAATTAAAAAGGCAATCAATAACTCTAGCAACCACCCAAATAGAAAGTTTGGAGCTTTTAATTACAAAATAGAAATCCTTCAGCCGCGAGGATCGAACTCTTACTATAAGAGAGCAGATTAAAACCATAGAGGTCTCGAATTCGATCGCCGCACCTAAAGGAATTTTTTTTTTGTAATAAAAATCTCCAAATTTTCTATTTGGGTGGTGGTTGCCTAGAATTATGATTGCCTTTTAAAAAAAGGTATATTTTTATTTACCAGGTGAGCAGAAATTAAAAAAACAAAATTTTTTTTTTATCAAAAATCGCAAAAAAATGTTGTCATTTTAACAGGCGAACAGAAATTACAAGAAGGTAGAATTGTCAGCAATATGACTTTATTTTGTATGTTCAAGTGTCACATAACTTAAAGTGGCACGCTTTGATACAAAATTATGTCACGTTGCTGCCAATTATGTTGTTTTTTAAATTCTGTTCGCCTGGTAAAATAACAAAAATTTGTATGCGATTTTTCACCAAGTCCGAATTTATCAGTATTTTACACGAAAAAATGAGTAGAAATTCATATAGTAATGAGTGGTTGGGTGGTAAGATGAAGGAGTGATGCGATAGCATGGTCGTTGTTAGAGCAACACAGTCTAATTTAGTCTTTAGTGGTATAATTAGTTTAAAATTATTAATCATAAAACAGTTTTTTCTCAAAACTATACAATTAAAGGGTACAGTTGGTGCAATACAAAAGTGCTTATAATAGTGGCGAAAACTATAAACGTGGCGATAGTGTTTATATCTCACAGATAAAACCGCTTAGGCGGTGAGAATATTAAAGTGACGGACAGTAATATAAATGGTGAAAGTGTCAGGTGTAATTTAAATATTGATACAGCCTCAACAATTAACAATAAAAGAGAATTATCCGAAACAGATTGTTTTAGCTCGCAAAATGCACATGAAGCAAATGCAGATAACAGTAAACGCATTAAAATTATCGACAATAGCAGAGCAACGATGAGTCATACCAATACCGGCTTGATGATAAAACCAGAGCAACGACTCACACGTGTTACAAAATTAGAACTGGACAATGAAATATTACGCAAAAAAATTGAAGAACTTGAAAAATTATTACAACAACAAACAAGTAATAATGATGCGACAATTAACAAAAATCGATTCATTTCTTTGATGGATGAAGAAGAAACTGAAATAGAAAACACAAATAAATTTATTTCAATTGATCCCACGAGAAAAACGGTACATCAAAAAAATAGAAATACAGATACACAACAACAAAATTTAAACGAAAAAAGTAATACAAACGTGAATAAGGTTAATCGAAAACGTATTAAACCACCACCGCTACATATTCATAACCAAAAAATACATGAAACACTGCAACAGATGAAAAAAGCAGAAATACTCGATTTTGAAATACAACGGGTGAACATGAATAAACATTCAGTAATAGTTAAAGACATAAATGAATATCACAAAGCACAAACAACACTCAAAGAAACTAACACGGAATTCTTTACCTACACACCCAAGGACATGAAACCAAAAACAATTATTTTAAAAGGGCTTAATGAAGATGAAGACACAAATGAAATAAAAACCACTCTAGAAGCAAACGAAAAAATCAAAATCACAAAAATTACACAATTAAAAACTAAATATGCAACGGAAAATAAAGTAAAGCTGCCGCTGTATATAATTCAATGCTCCGCGGACACTGATATGGCAAATATATTCGAAATAAAGACCATGCACCATCAACGTGTGACATGGGAGACACTCAAAAAAAGGAACGAGATTATACAATGCCACAAATGTCAACGATTGGGACATGTTGCAGCAAACTGTAACCTTGCATACAGATGTGTAAAATGCAAAAATAACCACAAACCGACAGAATGTCCTATTAAAGAACAAACGGACAACAACAACATTTACTGCGTTAATTGCAAACAAACTGGACACCCCGCATCATTTAAAGGCTGTCCAACATACCAAAACGCCTTACAAAGACTAAAGCATAAAATTAAAGCCAATCAGCAAAAGCGGTTACCAGCTCAATTTGCACCAGCAATACCGGTAAGCAAAGAATTCGGCACATTCGCAGATATGTTGAAAGCCAACAACAACACCAACATAAACGCAGAAACGATTACCATTCAATCACTGGCCTTAAAGGTAGAGAAAATGGAATCAATAATCAATAGTCAGAGTGAGCAAATTGCAACGCTTATAAATTTATTAACAAAAATATGAGCAGCACAAAAATTATTGCATTAAATGTTAACTCGATAGTCAGTATAACAAGACGCATAAACCTATTAAAATTCATCAACCAGCATAACCCGGAAATAATGCTGTTAAATGAAACTAAACTAAATTATAAACACAACATAGAGTTCAAAAACTATATTTCCATAAGGCAAGATAGAACGATAAATCAACAAGGGGGAGGGACGGCTATACTAATAAAAGATCACATTAAACACGAACACATATTAGACAGCAAAATACAACAACTCTCCGGTATAGAAACAACAATAATAAAAATTACATTAGAAAACAACAACAACCTATATGTAATTGCAATATATTGCACCAGTAACCACCAAATATTAACAACAACGCAATTCGAAGAAGAGTGGAATAAGATCTTCAAAATACTAAACCTCAATAATGATAAAAATTACTACATAATTGCAGGGGACTTCAATGCACGGCACTCAGAATGGGGAAATCAAATTAATGATCGCAGAGGCACCAAACTAAATCTCTGGATAAGCGAAAATGAAACGATTTACAGAGCAAAAGTCTATAAACCCGACAAACCTACTATCCCAAGGACTGGAAATTATATTGACATAGCAATATTAGACAACAGACTATCTATATTAACACAAAACGGAAATGAGATACCCACACTAACGTACGATGGCGATCATTATAGTAGTCACAATCCTGAATACTGGATGGGTGGTGAACAATACAGCAGAACAACCACATATAACATACAATTTTTCAAAAACGCAATGGGAAAAGTGGAGAAGTACATTGTCCAACAGACATAAACAATATCTACGAGGTACGGGTCTTCCATCGATTATACCAACAGACAGAAATATCGAAGATCAGGAAATAGAAGGATATATAAACATTATCACCGAACTAATAAAACAAAGCTTAACAACGAAAACACGTAAAACAAGAAGGATTAACAATATGGAGTGTTTCACAAATAAAACCATTGAAAACCTTTACAAACATAAACGATTTATGATATCCACAATTAAAAGAGCTAAAAGAAATGGAACTATCACTGCGCAAAATACAATAACATACAAAGCTCTAATTCAAAGAATAAATGAATTAATTGCGCAAAACATAAAAATCGAAATAAACGAGCAACTTAAAAAGAAAATGCAAGCTATCAAACCAAACGGAAAGATGTTTGCCACATTAAAAAAAATTGGCACAGAGAAATACAAGATCCAAAATCACCATCTCACAATACCAGAAAATGAAATAACAAAATTAGCAGCATTAAATATAGACTGGACTAGCCTGCCGAAACATAATCAAGAGTTCATCAGCCACAACCAATATTACAACCTAAAAATACTAGGGTACTATATAGAGAATAATACACAATACAATCCTGCATTAGGAAAAAAAATGCACGAAGAAGCCATCCTAAATACAGTACAAAAAATAAAAAATGAACACAAGAGGATTAAAGACAACAAATTAACGACAACAACATTCTCTTCAACCAATAAGGCAAATGAACCGGCACAATCTGATAGTCAAGACTACTTCATAACAACACCAGAATTAAAAGGAATTCTAAAATGTATGAATAACAAAAAATCGTACGGACTGGATATGCTACCAAGTATAGCAATGAAACAGTTACCCGATGAGTTTGTGATGGAAATATGTACACTATTCAATCACTTATTAAACAACAAAACATTCCCCAAGTGTTGGAAAACCGCAAAAATTTATCCAATACGGAAAAAAAACAAAGATCCAGCTAAAGCAGAAAATTATCGACCAATAAGTTTACTAAGTAACCTTGGCAAAACATATGAGATAATTATTGCCAACAAACTATATGAATACACCACAAAGAATAACCTGATACCGGACAACCAATTCGGATTCAGGCACGAGCACTCTACAACACACGCAATAGCGAAACTCACCGCAGATGTTTGTCAAAATTTAAACAACAAAAAATGCACCGGAGCAATATTCATTGACATGGAGAAAGCATTCGAATCAGTATGGTTAGACGGACTTTTATTCAAATTAAACAAAATGAAATGTCCCGCAGAACTTATACAAATACTACATGAAATGCTCTACGATAGAAACTTTAAAACAACAAACGGAACGGAGATCACCAATCACATATTCAAATTACATAACGGGCTACAACAAGGCTCGATCACAGCACCTCTACTATTCAACCTTTACACTAAAGACTTAATTGAAAGCTCAACACTGAACTCAGAAATGGTACAATGTATTGCATATGCCGACGATATAACACTATATAGCTCTAACATCAAAATAAAGAATATCGAAGATTCTCTGCAGGCAGCCATTAATTACACGAACGACTTTTTACATACATGGAGAATAAAACTCAATGAAAAGAAATGTGAAACAATACTTTTCAGGAAATCGGTATGTCACGCAACAAATGATACAAAACAAAACTGGAACAAATTCAAAATCACTATAAACAATGAACAACTGCCGAATAAGTCAATTATCAAATATCTAGGTGTACATATAGATAAGTTTTGTTACCTCAACGAACACGTGAAGATGCAACTAGACAAAGCAAGAAGAGCATTCATCGCTAACAGACGAATCTTCAGAGCAAAATACATAAACAGCAATGTCAAACGAATATGCTACCAAACACTAATTCGACCAATAATTACTTACGCATGTCCTATATGGTTCAACTTAAATCCCAACAACATGGAAAAAATACGAATATTTGAAAGAAGATGTGTACGACATTGCAATGGGCAGTTTAGGAAAGTCAATCATGAGGATCGACACTATATATCAAATAAACGTCAATATGAAAAATTCAAATCAGATAGAATAGATCTGCACATTATTAAGCTAATCCGTCAACACATACTAAGATCAACCAACAACACAAATAACTCCATGATCTACGGTCCGTACTACACCAATCCACAAATACTCATAAACAGCATCACACCAGGTAGCATACCAGGCCCGGAAACATTCATAATTTTAGATAAATTAAAATATATACAGAACGAGGAGCAAATACCCATCATCTATCACATCAGCAGAAAATCAAACGAGAAGGGATTTGACCCAACGAAGTTCACAACTACAACAACACTCAATCTAAGATTTGATACATCGTTCAACCGAAAAACACAGGATAAACACAGAAGACAACTAGCAAAATATTGGTGGCTTAATACACCAACAATCTAGCTAATTAAACATAGTACAATTCAATTAGGTTAAGTAGCTCAATCCAAATTTTAAAAAACAACATAATCGGTCATTTTAATTAAGCAAATTTTAGACCAACAAAAAAATGCAAACACATTAATTTATGGTACATAAATTAAACAAATCAAAAAACATAAAACATCAATTAAAACATACCTAGCCGGAGAATCCTAATATTGGAGCAGGGGCTTCATAAGAAATTTAACGGATCTCGATTTTCTTATATATTATCTTTAATCATCTAACAAATTATTGTAAAATATTAATGCTTGAAATAAAGAAACAATATTATAAAAAAAAAAAAAAATGAAGGAGTGATGTGTGAAAGGTTTGGAGTTCGATTCTTGAAACTTCCGACCTACTTATTTTTTTTTAAGCAAAAATTTGATTTTTTTTTTTATTTACCCGAATTTATTCGAATTTTACCAATTTTTTTTGTAGCGATCTCGATCCCGATAATCTTCTCGAATTATTTCCAATTTTTTTCATCTAAAAATATATTTTTTCGTTACCTTTGCTTGGGACTCGAGAACTCGAGACCTTCGTCACTCCAATCCATCACCTTACTACCTCCGCTACCACATCATATATAAGTTAATATAAATTTGTTTGTTTTATGCAATCGTGCAGAGCAAAATAAATGTCTCTGTTAGGGCATACGTACTACATTTAGTACAAATTGTTTCTTATACAGTTTTCTTGTTATAAACAGAATGCAGATACATTTTTCGTTGCTTATTTGCAACTACATGTATTGGTTTTCGAAATATATTCTAACCTCAAATGTACCTACCATTTTATTTTCGATACCGCATTAAATTCTCATCCTGTAACCATTGTAAATTATAATAATACAAAAAACGCACGATTGCATAAAACAAACAAATTTATATTAACTTGTATATGATGTGGTAGCCGAGGTAGTAAGCAGAATCATTTGTGTTTGAGATTCTGCTTGCCTGGTGGTAGGCAATTGAATTCTTTTTGATGAGTTTGCCCGAAGATTTTTCAGTTTTTCCAAAAAATTATTATGTTTGTAATTCTGCTTTCCTGGTATCAGAAAAATTTGTTTCTAATGAAAATCTTAGATCGAACAAGAATTGGCAAAATTCTCAAAAAAAAATTCAATTCTACCAGGCAAGCAAGAATCGCAGCAGTATATTTATTTAGTAATATTTATTGTTTTTTTTGTTACCATTTTTTTTTTGTTTTTTTTCACGCACCGTACAAAAATTTCCTCGACTGTAGCATCTGTAAAAGAAAAAAAAAAAAAAATCACATTCTAATTAAAGTAAACTCATGAAATATACCTTATTCCAAATTATTTAATCCGTTCTGGGGTGACATCACGTATCCATTCGCACACGGGAAATAACCTTACATAATTTTATACATCCAGCTGGATATCTAACCTAAAACACAAGAAATACACAAAGTTACACAAAGTAATTGTTATTCAATTTTTTTATACCTATCTGATTCATTTTTTATTTTTCACTTTACTCTCGATTCAATTTCCTTTTTTCTTTGTTTTTCATTACTTTCTGAAAGAAATAAAACTTATTATAATCATTATTAAAATTTTCACAATTAATTAAAACCACAACAACAAAACTAGCTTACCTGTCACAACAATCACCACACACCGACCGAAACAATGAAAACAAAAAAAAAATCAACAACGCTAGCTGGTGCTGTATTGTGGTATATTTTGTTTTATGTAACTTTTGTGTAGATGGCAGTAACTGGCTTGGTTTTTGTGTTTTTTCTTTTTTTTGGTTGCGTACCCAATTGTTTGTTCAAGGTGTTCACCTTTAGAGGCGTGATGATCACCAAAAAAAAATTTTTTTTAGCCATGTTGTTGTTGTACCATGAAAAAAAGTATAAAAGCGGATGAATAATGTGATTCGCTTTCTTTTTGTTCACGGATCTGCCACCACAAGAAGACATACACAGGAGCCACAAAGAAGTTTTGGCCACAGCCTATTCATTCAGGGCACATTTTGTTTTTTTTATATAAATATTAATAATACAAAAAATTTAAAAAAAAAAAAGAAATAAAAATAAACGAATAATAATACCAGTTTTAAGACTAACCGGCTAAACCTAAAACCAAAAAAAACAAAAACAGTGTGGTTTAAAAAAAACCAAAACAAAAACAGTGTGGTTTAAAAAAAAAAAACGAAACCAAAAACAGTGTGGTTTAAAAAAAAAACAAAAACCAAAACAAAAACAGTGTGGTCTAAAAAAAAAAAAAAAAAACGAAACAAAAACAGTGTGGTCCAAAAAAAGGAAAAAAAAACAAACAAAAACAAAAACAGGGTAGTACCTTGTTCCATACCTTGCATCCAGCAAAGGAGTGCAGTTACAGCAAAGGAGTGCAGTTCAAGCAAAGGAGTGCAGTTCCAGCAAAGGAGTGCAGTTACAGCATAGGAGTGCAGTTCAAGCAAAGGAGTGCAGTTCCAGCAAAGAAGGGCAGTTCAACAAAGGAAAGAAAAAACATAAGATCCGCGCAGGTATTGGTCTGAGTCTCGGTGAGGGTTGGCTTTTGGACCGTAGACACCAGTTTAGTGTGGCGCGGGCGTTTTTTTGTTTTTGTTTTTGTTTCTCTTGTATCTTTCTAGGGATCTGCGGAGGTAGAGCTCTTCATCCGGAGATCACCTGTAAACCACTTCAACTTACCACGCTGTGTCACTACGGATCAACAGCAGGGCGTTCAAAGGGATTTATGTCCAGTGTTTTGCGTGTCGGCGTTTTTAAATTTCAATAAATAAAGAAAAAATATATATAAACAACAAATATTTATGTTATAACACCAAAGATGATTTTTTATAATACAATTCATGTTTATAACGTAATATAAACCATCATGTGTTGTTGATTCATTTTTTTTCAGGGAGCGATGGTGGGAGTGAAGATATGTGTGTGTGCTTTAGTTCATCAAGTTCACTTTCAGGTAAGTGAGTGTTGAGTGTGGTCACCAAAAAAAAAAAAAATGCAGCAAAACCTAACATAGCGGCTTAAATTGAAGTTTCCGTGTGGCATCATCAAATCACCACCCCTACATACTGATTCTAGTCAGAGCAACAAGCCGCGGTGATGTCGGCGGAGATATCTGTTTGCGGGAGGAGCGAAGACACGCGGCGGACAGTCCAGTTCGTCCATCATACATTTCTAGGGTGTCTTCCACGGCAACGAACGACACGAAGTGTATGACCGGATTAGGGGTTCAGCGATGACCGGGTGCGGACTGCGAACTCGTTCCTGATCCCAGTTCCTTTCTAGGAGTAGTCTGGGCAACTTGACTACTGAAGGGAATTGGTGTATTGGGTTCGAGGTCAATAATCTTGGTCCCCCCAAACTGGATTGTCTACTGAGCTGTTCCTCGTACATATTTAGGTATATCATCATTAAAATACCCCCATCAAACCGTAACAAGGTTTGAAGTTCGATTCTTGAAACTTCCGACCTTATTTTTTTTTTAAGCAAAAATTTGATTTTTTTTTTAATTTACGCGAATTTATTCGAACTTTATCAATTTTTTTTGCAGCGATCTCGATCCCGATAACTTCTCGAATTATCTACAATTTTTTTCATCTAAAAATATATTTTTTCGTTGGCTTTGCTTGTGCTCGAACTCAAGACCTTCATCACTCCAATCGATCACCTTACTACCTCCGCTACCAGAACATATACAAATTAATATAAATTTGTTTGTTTTATGCAATCGTGCAGAGCAAAATGAATGTCTCTGTTATGGCATGCGTACTACATTTAGTACAAAGTGTTTCTTATACAGTTTTCTTGTTATAAACCGAATGCATATAAATTTTGCATTGCTTATTTGCAACTATGTTGGTTTTCGAAATATATTCATACCTCAAATGTACCTACCATTTTCTTTTCGATACTGCATTAAATTCTCATCCTGTAACCATTGTAAATTATAAAAATACAAAAAACGCACGATTGCATAAAACAAACAAATTTATATTAACTTGTATATGATGTGGTAGCCGAGGTAGTAAGCAGAATCTTCTGTGTTTGAGATTCTGCTTGCCTGGTAGCCCGAAGATTTTTCAATTTTTCAAAAAATTTATTTTGTTGGTAATTCTGCTTTCCTGGTATCAGAAAAATTTGTTTCTAATGAAAATCCTCGATCACAAGTTGGAAAAATTCTCAAAAAAAAAAATTCAATTCTACCAGGCAAGCAAGAATCGCAGCAGTTATAAATAATTTGAATAAAGGGGGGTTCTTTTCTGTGATAAAACAAAAAGTAGAACACTTTGGATTTGTGTTATATTTATCTGTATTATCCCAGAAACGAACCCCCCTATGTTAAAATCATTTTAACACAGCTACTCTTGCTAAATTTTATGAGTAGTTTGCTTTTTGAATTTATGGCGAGACTTCGTTACCAGAATATTTAGTACAACTAATCGGTAAGAAATGGCTGATCAGTTTTCAAATTAATAATTAATTTTCCAACTTTCCATGTTGCATGTAAATTTTTTTTAAATAATTTTTATTTTCGCAATTAATTTTCTGCGTTCCATTTACCATCTACTCCCAAGTACTTATTTGTACTTTGCCACGTCAAATGGAACGCAGCAAATGTTACAGCCTGGATGTTTTCGCGATGCTTAACTAGGAGAGAGTGTTTATGTGTCTTTGGGTGAGTCAGCATGAACGAAAAAGGTACAGTCATACCAAAAATGTTGATTGGAATTACGAATGAATGAATGTGGTGATTAATATGTTTACGATGAACAAAAATATGCGATGGTAAATCTGCGCACTGTAATAAAAATTAAAATCAGCTAAAATTATAAATTGCTGATTGATTCGGAAAAACGACAATAGATGGTAGTGAAATTGCTTAGATGTTGTACTAAGGAGTCCATAATATTTAGTACAAGATAGGTAGTGATTTATCGGTACTAATTGCTGCGTTCCATTTGACGTGGCAAAGTACAAATAAGTACTTGGGAGCAGATGGTAAATGGAACGCAGAAAAAATTAATTGCGAATATAAAATTCAATTTAAAAAAATTTACGTGCAACATGGAAAGTTGGAAAATTATTTATTAATTTGAAAACTGATCAGCTATTTCTTACCCATTAGTCGTACTAAATATTCGTGTAAATAAAAAAAAATCAACTTTTTGCTTAAAAAAAAAATTAAATAAAGTCGGAAGTTTCAAGAATCGAACTCCACACCTTTCACACATCACTCCTTCATCTTACCACCCAACCACTCATCTCTATATCAATTTCTACTCATTTTTTCGTGTAAAATACTGATAAATGGGGACTTGGTGAAAAATCGAATACAAATTTTTGTTATTTTACCAGGCGAACAGAATTTAAAAAACAACATAATTGTCAGCAACGTGACATTATTTTGTATCAAAGCGTGCCACTTTAAGTTATGTGACACTTCAACATACAAAATAAAGTCATATTGCTGACAATTCTACCTTCTTGTAATTTCTGTTCGCCTGTTAAAATGACAAATTTTTTTGGCGATTTTTGATGAAAAAAAAAAATATATTTCTGCTCACCTGGTAAATAAAAATTAAACTTTTTTTAATTAAAAAGGCAATCATAGCTCTAGCTAGAACCACCCAAATAGAAAATTTGAAGATTTTTATTAAAAAAAGAACATTATTTTAGGTGCGGCGATCGAACTCGAGAAACCTCTATGGTTTTAATCTGCTCTCTTATGGTAAGAGTTCGATCCTCGCACATGAAGGATTTCTTTTTTGTAATTAAAAGCTCCAAATTTTCTATTTGGGTGGCTGCTAGAGTTATTGATTGCCTTTTTAATTAAAAAAAGTTAATTTTTATTTACCAGGTGAGCAGAAATTTAAATTTTTTTTTTTTTTTTTTGCATCAAAAATCGCTAAAATTTTTTGTCATTTTAACAGGCGAACAGAAATTACAAGAAGGTAGAATTGTCAACAATATGACTTTATTTTGTATATTCTAGTGTCACATAACTTGAAGTGGCACGCTTTGATACAAAATAATGTCACGTTGCTGACAATTATGTTGTTTTTTAAATTCTGTTCGCCTGGTAAAATAACAAAAATTTGTATGCGATTTTTCGCCAAGTCCGAATTTATCAGTATTTAAACAAAAAACTGAGTGGAAATTGTATATAGATGAGTGGTTGAGTGGTAAGATGAAGAAGTGGTGGGTTGTGAGTCTACCTTCGTGGTGCTAACATCGCAGTGTTCGAAATTAAAATATTTCAATAATATTTATTGAATTAAATTAAATATTAATATAAATTAATAATAAATAGTTTTTCATTAAAATGTAGTAGTTTATTTGAACTTGAAGTGAAGTGCTGAAAATTATAAAGACAATTAAATTATAATTTAAATGAATTTTGTTTAAAAAATCCGAACATTAAGTGATTTAGTGAAATTATTAAAGGGTGTGGTCGTGAAATAATAAAACCAGCTCTACAAAGTAAATACCGTGATAACAGTAACAGTTGATGCTCTGAAACTCTGCCGGAATCCGGTTAGGGCAAAAAACATCGAGTTTGAGTACTCAAATAAAAATAACGGGACATCAACTCAACATTGAATTGATGCCCAACCTAAACAATAATGAACAACAACAACAACAACCAACCATCAACAATGACGAGGATAGCGTAATGATAGAACCGGATAACTTACAATGGATCAAAAGGTCAGGCAATCCAAATTCTACAGTGTTAAGCCAAACGCTAATAACACCCGAGCAAAGAGCTTCAAGATTAAAAAAATTTAAAACTGAGAATTTGTTACTAAAAGTACGAATTGCCAACATGACAACACCAACAAAACAACAAAGCTACAAGCGAAGAGCAGTTATTAAAAAATAATAGATTTCAATCAATCATGGAGAATAATGACACAGAAGTGGAAAATGTAGATGAGGCTAACCAGTTTGAAACAGTGAAAAGAGCCATCAAGCGAAAAAATGCAAACGCAACTACTAAAGTCACACCTGGCAAAAAGGTCACTCCACCCAAAATTAATAATCCTTACAAAGAGCTAAAAACAAGTAAACCACCACCATTGCACATTCACAATCAGCAAATTAAAGACACCATTCAACTGGTAAAAGGAGCCCAAATTGACAGCTTTGAGATAAGAAGGGTTAGTGACAAAAAACACTCTCTTCTCATAAATAACATTGAAAACTACAATAAAATGCAAAATATTTTCAAAGAAGTCAATACAAATTATTTCACGTTTACGCCTAAGGAACTAAAACCAAAAACCATTGTCCTCAAAGGGTTAAACGAAGACGAAAATATGGAGGAATTAAAAACAAGCATTGAAAACCAGGACATTAAAGTTACAAATGTTACCCAACTTAAAACCAAACGCTCCGTGGAAAAACAATTCAAATTACCACTCTATACTATACAGTGCCCACCAGATACTGACATGACACGACTTTATAATATTAAGTCGCTCAACTATCAAAGGATATCCTGGGAAAATCTAAAAAAGAAGGAAGGGATTATGCAGTGCCGCAAATGCCAAAGGTACGGTCATGCAGCAACGAATTGCTGCCTAGAATACAGATGTGTTAAATGCTCCACTCAACATAATCCAGGCGAGTGTCAAATTATAGACACAATTGAAAAAAGTGGCATATACTGTGTCAACTGTGACAAAACCGAACATCCAGCATCGTTTAAAGGCTGCCCAACTTATCAAAGCGCATTAAGAAGACTAAAAGAAAAAATAAACGAGAACCACAATCGTTCAACGTTGCCCGAGCTGGCCGAAACAAGAAAAGTAAACTCGCAACACGGACCGTACGCAGAGGTTTTAAAACAAGGCACCAGTGAACAATCAACAGTCCAAAAGTTGGCAGCAAGAGTGGAAAAAATGGCAGCAGTTATCCAACAACAGAGTGAGCAAATCTCACAACTTTTGAGTATGCTTAATAAGTTATGAAGCTCAAAGTAATAGCTCTCAACGTAAATTCAATTGTCAGCATTACCAGACGTCTAAACCTGCTTCATTTTATCAATAAGCACGATCCGGATATTTTATTACTAAACGAAACCAAATTAAAATTCAAGCATCATTTAGTTTTCAAACATTACAACATAGTAAGACAAGATAGACCAACAAATTTACTTGGAGGGGGTACTGCAATAATATTAAAAAATAGTTATACATTCGAACATATTAAAATCAATAAACTTCAAAATAGTGTGGGCATAGAATCAACTATCATTAAAATTAAATTAAAGCATGATCAACGTCTCTTCATTATCGCGATATATTGTTCCGGAAGTAACATTGTATTGAGTGATCAACAATTTGAAGTCGAATGGAAACAAATCTTCGAAGAACTAGACCTGGGTAATTTAAGAAATTATTATATCATAGCAGGAGATCTGAACGCGAGACACACAACGTGGGGTAATAGTACAAACAACAATAAAGGAGTTCATTTAAATCGATGGCAAATCAACAATGCTGTCCTATACAGATCTCAAATCTTCCAGGCAGATGCGCCTACATTTCCAGCAGCAAATAGTTATTTAGATCTAGCAATTGTAGATACTCGTTTAAGCGTGGCAACCAATAGCACGGGACCAATACCTTCACATTTCTATGAAAGTGGCCATAAAGCCATAGAAATTCAAGTAGAAGCAGTAGATATGGATAATACCCTGAACGATATAACAAACGAACAATTTTTGCAATTTAAAAATACTAATTGGAATACATGGAAAGGACGGTTGGAGAAAAATTATCTAAAACACTTACGAAGAACAAACCAAACCTGTATAGCCCCAAACGATAGGAACCTCACAGTTACAGAAACTGAACAGTGTATAATAAACATAACAGAAATAATACAACAAAATTTAACACTGAATACTATTAAAAGAAGACGCTTTAACAATATGGAATGTTTCACAAACAATTTAATAGAGAAACTCTATAAACATAAAAGTCGTATAATAACAAACATTAAAAACTTGAAACGAGCTGGAACGAACAAGTCTCAACAAATAAATACGCTCAAAGCAGAAGTCAAACGGACAAATGAATTAATTAAACAAAACGTACAACTGCAAATCAATAAACACTGGAAGAACAAACTAGAAGCCATAAGACCAGGAGCAAAAATGTTCAATAACCTTAAAACATTTAGAAGAGGAACAGGTAACCAAGAAATTAGTAGGCTAGAAATCGAGGTAAAGGAGGCACAAACCATAACAGATCTAAATATTGATTGGAATAAAATACCGAAATCTGGAACGAAATATAATGTCTTCAACGTAAAAGATAACCTGAATATCATAGGACAATACATTGAAAAACAAACACACGCTAATCCTTTGTTAGGCAAGAAACCTCACGAATCAATTATCACACAAAAAGTTCGAAGCATTAAACAGCAACATTCACATGAAATATCAAATAACATCACGAAGTGCACATTCTCCGTCTCGAATCGAGCGAACGAGCAACAAACCACAGATCAGAATTATTTCATATCCTTAGAAGAAGTAAAAACGATGCTGGCCTGCTCAAACAATAAAAAATCGAATGGTGTAGATAAGATCCCTAGCATTGTATTAAAACATTTGCCAGAGCCAATAATAGCAGAAATTTGCACAATGTTTAATAATCTGCTAAACAACAGAACTTTCCCGAAATGCTGGAAACAGGCCAGAATCTTCCCAATCCGAAAAAAAGATAAGAATGCAGGCAATCCAGTAAACTATAGACCGATTAGCCTATTGTCAAATTTGGGCAAACTGTATGAAATAATAATCTATAATAAAATCCATAAACATACACTGGACAATAACCTATTACCAGATAATCAGTTTGGATTTAGGCACAACCACACAACAGTACATGGTATTGCCAACCTAACATCGCATATATGCCAGAATTTAAACCAAAAAATTTGTACTGGAGCAGTTTTTATTGATATGGAGAGAGCTTTCGAATCGGTTTGGCTGGATGGATTAATATTTAAATTGAGTAAAATGCAATTCGATACTGACATATTACACATATTATTAGACATGCTATATAACAGAACATTCACTACCACCAACGGAAGCAAAGCGTCAACAAGAATTTTCAATGTGTACAACGGATTACAGCAAGGATCCATAACCGCTCCAATCCTGTTTAATCTCTATACAAATAATTTAGTATCTAATGAGAAAATCAACAATAACAACATCCATACCATCGCCTATGCTGATGATATAGTAATTTTCTGTTCCGAAAGAAAAATCAGCAGCATACAAGAAAATCTCCAAATAGCTACTAATTTTACCATGAGTTTTCTACATACATGGAGTATCAAGATTAACGAATCGAAATGCGAATCAATTCTGTTTAGAAGACCATATCAGCTGGCTAATAATGATACAAGAAGAAACCGAAATAATCTGAAAATAAAAATTAATAACATTAGCATCGAACAAAAACCGTCAGTGAAATACTTGGGAATTAATATCGACCAATTCTGCTACCTAACGAACCATATAAACAAGCAATTAATCAAAGCAAGAAACGCTGTCTTTCTAAATAAATCAATTTTCTATTCCAGATTCTTGAGTCCAGAAGTTAAAAGAATTTGCTATCAATCCTTGATAAGGCCGATATTAACATACGGATGCCCAATATGGTTTAACTGCAACGACAGCTATATGGAACGCATCCGCCTCTTCGAGAGAAAATGCATTAGACTCTGTACAGGTCGTTATCGAAAAGCTGAAACGGAGTTTCGCCACTATATCTCAAACCGGGCTCAATACAGGAACTTCAAAACGGATCGAATAGATATTCATATGATTATGCTAATAAGGAATCATATAAATAGAACAACAACATTTTGCGAAAATTCGCTAACATTTGGTCCCTATTACACAGACGATAGAATAATGGAGAACACCACGAAACCAAACAATATTCCAGGACCGGAAGCATTTATTTTCTTGGATAAGAAAGGCTACATACAGGATGAATACCAGTTACCTATAATTTACCATATACGAAGACTACCAAACGAAAAGTGATTCAACCCAACGAAATTTGAAAATGTTCACGCGTATTTTTTGCTTCGCGATTCGCCAAATTAAAAAAAATTAAACTCACTCGCGAGAAATAATGTTCACAAAAACTGTTATTTTTATAATTTTTTATTTTTTTGTAAATAATTCACAATATTTTTGTTTTAAATATAGTTTATTTCAATAATTTATATATTGTAAAAAATCATCTTAATAAAATCGCCAAAATGTCGCTGTTACAAATCTCTTCCCTTTTCGCTTAAAACTTTTGTAGGATCGCTCGGATGTTAATTCCTTAAATTTCGCCAAATGAATAGACAGACTTTTTCAGATTTTCTTGCCAAGTCATTTAATAATCGCGATTGCCCACGCAAATTAAATTTCCGCGATTCCCCTATTTGGGAAAATTTTATTATTCAAATTTAAATTTCGCACAATTTAAATAGCTCAAAATTGATTGTGCTGAATACAAAATTAGTACTTCTATTTTTGATGAATCTCGCATTGTTTTGATTTTGCTATTGACATATTTATAAATGACAAACGGGAAAGTGTAATTATGTTTTGTATTGTATAATGAAAGGAAAAAAAACCGAAATTAAATTATTTTATTGACAGGGTTTAGCAATTATTTTATGTAAAGTGATTAATTAATTAAGATTCTGATTCTATATAATATTAAAGTGTTAAAAAAAAAAGTTTACTTAATATAATAATAACTATTTTAGATTACATCTTTAACAAAATTCTTGAACTGTAATTCTAACCATCTTAGGTTTAGTTCAGAATTTGTCAAAATGGATAACGAGAAATACAATTCGCAGAAAGAGAAATATTAGTGGTTGCAAAGAAATTAAATGCAATCATTACACAAATCATAGTTCTAAATTTTTAATTTTTGTTAGTATATGTGTAATTTAGTTTAGTTTTAAGTAGTTAAATTCAAATGTAATAGATAAATAGCATGTTTTACGGCTATTTTTATGCCTACAAAATTATAATGAATAAGTTTAGATAACTTTTAACAATAAGGCTAATTGGCAAATGGTTTAATTATAATTTAAATGAAATTACTTTAGCTCCTTATTGGGACAGTAGTAAGCAATAAGATTATTGATCATAAGTTTTTTTGTAATATTCTTTCCTTATCGTATTGTAAACTTAATAATAGCTTAAATAAAGAATCATATTTTAAAAAAAAATTTAAAAAAATGAAGAAGTGGTGTGCGAAATGTTTGGAGTTCGATTCTTCGAACTTGCGACGTAATTTTTTTTTTAAGCAAAAATTTTATTATTTTTTTTATTTCCACGAATTTTACCAAATTTTTTTTTGTAGCGATCTCGATCCCGATTAATCTTCACGGATTATCAACATATCTCGGATTATCAATAGAATAATATGTACACTGTGAAATTAGTGTACTAAAAAATTTATAACACTGTAAAATCATAATGTACTAATAATTTAGAACCAGATGTCATTTTTGGATTAAGAAAGAATTATGGTAAAAAGGGATGATAGTGTGAAAATTAAACTGAGAAAAGTTAAAATAAAATCGTGTTTAAATTATATACACTCTTAGAAAAACGGGGTTGATGGGGCTCCGAAAACGAGTTCAATAGAGTCCATGTATATTCGGAGTTAATAGCTAACTAATAGTGATTACATATTTATTAACTCTTTTTAAGTGCACAAATTTAAACACCATTTAATTGTTGATTGTGTTTCCTTTTCGGAGATTTATTATATTCCTTTTAAAAGTTAATTTTTGTCGCTTTACGGAATAAAAATTGATCTCCTAAAATAGTTTGTTTAGTTCGCCAACTATAGTTAATGCAGAACTCTCTCCGACGTTTATATATAGCAATTTTAGGAGTGGAATATCAGCTCTTATATAGGGATAATGTAAGTTTTCCAATTTGGAGTTAAAGTAAATTAAGTTTGTTTATTACACATAATAATATATTCAGTATTTCAAATCAAAATTAAAAAAAAATTTTATTTCAATTTATAATAATTTTTGTTGTATTTCTTTATTGTACATAATATTTATAAATTATAATATTTCTAAATAAATTTAATTTTTTACAAAATATACTTTGGAATAATAAAACTTTTACTGTTAATGATAGGACTTTGGATTTCAAAGGGACTTTTTACAGTGAGCTGATCTAAAGAAATTATTTCAATTTCCCCAGTATTTTTGACCTCATAGCCCATAATATTTTTATCAAATAAAAGAGTGTTAAATTTTTCAATAGCAAAAAAAAATTTTATTTTCATGTTCAAATATTAATATTATTTTGCCAAATTCAGGCATTTTCTTAAAGTTTGATAAGGTACAAACACAAAAACTTGTTCGGTACAAAAATCCCTTTTCTATTTTTTTTATTATTTTTATTAAGTGTGTGTTTGGATTCAATGAAAATTTTTCAATAATAGTGTCTTTCACATGTACGGGGAGTAATTCCGATATTGGTAATTCTTCATCAATATTATACTCAGCCTCAATAATATATTTATTCATAGTGGATGATTTAGCATAAAAACATTGATGCCTTATTGCTAAAGTTTTGCATACATTAATAAAATTATGACAGGTGGAAACCATCTGTTTAAAGGTATTATGTTTACCTTCGAATCTCATTGTCCAAAGATAAATTAACGGTCCCAATTGTTGAATTATTCGTGGATAATGGATAAGAAAATGTTGCTTTGGAATGATTTTATGATCAGGATATTCGGTTTGAAAATTTTGCACGTGGGTTGATATTAATTCAGATAATTTGTTTAGCATAGTATTAGGAATGCGTGGAGAAAATACAATTTGCATAATTTCTAGAAGAGAACATATGGGACTAAACTTTGATTCTAAAACACTTTTGTTTTTAAGTAGTATATCTATAAAAATAATCGGAAAATACCTGATGAGACACCAAAACTGGGATGCTTTTTGCCCTAACAAGTGGCCCGGCTTATCAAGGTTTATAAAACTTGGCCGGTTTGTGTTATCCAAAAGTCCGTAATTGAAATATGAAATTCTATCATTGAGCTCAGATGCAGTGAGAATTTTTTGTTTTTTAACCATATATATCAAGAATAATTTTAATTCATATTGGCCGATGCCTTCTAAAAAATCATGCATCACATCAACGCTTAGCGAAGCAAAAGTGTTGAAGAATTTCAAATCATTTAAAACACAATACGTTTTAAATCCAAAATCATTTTTGGCTAAATGTTGAGCAGCATTTGTTGGATTCCTTAAGATAACATCATTTTCAGAAAACAAATGTTGTGTCTGATCTTTTGAAGAGAGACAGAATCTGCAAAAATAGTTAGAATTGAATGATTCATGAAGACCATATAAAGTATTGGCGCCTAAATTGTCATGAGCCACTGATAAAATAGAACCTTTTACAGTAAATGTTTCTTCAAGGTATTGAACTTCAATACCAGTATGTTCAAGATACTTTAAGTCTTCGACTATTGGTTGTAATATTGCGCCAAATCCAGTTGACTTAATGTCCTCAGCATAGCATAAGGCCACAAAAAATATATTTTCAAAGTGCGAGTTTAACTCGAATGGTAAATTTAATATCGTGAAGTAAATGCCACAAATTTTATGAACTTTGGTTTTAGATCCAAGAGGATTTACGGCTTCAAATTCATCAGAGAATAATTGTATTTGAGAAGAAAGAGAATTTTTCTTGTGAAAAAAATGGATTAGTTTTATAATACAATTCATCACTAGGTTTTAATATGATGGAAGGGTCCGAAGTATCATTATTGAAAATGTGAAATAGAAATTTTTGATTTAAAGAAAGAAATTTCAGGGTCTCTACTATGGATATAAACATAAAAGTATTCGTTTTTGGTCGAAATACATACAAGTGTTTTGTTCCTTGCAAAAATAGCTATCTCTTCGAACAGATACTGACATTTCTTTTGGTTGGGGAATTCCACATTTTAAAATAAGTTGCTTGCGCTTCTCGTAGTTGCTTACAAACAAAACAAAATAACTTCATTATACAACTTACATGTGGTTAAAAAATAAAAAAAATAATTATAAACCAGCCTCGTTAAAGCTCGTTAATTCTAGCCGATTTTTAATATCGATTATTCTGGCAGTAGGCAGTTTTGAATTTAATTCATAAATCGCATGGTCCATAAAATTAAAAAATGTTTGATGTCTATCAGTGTATTCGCATCCGAAGACAAAAAATGTCTTAAATAACGTGTCAAATGCTACAAGTGAGGAGCAACCGTCTATAGGAATTTCTTGTGCATCTATAGCAATTGTGTATCTTGATATGGCCGCTTTATTAGTACCGTAAGCAATGATGGCTGATCCACTAAAATTAGGTGCTGGTTTCCCAATCTGCCATAAATGAAACACAAATTAGTTATTGAGTTTCTTATTTAGAATAGAATGTTGCTTAATTTACCTTATGAAATTTAATAATAGAAATTTTTCGATCGGCAGAACTACTCTTCCTTCCTCTTGTAGGAAGTAATTTAGACAGTATCAGAAAAGCATTAGTGTCTAGGTCCCACCCTTAAATTATATTAAATACATTTTGTATTAGTAACAATTGATTAGTTTAAAATAAAAATAACTTACGGTCTTCATCGCTGATCTCGTCATCGTAAAGTTTTATTTTAAAACTATCTCCAAGTTAAATAACCTTCTTTTTTAATTCAGGCCATTTTTCGGTAAGATGGTAACAGTTTTCCGGATATCTTAAATTAAAGTCTTGTTGAATCTGTAATAAATTTTTAAAAAATATACCTATTAGAAATTGACAAAATATAATTAATTATAAATCACCAACCAATCCAGGTGTATCAAGGAATCTTGGAAAGTTTTTCAATATATCCTGGCTACCAGATGATCTTAAGGCAATAGTTTTTGCCATTCGTTCAAAAACTTCGTTTTTCTGCACCGAAGAGGCAAGCATTCCTTAAAAACCGTATATCTCCTTCAAAGTCTTCATGTACTTCTGGAGAAGTTAAAATGGCTTCTTCGGCTATAGATTTCTTTATTTTTCCACTGCCTGAACTAGTTCGATTTATTGTTTTTAATCGATTCCCGATGTAACCTCCCCTGGTATTTGGATCATAAAATATTTCCTAACAAATTAAAAGAAAATTAAAATTATGCAAATATTAAGCAAGTGGACTCATATTACGTATTTTGTAGGATCACCGCCACACAAATTGCTAAACAGTCTCGCAAGCGCTTTTGCCCAATTAATTTTTTCTTCACGAGTTGGATGGGGACCGTTTACTTCGGTTAAATGTTGTACGGTTAAATTTATTAATCTCTTTCGAGTTGTGTCTTTTAAAGTCTGTATTTCCCTGTATTCCTTAAGTATGTTTAGACCTGATAAACTTTGGTTTAAATGCCTTTCGAGTTCGTTTGTAATAAAATCGAGGTCAAGTTGAAGTTTCTTAGGAAAATTTCCAATAAAACAATTTTGTCTTCTTAATATTCCTCTACTACTGGCATCACTATCACTTTCAATACCTATATTTATTTCCACAGGATCTGTTTGGGTTGCTTCGTCTTTGGTTAATTCTAGAAAAGTAATAATATAAACGACAGTGTTTCGGTATTTGATAATTTGTTAAAGAAACCCACCTTTGTTTTTAGATTTCCTTATATAAAATATCTTCTCTTGTACGTTTCCAGATTGAATATGATACTAAAGTACTTTATCCGTTATTTGAGTACCTTCTTTATCCTCTAAAGAAAACAAATCTGATTCAGTCAAGATTAGTGATGTGCCGAAAGCTATAAACGCTACCAATTAGAAAAAAATATATACAAAATAAAAAAACAAACACATATAATTTAAATTTTGTTTAAGTGTTAATAAACTTGGCCGAAATAAATTGTTCACTTCATGAGCTGTAGAGGTAATTTGGCTGACAACTACCTCTGCGTTTCTTTCTACAAAAATTGTTTTATGTTGGTTCTGGTTCGTTTTTTTTAAATTTCTGATGTTTTTCTTTTGCTTTGTCGATTTACAGAGCTATTGTTTGAAATCGAGAAACAGATGGTAAACATTCAAATTTACTGATTGATATTTGGATATAATTAACTAGAAAACATCATCGGTAATCGATCCATTTGAAAGTCTCTATTGGTAATCGTCGATGAGGCTTTCCAGCAATAGATTGTAAAACAGTATAGATATGGTTATAAATGTATAAGCGATTGTTCTCCCATATCGAGATCTTTTAATAGATAATTAATGAAACACGGATTAATGTAATACAATCTAGGTGAACAGGTGAACAATTTGTTCCCCGCGATACATTTTATGGAAACCAATTTTATTGAAACAACATGCAGCACACATAATTTATCGAAACTATTTCTTTTAATCATTTACCAGATATAATGACATCCATTGTGGTGATTTTTGATTTATCGTCAAACTCAACGAACACATATTTGATTAATTCGTTATGCGAAATTCGAAATAATAATTGTTGTGCCATCTTTATTTAAAATTTAACACCGTTCTTTACATTAAACTTCGTTGGGAGTTAAATAAGCTTCTTATGAAGACTTGAATATAACGCACATTAATTTGCACAAAAATTCTCGATTTATTTTCTAATTTTAAACAGTGCGTAGTTAAATCTCTAAGATACTATCTAATCAACTATAGTTAGTATGGCACTTTATTACTTACTATGCTTATATTCACTAATTTGCACTTTAGTTTTACACTATATTAAATTGTAAAATAATTATTTACTTTTCACTTACAGCACTTAAACGATCTATCCAATTCGGGGGTTACCAGAATACTATTTTTTCACAAAATTTATAACGGTCATGTTTAACACCGATCGGAGATAATTTTTATTACTTGACTGGAGTTCTATAATTTACTGTTAGTTAAATAAAACGACATTCGAAGTTAAATGTTAAACTGATTTCTAAATAAATAAATTTTAGCCCAAAGAGTGTTTAATATTATTATTTAACTGTTCTGCGGGGCTAAAAAAAAATAACTTTGCCGCTATGTCAAGAAATTGCACAAAAAAGGCGTTAAATATGGTCAACTCCTGCTGTTGGAGTTGAAGCACACCGGATATTTTAAGAGTGTACCTACCTCCCGCATTAAATTGGTCATTCTAAGATATCGCAAAGGAAAACATTGACGCTGCATTAAATTGGACATCCGAAGATACCGCCCTGAATCATTTTGGACATTGGAATAAATTTGGACATGGTGAATCTTCAACGAGCAAACAGAGAAATTAGCAATTCAATTGCGATCAATATAACGATAAAGAACCTGTGGTATCGTATCTCGAGTCAGCGATTTAACGAGACGATCTACACTAAACGGGATATTGACCGGGTCTTTTGGTGTACGCTAATACAATGATGGCTGCCTGGCCAGGGGCGGATATCACACTATTAGACTTATGTGGTTATCGATGTGAAGCCTTTCTTTACGGGGTTTGGCTTCATGAAGAATGGTGTCGTGTTGTAACATGGGTATAAGTGGTGTGGTTCGCAGACTTGCGTAATGCTTGATCGTACATTTGAAATCAATCAATCAATAACTTAATTGACATAGGATATCAAAATACGCATGTAAGTTAGTCACTTATTTCCACAAAAAAACTACTGCAGCTGTAAATATATTAGGCTCTTAATACAAATGTCGATAAATAAGTGTCTTGTGTAAACGAATAATTATTTGTCGTTTACTGTTCCTTCGTTATAAAATTTGCATATTTAAATTTCGGAGTAGGCGCACACGATAAAAAATTAATTCAAATTGGAGCTTGGTTTACACAGAACTATTTTTTCATTTCATTTTTTTCACGGAAACAGAATCGACCCCCTGGTTCAAATAAGGTTAAAGTGTAGAACTATGTCGAAAACTAATAAAAAATAAAAAAATACAATAATAAACAAAGTAATTGAATACAAATGGTTCTAAGTTTGTATGGATGTATGTATGTTGCAATCAACGTGACGACCATCAACATTAATTCTTTAAGTTAAGTTTTTCTTTTACTGTAAATTTTTATTTCCTTAGTTAAGTTTGACTAACACATTAATTCTAAATTATGATCATGCAATCAATGATTTTCTTTGTTTTCTATTTCTTACTTTCCTAATAAACTGAAATAATAATGTTTTACAATTTAGATAAATTTCTGGGTTTGTTTTTTTCTCTATTTCCCTAATTTTAATTTTGTTCATTGTGAGAAGATTAGTTCATTCGCTCTAGCTTAAAGTCATATAGTGAATTTCTGATGAAATAATTAAATATTGTGAATGTGAATGAGTATCTATAAGCGGCTCAATTATAATTATCAGGAGTTACAGTATATACTCCAATAATGCAGAGTTCTGGTTGTAATGAGCGCTTGTCACACTCATTATCAATTCTACCCAAAAATCCCAATTTTTTATACATCAAAATAGCATCCCACCGTTGAAGATATTCATCTTCAAATAAACCTAATTAGTGACTCTTGTCCGGATGCTAAAAAGCCAATACCTTACTTTTCAACTGTCTCCAATATGTACAGTTGATAAGATGATCTTGCATTTCATATTTTTTCTATTAATTTGTTGGCACGCGACAAAAATTCCTCGTTTCATTTCTTTTTGTTTACAGAACTGTTTGTATACAAATTAAATGTATATTATCAGATTACAGTAAACAAATATGGAAATAACCTTCTATTATCTAGTGATAACAATATGGCTTGTTGTTGTTGCACAAGCGCATGCAAAATAAAAATAAAATATATACGTACTCGTATATCATTTCCTTTTGTTTTGAGTGCGCAAGCAATTTTCACCCAATTCTGAGTTGGTTGTACTTAATAATTGGATATGCAATAGGTTTAATTATTGCAATAAGTTTTTTTTTGCGCGTGCAATTATTTTTTTTCTTAGATCAGCAAATTATGCCCATGTGTTTTCTTTGAACCCATTTAATTGTTGGTGGAATGCATTTTTTTTTGGCGGAAGCAAGTTTGTATATAAACTCCAACAATTTTAGTTGGAGGGATGATTCATTTTTCAAATTTTATTAGAAGTAGTCAGTAATCTACTAAATAAACGTTTTTTTAAAAAAAAAAACAAAAAAAGGGAATTTTTTTTAAATTAATTTTTTTTTTTTTCTTGCCGAGGCGAATACAGGAGGATCAATAAAAAAAAAAGAGGGTGAGTATAATAAGAATGGTAACTAACTAAAAGGGGCCCGATCAGTAGTGGGATAATCAACTGCCTCAATAGAGGCGAGTGGAAGTGGGCTTTAATGCTCCGCCGCTCTTCTGTTGATTCCTGCTACTGATCTAAATCATTTATTAACAAATCTCGTGCAGGGAATATTATATGTTTTGTTAGTTTTGTTTGTTTAGTTTTTTTTAATTATGCTTGGCTAGGGCCAAAACATCAATCCATTCATGTTGGACTACTGATCCCACTTTAAGTAGTCAATGTGGTCAGGTCCTAATTTCTTTCTGGTCAATGATGTCCTCATTTGAGATCGTCATGATCTCCCCTTGATTCTATACCCCTTAAGGCAGGATAGCAAGGTCCCTCATTGCTCCACACCAAACCCCACGACCATTTTTACCTCCCACTGTAGCTAGCAGGAATATTTACTGCCGGTGTGGATGCAAGGGACAAATTCTATAACAAAAAATGTACCCAACAATTTTTGTTACAGTGGCGCCCAAACTGAGGCCAAAATTTGCCTCCAATTTTTATTTAACAATTACACACACAATCGAGCTCTTCCAAGAGGGAATGGATGCCGTTTGTGTATATGTAGTAAAGTTTGTAATTATTGGGGTCCACAGGTAAACACCCAATAGACTTGAAATGTCCACATTCACCATAGCAATAGGACTCACTCGTGTAGAGTTGGAATGCCATTGCATAGTTGGGAATGTGGTCAACAATTCTATCAATTAGAATTTACAATCCCTTTTCCTTTCCTTTTTGACCTGACTTAGTGACATGACTATTCCGGTGTCACATTTCCAGCATGAATGGATCACAAATACAATTAAAAAGTTAGGGTAGGTTAATTAAAAGTTTTAGTTTAGATAGTAAGTAAAAATAAAATGGTTTTCGACGTGCATTTGTTGGATAACGACGAACTCCTCATTGAGTTTGAGGTGCGTGAGTTATCTGATAAGTCCAGCAAAGAAGTGATTGCGACGCTGAAAGAGGCGTTGGTCAGGAAGCTGGAGGAAGAGCAGGAGGAGTGCTACCTTAGGCCAAAAAAGCCACACGAAGCCGCTGCGAGAAATCCTCAGCGGGAATATGCCAAGTGCCAAACCAAGCTGAAGGATATTGGGCAGTTGATGTTAGGTGGGTTGGAAACTCAACCGCCGACTTTAACCTGGATACCAAAGGCACGGGCTAAGCTTGCGCACATCGAAGGCCGGATTTTTCGTATTAAGAAATCTCCAACCTTTGCGGTAGGGGTAGTAAAATTAGAAGAGGCAGTAGAATGTTATGGTGAACTGTTGGGTAAACTGAAACGAGGCAAGATGAATGCCGAAGAGGTCAAGAAGCGAGTTGAGGCTCTGGTAATGGAGACAGTCTGGAGAGTGGAGAGTATGGAACATGAGATTGCAACCTGTCAAAGGGAGTTATGGCTGGTGCAGCAGTTCTGGTTAAAACAGATCAGGACAGGTGCTTCAGTGGAAGATATATATTCTGATATCAGAGCCAGATTAATGCACATCCATGGGACGTGGAACCGCTATCGCAAGGTAACATGCGCAATATTAAGAGCACGGTTACAGCGCGTATATATAACGGTGCGCATGCTGCGTCAGATGAATATTGATTTATTTACAGACGTGAGTTCACCGAGCGATGTAGCTGCCAAACTATCCAGGCTGGTAATAATATGTGAAAAGCCAGCAGAACAGAAAGAAGATCAGGGAGATGGAGAGATAGAATCAAATGTAGCGGAAATTGGCGAAGTTGAATTTTTGAAAGAAATAGAGTTCAAGAAGGCAGAAGAAGTGCAAGAGGAAGATCATGCACAAGCGGAGCTAGTGGTCAATCCCATTGAGACAAGTACATCACAGAGTGCCAACACAAATAATGTGTTGCAAGTGGATCATTCGGTACCCGAGCTATCAGGTGGCACATGCTTCGCTGTAAACCTGAAACACTTTGCGTTGTGTAAGGTGGCTACTAAGACCATTGGTAAGAACAGAGGCCAAATTAGGACCGTTTCCGATAAGCGCGTGTACAAATCTCGGCTGCGGCGCAGAGCAAGGGCGCGGGGCTGTTTGAAGAGGTTCCGCGGCGCCCGCATAGTTGAGCAATCTCAAATAAAAATTAAAAGGCAGAGGGATGACAGAGCGTGGGGCTGGTTAAGGAGACTAAGCTGCGCTCGCACGAAGGCTGAGACCCACGCGTTGATTGAATGGCTAGTGATGCCATTACAAATACCAGTAAATCATCTATTAGGTGCTCTGGATTTGCGATTAGAGGATGAGGTGCTGGCCAGGTCGAATCGGCGACTGGTTTCAGCAAAAATATAAATTTTTCGTGGTTACCATTTTACTTTTACAATACCTACCCACTAGTACTTAGGTGATGTAAAGGTAAAATGAAGGCTGGTATGTTTCTGGTTTATCGCCATAAACCAAGAAACACCAGTACTTAATATTAAGAGTTTATTAGTATTAGGAATTAGTTAAGTTTAGAGAGGGAGTCGAAGAAATAATAACATAACATAGGAAATAGAGTAGGGATTCTAATGTAAATAATAAGTTAGGCAATAATGAATTAGGTTTTATTAACTAGGATTGGTCCACCATTGTTTTGTTTTGAAAATCAAGTAGGGATAATATCTGTGTGGTGCTATTTGGTAGATGGGTATCCGCAGATTGAAGAAATACAAACCAAATCACTTCATGTGTACCTGCTAAGATGACAACCAACGTGACCTGGAAGTAACAAGAGCAGAGACAACAGCATTACTTCCGGTTCCAAACAATGATAAGATCACGAACTAATTACGCCGAATTAGCTGTCATCGAACTCTAACCAACCTCTAACCATGATGTCCGAAGAAATACGACAGGCGAACATCGATGTAAAGGTGAACACACAAGAACAAGACGAGAACTGTTAATTCCAATTCAGCTGAAGCAAACGCATTTTGAGCACAATTAATGGGTACTTCGAATAAGGTTATAACTAGTTCACATCCTGCGGGCGAGATACACCTAGTAAATAAATACTTAAGTTTCGAATCAAAGATGCCATTGATGACAACAATACTCCAAGATGAAATGCTACAACCTACTTCAGATATAACACGAGTATATCTCAAAGAAAGATGGTATTATCAGATGAGGATAACCGAGGAGGTGCTAAACTGTTGTGGGGCAAATTTTACGACCAGCTGAGCAGTGGCGGATACACTTCATAATAACGCAAAAGGATCTAGTTGAACACATAAGTAATATCTTTCAGCCAAACAAAAACTAGAGATCCGGAGCATCATTGGCAACAATATGTTACAACACCTCACTTTACCGGGAAGTGTGTGGTTGAACTTTGGACCACAGTAGTTTTTTTGGAAATAAAGAATAAATACACCGGGGTATTAACCCCAACA
Organism: Tipula vernalis; assembly: GCA_958295665.1. Classification (NCBI taxonomy): domain Eukaryota; kingdom Metazoa; phylum Arthropoda; class Insecta; order Diptera; family Tipulidae; genus Tipula; species Tipula vernalis. The sequence goes on along the minus strand of OY282560.1, from coordinate 275,533,259 downwards.
CGTCACAGCAGCATGGGTGAGCATGTTGTTTTTCCGTTTTATCAATTTAATCTGAGAAATCTGCCACACTGTCAATGAAACTAGAAGCCAACAACCTAGAGGTAGGAGTGCACAATGTGGTCGAAACGGTCCGAAAACTACAGTCAACTGGTTGAATATTCACCACATCCATGCAGTATGATAGATTCAGCGGTGTCATCATCTCAGTCGTGATCTTATTCGTTGCTTGGCGGAGGGGGTTAACAGCCGGTACAGTTGCTCTACAATCTATCATCCAGAACCGACCAGCCAATTTCGTCATGATTCAGCGACCACAAAGATCTTGCCGTTTTAGGTGTAATATTCAAAACTTAGAAAAGAAAGGACACATTAAATGTAAAGTTGAATTCTACAAGACAAATATTTTTTTCATAATGAGTTGGTAGGGAATGAGGTTGACTCAATCTTCACACTTGTAAAACAGGTTTGACTCAACGCAACCCGTAAAACAAAAATTAGAAGGTCCATTAGATAGCAATAAGTAGGGAATTAATTAGGTAATAATAAGTTAGTATTACATAATTTTAAATTTAAAAAAAAAAAAAAAAAAAAAAAAAAAAAAAAAATATAAAAAAAAAAAAAAATAAAAAAATAAAAAAAAAAATAATAATAATAATATATATACCTTAGTGATAAGAATTTAGAATTAGAGAGTATTGTAAATTTGTAACACTATTATTGGCCCGGCTTGAGACTATCTCAGGGTGTGGGACGTCCTCACGTTGGGCTACTAAGACTTTAAAAATTTTCTTACCGCCAGATAGGTTCATTTCATCATATGTTATGGATCAAAGAAACCAAAAATTTTCTTCCCTATTTTTCAAACAGAGCATGAGATCTCTTCTAATCTCAGGGATTGGGTTTTCCCCACGCTGTAATGAGCGCTTGTCACACTCATTATCAATTCTACCCAAAAATCCCAATTTTTTATACATCAAAATAGCATCCCACCGTTGAAGATATTCATCTTCAAATAAACCTAATTAGTGACTCTTGTCCGGATGCTAAAAAGCCAATACCTTACTTTTCAACTGTCTCCAATATGTACAGTTGATAAGATGATCTTGCATTTCATATTTTTTCTATTAATTTGTTGGCACGCGACAAAAATTCCTCGTTTCATTTCTTTTTGTTTACAGAACTGTTTGTATACAAATTAAATGTATATTATCAGATTACAGTAAACAAATATGGAAATAACCTTCTATTATCTAGTGATAACAATATGGCTTGTTGTTGTTGCACAAGCGCATGCAAAATAAAAATAAAATATATACGTACTCGTATATCATTTCCTTTTGTTTTGAGTGCGCAAGCAATTTTCACCCAATTCTGAGTTGGTTGTACTTAATAATTGGATATGCAATAGGTTTAATTATTGCAATAAGTTTTTTTTTGCGCGTGCAATTATTTTTTTTCTTAGATCAGCAAATTATGCCCATGTGTTTTCTTTGAACCCATTTAATTGTTGGTGGAATGCATTTTTTTTTGGCGGAAGCAAGTTTGTATATAAACTCCAACAATTTTAGTTGGAGGGATGATTCATTTTTCAAATTTTATTAGAAGTAGTCAGTAATCTACTAAATAAACGTTTTTTTAAAAAAAAAAACAAAAAAAGGGAATTTTTTTTAAATTAATTTTTTTTTTTTCTTGCCGAGGCGAATACAGGAGGATCAATAAAAAAAAAAGAGGGTGAGTATAATAAGAATGGTAACTAACTAAAAGGGGCCCGATCAGTAGTGGGATAATCAACTGCCTCAATAGAGGCGAGTGGAAGTGGGCTTTAATGCTCCGCCGCTCTTCTGTTGATTCCTGCTACTGATCTAAATCATTTATTAACAAATCTCGTGCAGGGAATATTATATGTTTTGTTAGTTTTGTTTGTTTAGTTTTTTTTAATTATGCTTGGCTAGGGCCAAAACATCAATCCATTCATGTTGGACTACTGATCCCACTTTAAGTAGTCAATGTGGTCAGGTCCTAATTTCTTTCTGGTCAATGATGTCCTCATTTGAGATCGTCATGATCTCCCCTTGATTCTATACCCCTTAAGGCAGGATAGCAAGGTCCCTCATTGCTCCACACCAAACCCCACGACCATTTTTACCTCCCACTGTAGCTAGCAGGAATATTTACTGCCGGTGTGGATGCAAGGGACAAATTCTATAACAAAAAATGTACCCAACAATTTTTGTTACATGGTTTTCGACCAATGAACCCCCACGCGATGAGCAAATCCCAACCAAATTGCCTGGTGGTCGAAAAATTGGCATTGTTTACAAATCTTTAAATCGAATTGTGATATTAGATGTATCGTATATGACCTGATGCAACACTTGCATCAGAAAAGATCACAACATTTCTAAGTGTGTAGGCCAGGTCCAGGTGCTATAACTTTATATAACTACTTTTAATACTATTAAATTTACATTTTTTGAAACAAATTCGTAAATTATTAAATTCAAAAATTTTCTTTACAATACTTAATCATACTTCTTTTAAATACTTTTAAACTTGTTTCATTTTTTAAGATATTGGAAAGATTATTAAAAAGAGATAAGCCATTATACATATGGGTGTGACGTTTATAACAAATAACAAATTATAAGCATGTATTAGAAAATACACTGTTAATAAAATTCTAATAAGAATTTTGAGTGAAATATTAAAATGTGAAGTTTATAACAAAAAAAAAAGAAAAATAATACAAAATAGAATTTAGAATTTTTCCGCCAGAATAATATATTTTCGAGAAAGATTGGAAGTAAAAGTTTCAATAAAGTGACGTACGTCGAATAGTGTATGCCACTTCTCAACGTGTAAGGGAGGGGGCAGGGGGATCCTAGATTAATTTTTTTTTGTTACGTCGTATCGATATTGCTCGTTTGAGTAATTTATTGTTCAAACCAATAATACTAATATCACAGGGATTGTCGCAAGATGCCATTATAGGAGAATAATAGCTTAAAATTTCGTTAATCGAATGGTGTATACCACATTTCTCAACGGTGGGGCGGAATAGAAAATTTTAATTTTTTTTGGTTACGTCATATCGCTTTTGCTCGATTGAGTAATTTATTGTTCAAACCAATAATATGAATATCACAGGGATTGTCGCAAGATGCCATTAGTGCGGACTTAAAATATTGTGAATCGAATAGTGTGTACCACGTTACACAACGGTGGGGCGAAATACCAAATTTTAATTTTTTTTTGGTTACGTCATAGCACTTTTGCTCGTTTGAGTAATTTATAGTTCAAACCAATAATACCAATATCACAGGGATTGTCGCAAGATGCCATTAACAGGGATTAATAGTCTTAAATGTCTTTAATCGAATGATGTATATCACATTTCTCAACGGTGGGGCGGAATACCAAATTTTAATTTTTTTTGTGGTTACGTCATATCACTTTTGCTAGATTGATTAATTTATTGTTCAAACCAATAATACGAATATCACAGGGATTGTCGCAAGATGCCATTAATGGGGAATAATAGCTTGAAATGTCATGAATCGAACGATGTATACCACATTTCTCAACGGTGGGTCGGAATATCAAATTTTAATTTTTTTTGGTTACGTCATATCGCTTTTGCTCGATTGATTAATTTATTGTACAAACCAATAATACCAATATCAAAGGGATTGTCGCAAAATGCCATTAATGGGGAATAATAGCCTGAAGTGTCTCTAATCGAATTGTGTATACCACTTTTCTCATCGGTGGGGCGGAATACCAAATTTTAATTTTTTTTTGTTACGTCATATCGCTTTTGCTCGATTGAGTAATTTATTGTTCAAACCAATAATATGAATATCACAGGGATTGTCGCAAGATGCCATTAGTTAGGAATAATAGCCTGAAGTGTCATGAATCAAACGATGTATACCACATTTCTCAACGGTGGGGAGCAATACCAAATTTTAATTTTATTTAGTTACGTCATATCGCTTTTGCTCGTTTGAGTAATTTATTGTTCAAACCAATAATACTAATATCACAGGGATTGTCGCAAGATGCCATTATTGGGGAATAATAGCCTGAAGTGTTATGAATCGAATGATGTATACCACATTTCTCAACGGTGGGTCGGAATATCAAATTTTAATTTATTTTGTGGTTACGTCATATCACTTTTGCTAGATTGATTAATTTATTGTTCAAACCAATAATACGAATATCACAGGGATTGTCGCAAGATGCCATTAATGGGGAATAATAGCTTGAAATGTCATGAATCGAACGATGTATAGCACATTTCTCAACGGTGGGTCGGAATATCAAATTTTAATTTTTTTTGGTTACGTCATATCGCTTTTGCTCGATTGAGTAATTTATTGTTCAAACCAATAATACCAATATCACAGGGATTGTCGCAAGATGCCATTAGTGGGGAATAATAGCCTGAAATGTCATGAATCGAATGATGTATACCACATTTCTCAACGGTGGGTCATAATATCAAATTTTAATTTTTTTTGGTTACGTCATATCGCTTTTGCTCGATTGAGTAATTTATTGTTCAAACCAATAATACCAATATCACAGGGATTGTCGCAAGATGCCATTAGTGGGGAATAATAGCTTGAAATGTTGTGAATCGAATGATGTATACCACATTTCTCAACGGTGGGTCGGAATAACAAATTTTAATTTTTTTTGGTTACGTCATATCGCTTTTGCTCGATTGAGTAATTTATTGTTCAAACCAATAATACCAATATCACAGGGATTGTCGCAAAATGCCATTAATGGGGAATAATAGAATGAAGTGTCGCTAATCGAATTGTGTATACCACTTTTCTTTACGGTGGGGCGGAATACCAAATTTTAATTTTTTTTTGTTACGTCATAGCGCATTTGCTCGTTTGACTAATTTATTGTTCAAACCAATAATACTAATATCACAGGGATTGTCGTAAGATGCCATTAATGGGGAATAATAGCTTGAAATGTTGTGAATCGAATGGTGTGTACCACATTTCTCAACGGTGGGGCGGAATACCAAATTTTAATTTTTTTTGGTTACGTCATATCGCTTTTGCTCGATTGAGTAATTTATTGTTCAAACCAATAATACCAATATCACAGGGATTGTCGCAAGATGCCATTAGTGGGGAATAATAGCCTGAAATGTCATGGATCGAATGATGTATACCACATTTCTCAACGGTGGGTCATAATATCAAATTTTAATTTTTTTTGGTTACGTCATATCGCTTTTGCTCGATTGAGTAATTTATTGTTCAAACCAATAATACCAATATCACAGGGATTGTCGCAAGATGCCATTAGTGGGGAATAATAGCTTGAAATGTTGTGAATCGAATGATGTATACCACATTTCTCAACGGTGGGTCGGAATAACAAATTTTAATTTTTTTTGGTTACGTCATATCGCTTTTGCTCGATTGAGTAATTTATTGTTCAAACCAATAATACCAATATCACAGGGATTGTCGCAAGATGCCATTAGTGGGGAATAATAGCCTGAAATGTCATGAATCGAATGATGTATACCACATTTCTCAACGGTGGGTCATAATATCAAATTTTAATTTTTTTTGGTTACGTCATATCGCTTTTGCTCGATTGAGTAATTTATTGTTCAAACCAATAATACCAATATCACAGGGATTGTCGCAAGATGCCATTAGTGGGGAATAATAGCTTGAAATGTTGTGAATCGAATGATGTATACCACATTTCTCAACGGTGGGTCGGAATAACAAATTTTAATTTTTTTTGGTTACGTCATATCGCTTTTGCTCGATTGAGTAATTTATTGTTCAAACCAATAATACCAATATCACAGGGATTGTCGCAAAATGCCATTAATGGGGAATAATAGAATGAAGTGTCGCTAATCGAATTGTGTATACCACTTTTCTTTACGGTGGGGCGGAATACCAAATTTTAATTTTTTTTTGTTACGTCATAGCGCATTTGCTCGTTTGACTAATTTATTGTTCAAACCAATAATACTAATATCACAGGGATTGTCGTAAGATGCCATTAATGGGGAATAATAGCTTGAAATGTTGTGAATCGAATGGTGTGTACCACATTTCTCAACGGTGGGTCGGAATACCAAATTTTAATTTTTTTTGTGGTTACGTCATATCACTTTTGCTAGATTGATTAATTAATAGTTCAAACCAATAATACTAATATCACAGGGATTGTCGCAAGATGCCATTAGTGGGGAATAATAGCTTGAAATGTTGTGAATCGAATGGTGTATACCACATTTCTCAACGGTGGGTCGGAATACCAAATTTTAATTTTTTTTGTGGTTACGTCATATCACTTTTGCTAGATTGATTAATTTATTGTTCAAACCAATAATACTAATATCACAGGGATTGTCGCAAGATGCCATTAGTGGGGAATAATAGCTTGAAATGTTGTGAATCGAATGGTGTGTACCACATTTCTCAACGGTGGGTCGGAATACCAAATTTTAATTTTTTTTGTGGTTACGTCATATCGCTTTTGCTCGTTTGAGTAATTTATTGTTCAAACCAATAATACTAATATCACAGGGATTGTCGCAAGATGCCCATAATGTGGAATAATAGTCTTAAGTGTCTTTAATCGAATGGTGTATATCACATTTCTCAACGGTGGGGCGGAATACCAAATTTTAATTTTTTTGTGGTTACGTCATATCACTTTTGCTAGATTGATTAATTTATTGTTCAAACCAATAATACTAATATCACAGGGATTGTCGCAAGATGCCATTAATGGGGAATAATAGCTTGAAATGTTGTGAATCGAATGGTGTGTACCACATTTCTCAACGGTGGGTCGGAATACCAAATTTTAATTTTTTTTGGTTACGTCATATCGCTTTTGCTCGATTGAGTAATTTATTGTTCAAACCAATAATACCAATATCACAGGGATTGTCGCAAAATGCCATTAATGGGGAATAATAGCCTGAAGTGTCGCTAATCGAATTGTGTATACCACATTTCTCAACGGTGGGTCGGAATACCAAATTTTAATTTTTTTTGGTTACGCCATATCGCTTTTGCTCGATTGAGTAATTTATTGTTCAAACCAATAATACCAATATCACAGGGATTGTCGCAAAATGCCATTAATGGGGAATAATAGCCTGAAGTGTCGCTAATGGAATTGTGTATACCACATTTCTCAACGGTGGGTCGGAATACCAAATTTTAATTTTTTTTGGTTACGTCATATCACTTTTGCTAGATTGATTAATTAATAGTTCAAACCAATAATACTAATATCACAGGGATTGTCGCAAGATGCCATTAGTGGGGAATAATAGCTTGAAATGTTGTGAATCGAATGGTGTATACCACATTTCTCAACGGTGGGTCGGAATACCAAATTTTAATTTTTTTTGTGGTTACGTCATATCACTTTTGCTAGATTGATTAATTTATTGTTCAAACCAATAATACTAATATCACAGGGATTGTCGCAAGATGCCATTAGTGGGGAATAATAGCTTGAAATGTTGTGAATCGAATGGTGTGTACCACATTTCTCAACGGTGGGTCGGAATACCAAATTTTAATTTTTTTTGTGGTTACGTCATATCGCTTTTGCTCGTTTGAGTAATTTATTGTTCAAACCAATAATACTAATATCACAGGGATTGTCGCAAGATGCCCATAATGTGGAATAATAGTCTTAAGTGTCTTTAATCGAATGGTGTATATCACATTTCTCAACGGTGGGGCGGAATACCAAATTTTAATTTTTTTTGGTTACGTCATATCACTTTTGCTAGATTGATTAATTTATTGTTCAAACCAATAATACTAATATCACAGGGATTGTCGCAAGATGCCATTAATGGGGAATAATAGCTTGAAATGTTGTGAATCGAATGGTGTGTACCACATTTCTCAACGGTGGGTCGGAATACCAAATTTAATTTTTTTTGGTTACGTCATATCGCTTTTGCTCGATTGAGTAATTTATTGTTCAAACCAATAATACCAATATCACAGGGATTGTCACAAAATGCCATTAATGGGGAATAATAGCCTGAAGTGTCGCTAATCGAATTGTGTATACCACATTTCTCAACGGTGGGTCGGAATACCAAATTTTAATTTTTTTTGGTTACGTCATATCGCTTTTGCTCGATTGAGTAATTTATTGTTCAAACCAATAATACCAATATCACAGGGATTGTCGCAAAATGCCATTAATGGGGAATAATAGCCTGAAGTGTCGCTAATCGAATTGTGTATACCACATTTCTCAACGGTGGGTCGGAATACCAAATTTTAATTTTTTTTGGTTACGTCATATCGCTTTTGCTCGATTGATTAATTTATTGTTCAAGCCAATAATACTAATATCACAGGGATTGTCGCAAGATGCCATTAATGGGGAATAATAGCCTGAAGTGTCATGAATCGAATGATGTATACCACATTTCTCAACGGTGGGGCGGAATACCAAATTTTAATTTTTTTTGGTTACGTCATATCGCTTTTGCTCATTTGAGTAATTTATTGTTCAAACCAATAGTATGAATATCACAGAGATTGTCCATTAGTGGGGAATAATAGCCTGAAGTGTCGTGAATCGAATGATGTATGGAAAATTAAGAAATCTACGAATTTCTATTGGAACAAGAATACTGTTCTATGTTATACTTATAACACGAATACCACACCTTTCTATCTACGCTCTGAATCGTTTTCATTCATGCAGGAGGGCCCGTTAATAGGGAAGCTTGTTCATACAACCAAATATTTGAAGCGCCCAAGCTAATGGGATCCATTTCACTCACGACGGAGAGCCCGTTTATAGGGATCCTCTTTTATTTGCAAGAGAACTGAAACAGCTGGTTTGCCATTAGTCAGTTGATTGACGGTTTTGTTGCCACTTCGGCTGGTATAATTATAATTATTAATTAGTGATCAATAATTAATAATTAACATAATAATTAATATTTAGTAATTAATAATTAATAATCTAATCTCTGAGATTGTTGCTATTTGGTATAATAGAGAACCATGTCCTTGTTCCATGCAAAATTACTTTGATGATTTAATTATATTTGGTAGTAGCCTTTAATTTTTCATGTAAATTAAAATCGAAGGATTAACACAAAAATCTAGTTTGGTGGGAATTATAAATTTTCGAAGGTCATCGTGACATTCCCATGTACCATTTGGCCTTTTGATATAAGCCGTATAGTGTCCCATTCCACCAGATAAAGAAGGATGCATATAGTTTACAATTCCCTTTAAATAAACAGTTTCTTCTAAAATGTTTATTTGAGACTGAATATTTTCGAGTTTTACCGCATATTTGGTTAAATTATTTAGTGGTTCCACGTCGACTATTAATATACCATTTTGTGCTTTGATTTTTTTATTTAGAATGCGTTTTTTGCAGGTGTTGCAAGACGCATGTGGCAATTGTATTCTTCTTTCAATATTTTTAAAGTCATCAACAGAAAAATCATAGTGATCTATTAATAAATAGTAAATTTCTTTGGAAACCAAACCACATGACTCGGAGCATGTGTATTCGACCAAACCAGTAGGATCCAATAATTGTCTAACTATTTCGAGAATGTTTGACATCATCGAAAGAGATGATCCGGTGTTTGTTCTATTTTCTAATACTAATGTTGAAAAACTAGTCATTAGAAGGTCGGACCGCGCAATGTAAGTATCTCTTTTGATTCCATTATTAATCAATTTTCCAATGAAATTAAAATATGCATTTTGACTTACGTCAAATACATTTTTGTAAAATTAAAAATCTACGCCAGCTGAATAAAAAATTTGCGTCAGAGAATCAAAGCCGCACGTTTCAGATACACTGATTCGTTTCATATCTATACTATCATGTACAAACCCATTTGATAATATATGTAAAGGCTTATTCTTAAAGAGTTTTGACAGATCACCATCTAGAACATTTTGGGGATTTCCACTTTCACACTTTATTTTTTTTACTTTGATCGATCTAAGTTTATTGAACTTTTTTGCGAACAAGTCTTTTTTTAAGTATCTCTTTAATACTCGACGACCGATGTGTTTTGGGGACCTATATTGAAAGTTTTTTTTACTCCAGGTTTCTTCGTGAATACTTATATTTGTATTATCATCTAGTTCGAGAGGATCCGGTGGTGATGATTCGATTTTTTTGTTGCTTCCTTTGTTAGTGGATCGTGATTTCGGCGTAGAAGGCAGGATGTTTGAAAATTGGATCCTCTTTAAATTGCTCGCTGTTTTTTCGTCCATTAAACTGACGAATCTGCCTATTTTGAGCTTCTTGTTTTTGGTGTATTGGTTTTTTACTATATTGAACCAGTTTTCGACATTTGCATTAGATAAGCGATTTGGCACACCTAATATCTTAGAGAAACAGGTAGTCCAAAATGGCAAATAAGAAAAATATTTTTTTATGCAAAATAACATAAACTCGGGAAAGTAAAATTCATTTTTTTCCTTAGACGAAAAGTTTTCGGAAATTTGTTTAAGTACATTTTTATGAACATCAGAATACTTTTTATAAAAAGGACTATTCGAATAGCCTATCTGGACATCGTTTGTTAAACTATCTTTCGAGTCTAAGGAACTGGAAAATATACTGGGCAACTTATTTTCGTTTGGAGAATACAAACATGAAGTGTAAGTTTTAAATGTATCAAACGCGTGAGAAACATCATTCGTAATGAATGGACTACAAAATATGAAACAAAAGCATTCGAAAATTTTGTCAATTTCGGTAATGGTGTCGCAATTGAGAATGATGCAAAAAAAGTCAATAATTAAGTTTTTTTTATCAACTTTCAAACTGCCACATTTTTTAATAATCTGTTTTGAAATTATGTTTATAAAATGTGCACAACAAATAAATACTGATACTTTATCTTTTCTCGGTGTGTCATTATTAATTAATATATTATAAGCGTACTCTAAATAAGTCGCCACTGTCATCACGTTGAGGGCTTGCAATAAGGAAATTATCGAAGCCCATGACCAATCCACAACATAACATTTCGGTAAATGGATTTTAGAAATTTTCATAATCTCAGAATGAGTATCCATAATAAACTGCGTAATTGTTTTTGCATCATGTTCACTGGAAATCATCTCCGCTAATGGAATAATAATGTTGTTTATATTAACGACACAAGCATAATATAAAATTCTCTTTAAATTATGTTCACAGCACGTTGGGTTTCGTACTACGTTACCCGTCGCATCCATGTAAACAACTGCAGGCTTATAAGTTGGTATTACATCAAGCTGAGATTTACGTAACATTATTACTTTCAGTGGGTTTGAAAACGAAAATATGTATTTGTTTTCTTGTGGCTCGATGAGAGATTTATGGTACATATCAGTTATGTCGCAACTTGATATAATATCATTCGTTTTTAGTTGTTCGGATCGTATTTTACGCAACACTTCGTTTGTTGTAATCATTTGTGTATTTCCTGTAGTTGCTAAATGGAAGTCAGCGCGATTTAAAATATCCAACTGCAAATTATGAGCACATTCGATATCATCACCATTAACAAAAATATAAAGCATTTTGTGCGGATCAATAACAAATTTATATTTTTGGTTGTGTGTCAGATATTTACATTTTCCATAAATAATAATGCTATCTTGGAAAACAGACTTTTTATGCATTGTGCCAAACGAAATTATGCAAGTATTCTTAGATTTCGATAATTCATTAACAATCACAGACCGAACATCATCATTGTTTTCCGGAATATTGTCGAGTTTAAATTTTAGTTTAAGTCTCCAATCAACTTTGATAGATGGAACTAGATCTTTTTGTAGTGTTGCGTTTTGTTCTGACTTAGAACTATCAATAATTTCCGTATTAGTTTGATTTGACGAAGCTTTCTTATCGGTTAGTGCAACTATGGTTTCTTCAAAATTTGATTGATAAAAATCATGTTTCTCATCATCGATCGGCTGAACATAAATTAACATCGAATCATTTTTCATTGCAGCAACCTGACTACTGTCTGATACATTCGCAGTAGACTGATGATGCTTTGAGAGTTCTCGTAATACAGCTCTAAGTCTTGATTCGTTTTTACGGTTACATTTTAAATTAAACCGGAAGCACAGTTCTCTTAATTTTTCCGCCGAAATTCTAAAATTATCTGACATACCCATCTGCTTCAAAATAGATTTTACACTCCCTCTATCAATAGTTTTTTTAGTTTTATAACTGTACTTTTGTACAGTTTTTTTATAGAAAGGCCCCATAATTTGATAAATAAAAACCGTAATAAAAATTTGTTAATTTCAAAACGATGAAATAATAACACGACCAATTTTTCAATATTACTGTACAATAATATATTGAATAAAGCTACTTAAAAACGAAAAATCGAAAAATTTGTCCGAAATAATAAATATAAATTACGCAATATGTACTGTTAGGTGTCTATATAAGTATATATTTACTAACTGTAACAAATACAGTTATAAATTAAAACAAAGCCGGTAAAACCGTTTTATTAAAACCAAAGATTGTCACAATAAAAAAATCTAATCTAGAATCAAGTTTTAAAGAATATCCGAAATGAGAGCACAGGTCGAGTTTTGAAAAAAACTTTTTGAATAGCAAAAAAGAAACACGAATTAATAACACAAAAACCAAGCGATACGCACAGCACGAAGTCACAATAATTATTGAAACAAAAGAAGAAAAAAAAATTCCTTTTATACTCTCGCGGAAAATAAATTAAATTCGATGTAGAAAGTAGAAGTAATAAAGCAAGAGCTTAAAATCGGAGTAAAATAAAATAAAACAGGATAATGCTAAGAAAAGATAGCTGTAAAATGCGGTATCAACCATTTGATTCAAAGAACTTAAGGCTACTATTCCCTATTAATGGCATCTTGTGACTTCATGTTGTTGATTTGAACAATAAATTACCCAAACGAGCAAAAGCCATATGACGTAACTAAATAAAATTAAAATTTGGTATTGCTCCCCACCGTTGAGAAATGTGGTATACATCGTTCGATTCATGACACTTCGGGCTATTATTCCCCACTAATGGCATCTTGCGACAATCCCTGTGATATTAGTATTATTGGTTTGAACAATAAATTAATCAATCTAGCAAAAGTGATATGACGTAACCACAAAAAAAATTAAAATTTGGTATTCCGACCCACCGTTGAGAAATGTGGTATACACCATTCGATTCACAACATTTCAAGCTATTATTCCCCACTAATGGCATCTTGCGACAATCCCTGTGATATTAGTATTATTGGTTTGAACTATTAATTAATCAATCTAGCAAAAGTGATATGACGTAACCACAAAAAAAATTAAAATTTGGTATTCCGACCCACCGTTGAGAAATGTGGTACACACCATTCGATTCACAACATTTCAAGCTATTATTCCCCACTAATGGCATCTTGCGACAATCCCTGTGATATTAGTATTATTGGTTTGAACAATAAATTAATCAATCTAGCAAAAGTGATATGACGTAACCACAAAAAAAATTAAAATTTGGTATTCCGACCCACCGTTGAGAAATGTGGTATACATCATTCGATTCATAACACTTTAGGCTCTCATTCCCCAATAATGGCATTTTGCGACAATCCCTGTGATATTCGTATTATTGGTTTGAACAATAAATTACTCAATCGAGCAAAAGCGATATGACGTAACCAAAAAAAATTAAAATTTGGTATTCCGCCCCACCGTTGAGAAATGTGGTATACATCGTTCGATTCATGACACTTCAGGCTATTATTCCCCATTAATGGCATCTTGCGACAATCCCTGTGATATTGGTATTATTGGTTTGAACAATAAATTACTCAATCGAGCAAAAGCGATATGACGTAACCAAAAAAAATTAAAATTTGATATTCCGACACACCGTTGAGAAATGTGGTATACATCATTCGATTCATGACATTTCAGGCTATTATTCCCCACTAATGGCATCTTGCGACAATCCCTGTGATATTCGTATTATTGGTTTGAACAATAAATTACTCAAACGAGCAAATGCGCTATGACGTAACAAAAAAAAAAATTAAAATTTGATATTCCGCCCCACCGTTGAGAAATGTGGTACACACCATTCGATTCACAACATTTCAAACTATTATTCCCCACTAATGGCATCTTGCGACAATCCCTGTGATATTAGTATTATTGGTTTGAACAATAAATTACTCAAACGAGCAAAAGCGATATGACGTAACTAAATAAAAATAAAAATTTGGTATTGCTCCCCACCTTTGAGAAATGTGGTATACATCGTTCGATTAACGACATTTCAAGCTATTATTCCCCACTAATGGCATCTTGCGACAATCCCTGTGATATTAGTATTATTGGTTTGAACAATAAATTAATCAATCTAGCAAAAGTGATATGACGTAACCACAAAAAAATTTAAAATTTGGTATTCCGCCCCACCGTTGAGAAATGTGGTATACATCATTCGATTCATAACACTTCATGCTATTATTCCCCAATAATGGCATTTTGCGACAATCCCTGTGATATTCGTATCATTGGTTTGAACAATAAATTACTCAAACGAGCAAAAGCGATATGACGTAACTATATATTTAAAATTTGATATTCCTCCCCACCATTAAGAAATGTGGTATACATCATTCGATTCACAATACTTAAGGCTATTATTCTCCACTAGTAGCATCATGCGACAATCCCTACTCCCTATACTCCACACCTAAAGCTATTAATTATCATTAATCTAATCTTGCGGTAGTTGCTGCGTTGTTTATTTGTTAAAACAATATCCATATCTAACAATAAAATTTGGCCTTATATTAGAAGAATATACAAAATAAATTCTCTTTTTCTCTTATGTTGTAGTAGGAGCTGTCCAACTTAATGTAAAATATTTCATTTTTAGAATTTAAAATAACTTGTATTTAACTCAATGTAATTTTTCACTCATATGTTTTTTTTAAAACATTACATATAACATAATATTAGAAAGAAACACATCTCTTCCACTTGTATATGTCTATCTCATAAAACTGTGTTTTTTACAGTGTAAATCACTCACACTCACAAAAAAAAAAACTCCAATTGGAATTGTATACGTATACGTGTTATTTTTTTGTTATAAACTTCACACCCATTTATACATTAACATATTTTTTGATTTTTCATTATTGTTCACTTTAACCTTAAGAACGTTCTTTACTAAAATAGGGTATCTGGTAGCGCTTCGTTAAGCTTCTGTGTGAATATTTTCTTCTAGAGTTTTTTTATTATCAATAGATAATGTGGAAAACTAATTCGTGGTTTTCTTTTTTTTTCGAAATTTTCTTTTAATATTTTGTTATTAGCTCTCAAATTTCCCAAACTAGTAGCGGTTCGATACGAATACACAACAACGACAGACAAAAAACTTATTCACAACAATAAATTTTAATCTATAATCTGACTCGTAGTTTTTTTCTTTTGTAATTATTTTAATTGATAAATAATTAAAATAATAGTTATTTATGGTACTAGTGAGCAAAACGAGATATTATCCATGAGGGATAAGTTTGTCCCACGAGGCGATAGCCGAGTGGGACATTATCCCGAGTGGATAATATCTCTTTGCTCACGAGTGCCATACAACGTTTTATCCACTTTTGTTGAAATAAATTTCGTAAATTAATAAGAAATAGTTCCATTTTGTGTTTCCACACTGGAGCATTGAATTTTGAAATACATTTTATCATAGTGACCGTTCTTTAAATTGTCATGGTGTACTTTAATTTAATTAATTTTTGGAATATAGATTTTCATTCAATTTGACTACGAATAATTTTCCAATGACTACTCGACATTTGTTATACCAAATATAACTCACGTTGCCCCTAGCAGCGTGGGTTATACAATAGCAATGGGTTATTTTACATTTTCTTTATTTGAAATCAGCATAGTTATCGGGCTATTATATGTATATCAAAAGTGGATAAAAATAGTTTACCCAAAACAATAGTACATTGTGTCATTAGGATTAAAAGTGATACTTTGTTTGACGAGCAATTATATTTGCATGCGAGGCGAAGCGCAGCGTAGCCGAGCAAAAGCAAATATTTGCGAGTCAAACAAAGTCACTTTTAATCCGAATAACACATACTATTTTTTCTTCAACGAAGAAATGCTTATTATAAACTAATTATACAAGTAAGTACAAATTATGTAATTAAAATTTCAAAATTGAAAGTAATTTTGTTGAAATATTTTGTGAAACTAAGGAGATCATGACTTTTGTTTGGTTTGACTATTGTAAGTGTCAAACTGCCAAGCTATAATTATAATATTTTTCTTGCGAACAAAATGTTTGAATCAGAAGATTTATCAAATTTACCTCCGGATGTGGTTCAAACAGCAAAGGAAATTGTATTAAACCTATTGCCATCAAAATCAAGATTGAACATTTTATTGAAATATTTTGTATAGTTAAGGAGGCCTTGACTTTTTTTTTTGTTTGTGTATCTTACCAAGTTATGACGTCTCATTTACTTTTAATATTGAAAACAGTGTTAAAAGAGCATTTACACCTAGGATTAAAAGTTCAGCCTAGCAACACTCACATTTTTTTAATCGTAACAAAAAGGCCAACTTTAATGCCCAATAATAGTATTAAAACAAGCTACTTTTAAGGCGTTTGGAGAAAAACAAAATTTTTCTTCAAAATAAGTGTAGCAAAATTCCGACAGAGGGTCATTTCATGCACACATATAAAGTTCTATATATAAAATTTTTATATACAAAATTTGTTAATGTAAAACTATGTAAATTTGAGTAAAGATTTTTTCCTTTTTTTTCGCTTTCATAACGACTAATACCAAAACACCACTACTAAATTATTTGTTATGTATGTATAGGATGTTATTATTTAATTTCGTTTCGTTGGAATTGTTGTAAAAAGAGTAAAATGTTTTGTACAAAAATAAAATGATTTGTTCGTAGTATTTTTGTACATGTATTAAATTTTGTTGTTGTAAAAATGATGTAAGTATTTGAAAATTTGGAATAATCAGTTTTATTTTTTTGTTATTCTGGAGTGGGATTTTGCACAAAAGTTGAGAATCGAGTTTTGTGTCTTTTTTACTTAAACTGAATATGAACACTATTTCGCTCAGTAGAAATATATTTATTAAATGATATTCTATTTCAACTATCATTCGTCTGTGTCTCTCACCAACAAAGGTACGTGGTCGAAGCGGAGAAAAGGAGATAGCTCTTATACATAATATAATTGACTGAGATCGCAATAGAAAAAGCGACATAGACCGAATGAAATGGAGTAAAAACTTATTCTTTTAAAAAAAAGAGATAAACTCTCTTCTCGCCTTTTGTGCAAAGTCCCACTCCTGGACCCTATCGCACCAACTACTACGAACACTTATTACTTATAAACTTATCATAAGTTAGTTTTTTTGATAATCATAAGTGTTTCACCAAAAATAACAAAATCTCACTCACTTATCAATTTGAAAACTTATCAAATTTTGATAATGATAAGTGATAAGCGTTGCACGTCAGATTGTCTATAACTTATCAATTGACGAATTATCAAATTTGTATGATAACTTGTAATGATCTATACAAAATTACTAAATATAAATGTGGTAGTGTTTGCAAAATAATATGCTTAACAATGGTTTTGTACCTATGTATATAGCAAAACAAATTAAAAATTGTTATTCTGTTACTTAATAACAACAACAATTTTGCATATATGTATATAATACATAAAGCGAAATGTTTCTCAATTGAGAGTTCTTATTTCCGTTTTTAGAATCAATTGTAAAACTTTTTTTTGTTGCTTTTAAAATAAAATCTCTTTTCTAACTGTAAATAATTTTTCAGCAGTACTTAAACGTAAACAATTTATTTTCATAACAAATGAATTAAGAGAATTCCTATTTACAAATAAATTGAGTTTAACTACATTATCGTCATATACAAACCAAAATGATTTTCCACTATTCGTCTCGTCCGCTTAAGAGCACGATTACATCTTTGCTCTATTGCATTATTTAAGGGGAAGCACTGTCACCCAAAATCACAGCACCGGGGAACGGGCGAAAACAAGACTCAAAATTGCTAAATAGCCTTGTATATGGCAATACTCTGGAGTCATGGACACTACCTGGCCAATTTGAATTAGCTGCATAAAAGCTGCGGTCTGGGCCACATACCATCATTGCAGTCAGTGAATGTTTTCCATGTCGATTCGCAACTTGTTCTTCATTGAACGTAGGTGCATCTATATTGATCATTGTTCCATGGAAGCAACCAGCTACCTGAGGGTAGCCACCCATCTCAAGAAACTTCTATCCTGGATATTCCTAACCAATGCAGTGTTGTTAGTTGCTGATATAGAGGACTCAATGCGCAGATTCGGTCGCTTCTATAGTGCAAATTTGCTCCTATTTTTAATAATACGTGCTCAATTTGTTCATGTGACAAACGAAAATATTTTATCACTCGCGAGTCCAGAGAATATTTGGTTCTGGCTTTCACTACACGATTTCTTCTTTTGTTTTCATATAAAAATTACTTTTTCGTTTAATAAATTTCAGTTTTTGTTCACTAAAGTTGATGTAATACCTATATTTGATAGTTTTATATTAATTTTAAAATATCGAAAAACAACTCTCATTCTGCTCGATTTATCGTAGAGGTAAGACACCTCTATCATAAATCGAACAGAATGAAATTGTTCTTATTTTGACTTAATATTATAACTTATTAGAATCATATATATAATACACAAGCCAAGAAAAAGCGTAGCCATAGGGCATTTCCACTATCCTCTCAGTATAAATACTCTCATCATAATTCTATAAAATAATCTATTAACAAACAGTATAAAAATACTAAAAGTATAAAGGAAACGTGTATCTCAAAATATTATAAATTCACGAAATTGCAAACACCGTGGTTAATTGACCGAGAAGTGTTTAGTTAAAAAGCCGGATTGGCGTTTAAATATTTTTTTTTTTTTGATTTTTTTTATGTGAAAAATTAATACAATTAATAGATTTGTGCCTAGTTAAAATCTAATGACTTTATCATTGTTTAATTATTGTTAACTATAACAATTTAATTAATATCTGAAATTTAAAATTAAGATTAATACTGATGTAAATAAGAATTCGAACAAATATTCGCTATAAATTAGTGCATTAAAACTACCGAAATAACTAACTAGTTAAATATTTAATGCATGTATTAACCTAAAATAAAAGTGAATTAAAAAAACTGAAAATTTTTAAGTACAAGAGTTTGTTTCCCAAGGCACTATTGGGAAAACAATATAAACGGTAAGACTATAAAATGCCGTGAAATTACCTGAAAGTGGAAAATACATAAAAAAAAAATTAATAATAATTTTTGTGATCAAATTGAAGTTCATTGGAGAAGCTAATTCTCGAAAAAAAGGGGTATGAATCCGGATTATGTTCATCTGTGTGAACAATTTATGAATCTAACTAAAATTAATATTTTTAAACAATAATGAAAAGTGAGAACAAAATAATAAAAAAAATAACGTTCGATAATACTCCGTTGGATTGATGACGCTGCATGCTACAATCAACATGACTAGGCTGCAATCAACATGGGAATTTTATTAAGTTAAGTTTCTTTGGAATTGTTTTTTGCTTTATATTCTCAATTTTTTTTTTGGTATATATTATTTATTTTTTTCTCAATCATTCATATATTTACATTTAAATGATTTTATATTTAGCATAGGGTGTAGGGTATTACCTAGTTAAGCTACATTAATCCTACTAACCTCTGATTAGTACAAATAGGTTGAATTTATTTCTGAATTTTTTTTTTTTTCATCACTCTGTTTTCAATTTTTATCTTAATACAAATTATTTCCTTGATTGTATCTGTATCTCATAATAAATCAGGTTTTCTTTAATTGTTGCATTAAGCGAAATTACGTGTGTTCATGGCCTGTGTTGGGGCTTCCGCTATAGTTGTTTGCTTTTCGTAAATTTAATAATGGATTAGTTGGTGAACCTTGAGAATGCAATGTAGATAAGTTTAGGTGAGTATAGTACCGGTCTGTTCCTTCCCTCGTACCCTCTATCCCTTGGTGGTAGATCAAGCTTCCAGTCATCTTCGAAAACCCCACTCCCTGAGCTTCAGTCTGCGAGATCGATACCACCCCGAAGCTCTGATGAATGATTAATTCAGTAACGAATGACATTTTTTTTTCTTGGAGAACCCCCACCCGCCCAAGCAATTTCGTTACAAGCTGCTGAGAACTGAGAATATCTATCTACAAAAAAAATGAAAAGTACAAATAGAAGAGAATACAAAAAGGTACAAAAAAATTAACGAAACAAAACACAATTTATGGCTGTATGACACTCACTTTTTTTCCCACTTTTTCAGTGACTAGATAAGACAAACGGAGTGAGATAAAAAATATGTATACAAAATGTTTGTGAGAATGAGTGTATACACCATAGATTTGGAAAAAATATAGAAACGTCAAAAAAAAGGTGGTAGCTCAACTTTTCTAGCAGTTAATCGAGCAATTATAGCAAAAAAAGAATTGGATTTGATTCTTTTTTTTGACATTACATACTTTTTTCTGACATTTCCGAAATATTAGAGAAAATATTTGTATTTTGTATACCAAAGAGAATTTATTTGTTTAGTTTTAAAATAAATTTAGTAAACAATTTTTCCATTTTTGTTCGCCATTATTGTTATGATTTTTTCCCCCTTTTTTAGATTTTTCTTTTGATACTGAAATACAATTTTGAGTTTGCATTGTTAATTGTTTGCCAAAATATTTGAAACGTGCATTTTTTTGTAAATATAAAAATTAACTTAACATATAAATTATTTCGTTTCAATTAATTGCGGCAGCTAATGCAAATTAATTCAATAATATGGTCCAACACAAAAAAATGTTGATTCTATTTACAAATTTTGTTTATCCGAAACTTCAAAATATTTGCCTATAGTATTGTCTACACTACCCTTCTCTGTTTCGCTTTACTAGTTTTGCAGCACTTTATTGTACTTGAAAAAAAGTGAGTATCATACAGCAAGAATATATTTTTTAAATTTCTTCCAAATTTTATTCTTATTTCAATTTATGCTTTGCTTGCGGATAGACGTATTATTTTGGATTGTGATTTTATTTCAGGCTTAAAAAAATATTTGTTTTAAAATTTATATCAAAAATACATATTTTGTGAATGATATATAATTTTGTTTTTAAAAATCAAAGAATTTAATTATCATGTCACAAAATCGTGAAAGGTATAGGATAAATGAAAGACGTTATCGCGAAAAAAATCGCGAACAATTACGCATGCGTGCAATGGAACGTCGCAAAAATAATCGCGAAATACTAAATCAGCGTCGAATGGATAACAGGAATGCAGTTGTTCAAAGTAACCGTAGACGGCAATCACTATTTAGGTGCGCTGTTCGTGGTAGTGATAATTTTACTGTACCAGAAACCCTTTGCTTGGGATCATTGTCTGTCCAATGTGGTCAGTGCGGTGCTCTTTTCTTTAGCATGGAATCTAAAAGCAATTGTTGTCATAATGCGAAATTAGCACACTTACTAACACGAGACGAAAGTTTTCCCGTTGAATTAAAAAATTTATTTGTTAGAACTGATAATAAAAGTAAGAATTTTCGACAATTCAATAATGCCAATGCATTTTCTTCTATGGGTGCTGAAATACATGACATGCCAGGAAGCGTTTATTGTTTTAAAATATCAGCTGAAGTGTATCATCGATCAGTTGAAAATATTCCTATTGATCTCTCCTTAAATTCAGCAAACTTCTACGATCGCTATAGAGAAATTGCTTACGCAGAGTTATTTATCTATGACTTTGATACTGCTAATGCATCTTGCAATGGTGAAATAATGTTGACAATCATTTCTACCGTTCTTCAAAATTCTACTTATGCTATGTATTACAAGAAACTTAGAGTTGTTTATCAAAATGAAGTTGAGGATGCTACACTAAATGGTTGTCCTATAAATAACGTATCACTAATTTTTACTCGAAATTTACACGATGATCAACATGTTTACAATTCTCCAACGAATTCTGATGATGTTGCATTGATTTTTGTTTCAGGTCGCGATGGTAATATACCAGCTACACTCGACTTTGCTGTACATCCAGCTGACTCTAGAACCATGAAAAGAATTAATCCATTATCCAAACGAAATATCCAATGATATTTCCACTTTTTTTTCCTAATGGACAATATGGCTGGACAACTAATATGAATCATTCTTCGGAAAATGCCACTACAATCCGAAACAAAATTATAGCACTACAATTTTATTCCCATAAAATTGCAGTCCGTTTCAACGTTTTTAATTCTTTGCATTATGGTGGGAAACTATTTCAGCAATACTTAGTTTATTGCTACGCTAGAGTTGAAGCTAATAGATTAAATTTTATACGAACCAATCAGCGATCTCTTCGTGTGGAATCTTATCAAGGTCTTTGAGATTATGTTAATAACTCAAGTCAAAATAGAAATGTTCGTGTAAGTAATTTGTATATACTGCCCTCTTCATTTACTGGCGGGCCACGGTTTATGGCAAAATTATATCAAGATAAAATAGCAATGGTTCGCAAATTTGGTCGTCCTGATTTATTTATTACATTCACGTGTAATCCATCTTGGACAGAAATTAAAGAAGAACTTAAAACTTTTCAAAATCCTCCAGACCGCCCGGTTATAGTTACACGAATTTTTAATTTAAAGCTAAAAGTATTTTTAGATGATATTATTAAAAAGCAGATATTTGGAGCTGTTGTTTCGTACGTTTATGCAATTGAACATCAAAAACGTGGATTACCACACGCATTATCTATTCACGCTTAAAATTGAGGATAAATTTAGAATATCCGATGACATTGACAACATAATTTGCGCTGAAATTCCAAATCAGAATGAACAACCACGACTTTATGAAATAATTATAAAACAAAATATTAATTGTCCATATGGAGAATTGAACGGAAATTGTGATTGCATGGTTGATGGAAAATGTTCAAAACAATTCTCAAAAAGTTACCGCAGTGAGACTGATATTTCCGTAGATAATTATCCAAAATATAGGCGACGTCTTCCTACTAATTTAGAAAATCAACCCAGATCACGATCGAACATTATAATTGATAACCGGTTTGTTGTTCCTTATAATTCTTTCCTGAGTCTTAAATACATATAACGCTCATATAAACGTTGAACTTTGCTCAACAGTCAAAGCAATAAAGTATATACACAAATACATAACAAAGGGTCAAGACCGCGCAAGAATTGGAGTTGCGGTTGATTCTGCTAACAATACAAGCAATGTTATAGATTATGATGAAATAAATCAATACCTGTATTGTCGATATATTAGTTCGCAGGAAGCTACTTGGCATATCCAGGAGCTTCCAATTCATGGCCAATCACATAATGTTGTTACACTATCTGTTCATTTACAAAATGGTCAATCAATATTTTTCACCGAAGATAATATTGAAAATGCTTTAAGAAGAGAGTCTGTTAGGGCCACAACTTTAACCGCATTTATTGAATTAAATTCTACAGACCTTTTCGCTCGTAACATATTGTATCAGGATATTCCGATGCATTATGTATATAAAAACAATAAATGGCAAAAACGCTCTCCAAATTCACACTTTGGGGAGAAAGCTATCGATAGAATCATTTCAGTTTCTCCAAAAAATGTTGAGTTGTATCATTTGCGGCTACTGCTTCTTAAACTGAAGGGCGCTCTGTGGCTACATCTTTCGATACTTTAAAAACTTTTAATAATTGTGCATTCCCAACGTTTAAAGAAGCAGCTAAGGCAAGAGGCCTAATTAATGATAGCGTTAAGTTGCATAATTGCTTATCAGAAGCTAACACTCATATGTTGCCAAAATCGTTGCGAGCATTATTCGTTACTATACTGTGTTATTGCAATCCATCAGATCCTATTCAACTTTTTAATGATTTTAAGAACAATCTTCTGGAAGACTTTATTAATCAAGGTATGACTGAAAATGAAGCTTTGGCTCATTGCGTATTTCAATTAAAAGAGCAGTGTGAGCAAGCATTATTTGATTTATTTTTACTTTTACCACTTCCTAATGCAACAGAAATCTTAAATCAAAACATAAATTTTGCTCCTATTATAACAACAACTGAATCTAATCTGTGGGTATTACTCAACAAAGATCAGAATGTCGCAGCAACAATAATATTTTCATACTTACATAATCGAATTTCTCAAAAGTGTTTTTATTTAGATGGACCTGGTGGAGGTGGAAAAACATTTTTATACCGAGCGTTAATTCAAAAAATCGATGCAAAAAAAAAAAATATTATGTGTTGCATGGACAGGAATAGCAGCAACTCTTTTTACCAAAGGAATGACATGTCACTCTGCGTTTTCATTGCCTCTCAATATGGATGCCGTGAAATTTCCACAACTTACTCGCAAAAACGTGACTTTTTAGTATCTGTTGATTGCGTAATTTCAGGCATAGCACTTAAAATTGTGGTCTTAATATTTCGCGATTTAATGAAAAATGATTTATCGTTTGGTGGAAAGGTAATGGTCTTAGGAGATTTTCGGCAAGTGTTACCTGTTGTTAGAAGAGGAAATCGTGCGTCAATTATAAATGCGACCATTAAAAAGTCCCATTTGTGGCATCACTTTAAAGCATTAAGCTTAAGTAAAAACATGAGAGCAATAAGTGATCCACATTTTAGCAGTTGGCTTTTGAACGTTGGTGATGGGAAGAATTTTGATACCTCACACACTAAAAAATCACAATACTCTATTCCAATACCTTCAGGTTATATTTCCGATGATCTTATCACAGATATTTTTGGTTCATCATTTACTACAAATGATTTTGCATGTACATATATCAAGACGTGCAATTTTGTGTCCGAAAAATGAGCATGTTCGATTAGTAAATGATAATGTTCTTCAAAAACTTATATCAAACCAAATATGTTATTGTGCAATCGATTCAGTTGCGGAGGAAGAATTGCGTGGTAAGGCTCTGGATCCTGCTACCTGGCCAATTGGTATTTTGGTTAGAAAATTTAACAAAAAAAAATTTCGGGCATCTCTAACTCCACGTGTGAAATTTCGGATACCAGCTGTAATCGACACACCACTTGTTTAGATGACAACATTTTTTTACATAATTATAATATGTATACAGGCTCAATCGATGAAGCTAATCAAACTGTTCCAGGTGATAATTTGCAGGTACATAATAATTCTTGTTTAAAGTTTGGTCATTTGAATGTGCGCAGCTTGGTAAAACATTTTGATGACATAACTATTATTTTACAAACATATCAATTTGATATTCTTGCCTTGACTGAAACTTTGCTTAGTAGTAAGATTTCTAACAAGTCGCTTCAAATTAATAATTATAAACTGCTACGATCTGATCGAATAAATAATAATTGGGGTGGAGTTGGTCTTTATTTTTGGGCCACTTTTAAGGTTAAAAAAATATTCTCTGGTTCTTTGGG
The DNA here is from genome assembly GCA_958295665.1 of Tipula vernalis. Classification (NCBI taxonomy): domain Eukaryota; kingdom Metazoa; phylum Arthropoda; class Insecta; order Diptera; family Tipulidae; genus Tipula; species Tipula vernalis. The sequence continues at coordinate 275,507,624 of OY282560.1, read as the reverse complement.
TAAAGTAGAATATCTAGCATCTGAACTTACTGGGAGTTTTGGTAAAATTTTAATTTTGGTTATTTACAACCCACCTCCTGCTTGTAGTAATGATATTAACAGTTTACAAACAATTTTTGCTGAATACCTAATAAGCTATGAAAAGATTTTCTGCTGTGGTGATTTTAACTTCAATATGATGGTTAATAATCAACTAGAAGCTTGTTTGAATTTGCATAATTTATGTTATTTACCTTATAGACCCACTAGGATCAACAGTCTTTTGGATCTGATAATTTTGTACGTACCTGATAGACATAATATTATTTCATTTGGCCAGGCTTCTGTTCCTGCTATTTCTGATCATGATTTGATTTTTGCATCTTATAAGTTTTCTCGTACTAGGGATCAAATTTCTTATACTTTTGTTCCTGATTATAAAGCTATCAATCACGAGCATTTTGTAAATAATTTCTTTTCGTTAGATTGGTTTAATATGTACAACTATTCCGATGTGAATGACATCCTTGATATATTTAATTCAAATTTCTTACATTTAGATTTAGCTTGTGTACCCCGGAAAAGTATCATTAATAAATGCCCTACTGCACCGTGGTTAAATTCATATATATTAAATTTAATGAAATGTAGGGATTTGGCTCATAAAAAATATAAATTGTATGGGTTGGATGCTGATTTGACAGCTTTTAAATTTTTTAGGAATAAAACTGTCAAAGGCATCAATCAAGCTAAACAAAAATTTTATTTTGAGAATGCTCATAACTCTAAGACAACGTGAAATAATTTAAAAAAAACTAGGTGTTTCAAGCTCTACAGGTGATGCAGCCATTGAATTTTCTGCGGAACAAATCTTGTCTGGGATTTGTAATATTTGTGATTCTACTGGGGTTTTGCCTTTACCTGATATTGATTTCTGTAGTTCTGAAAATGATGCCTTTGTATTTGATTGCGTTGATGAACTTATAGTGTTGAATGCCATTCGTGCAATTAAATCAGATTCGAAAGCTTATGATATGGTAGACTTCAAGGTACTAAAATTATTTATTGATCTGTTCCTGCCTCTTATAACATTCATTATAAATCAATGTTTGACAAAGTCTGTGTTTCCTGATTTATGGAAGATAGCTTCTATCACACCACTACCTAAAAAGGATGTTATTTCTGGTATTGGTGATATACGTCCAATTAGTATTTTGTCTGCTCTATCTAAGGTCTTGGAAAAAGTTATGCAATTGCAGATCCAGGAGCACCTTAATAAATTTGATTTTCTTTGTAAATATCAATCCGGGTACAAATCCGGCTGTAGCACTACTACAGCTCTTGTACATATTGTTGATGATCTGTCGTCTACCTTAGACAGTAGAAATTCGATGGCTATTTTGGTGCTCTTGGATTTTTCTAAGGCATTTGATTGTGTTAATCATATCCAGTTGTTACAGAAGCTATATTTGTATTATAAGTTTTCCAATTCTGCTATTATGTTGATGCATTCGTATTTATGTAATCGTAAGCAGTTTGTGAGGTGTAGTGATGATCATTCTTGTATTGCGGGGATACTTGCTGGAGTGCCTCAGGGATCCATATTGGGTCCTTTGTTATTTTCTATTTATATAAATGATCTATCATGGCGAATCCTAAATTGTCGGTTTCATCTGTATGCCGACGATTTGCAACTGTATATTGGTGGTAACTTATCAGAATTGAATGAAATTGTTTTGCGACTTAATTCTGACCTTAGAAATATTTCTTTATGGGCCAAGAATAATTCACTTTCAATTAATCCAGGTAAAAGTAAAGCATTGTTTCTTTCTAGAAATACTTCTCTTAATCCCACCTGTGCTTTATTTGGACAGTGATATCATCTCATTTGTTCCAACATTAAACAATTTAGGGCTTATACTGAACTCAAATCTTACTTGGAACGACCATGTGCGCTCCTTGTGCCAGCGTATTAATTATAGCTTGTACACGCTTAGGTTGATAAAAAAGTTTTGCCCTGTTAACTTAAGAATTTATTTAATTAAAAGCTTGGTTGTACCCATTTTCAGCTATTGTGATGTAATTTATAACAAATGTGATAGTTCCTCAAGACGTATACTTGAGGTTACATTTAACAATTGTACTCGATATATTTATGATCTTAGAAAGTTTGATCATATCTCTGAGTATAAGGATATAATTCTTGGATGCGACTTGTTTCAATTTTACTGCTATAGGACTGCCGTTTTTATGTTTCGTATAGTTAAATCGGGCATGCCATTGTATTTGCATGAAAAATTAAATTTTTCCCAGTCACTGCGCACAAAGAATGTTAACTTGCCTGTTAACAGAACTAATGTTAGGAATAATTCAGCATTGATAAATGCAATTATCACCTGGAACAGCTTGCCTTTGGAGCTAAAATCCATCAGCTCTCTAGGCTTATTTAAAAAGGGTCTGTTTAAATTGATAACTGAACATCGATAATATTTGTAAATATGATTGTTATTCAAAAGCTTCGGCTTATTTAACATTTTAATAAAATATTACTATTACTATTACTATTATTCAGTTAACCTTCGCATGGGCAGCAATTTTTTTTTACGCCTGTAAAGATAATTTTTCTGTGTCTGTTTTGTATGGACAATTTTTAAGATTTTTTTTTGGTTTTTCTATATAAAATGCATTTTTCAAAAACAAAACAAAGAAATATTCACTGACTAGGAAGAATTACCAGATGAAGGAAAAACGTCGCAGTTATTCAAAAAGAAAAATTGAAATCTTTACATTTGTAAATCCTGCCCATGCGAAGGTTACGGCCGATGACGGCTCTGATGATGAAAACTTGCAAGTTAATATTCCAGTGGAATATCTTAACTCAATGGATTATGCAATGGAACACGGTTAGCGGTTTTTGATCTAAGCACCAACTGGTTAAAAGAAGAAAAAATTACCGGATCACATTCAAGAACAATACATTTTATTCCTAGAGTTACATTAGACACAGCTAATGATTCATCTTTCCCTTTCAACTTCGTTCGACATCAGTTTCCAGTTCGTCTCTCTTATGCAATCACAATAAATAAATCGCAAGGTCAAACGTTCGAAAGAGTTGGATTGTATCTTCCTGAACCATGTTTTACACAATGTCAACTTTATACCGCATTTTCTAGAACTGCTACATTAAATTCTTTAAAAATTCAAGTTTTCGAAACACCACGTCATGGAATAGAAAATGATGTTACAGTAACAGACAATATAGTTTATAAAGAAATATACGATTGGAAAAATATTTTGTGCAAATGCACAGGGATCCCCTAGTACAATAAAATAGCGGTATACATTTTGAAATTAAAGTTATTATACACTTGAAAACACATTGTTACATGTATTGTCATTTTCATTTATAATCAATAAAATAATAAATAATTTTATTGAAAAATGTGTTTGTACTCTTTTAAAATTGAACAAAAATTCTCATAACAGAAAAAAAAAACGTTTTTAACAGACTTCCGTCATACCACTACAATTTGTAGCTCTTATCAATTTTTTTGAGTAGTGAAATTTTTCTTATTGATATTTTGAATAACTTATCATTAAAGTAGTAGATTATTGATAAGTTAAAACTTTTGGTGCAACAGAACTACGAAAAAATTATCAAAAACCTCAACTTATCGCTTATCAAAATATTATTAATCATTTATCATTTCGCAAATTGGTGCAATTTAATTTTGATAAGTGAGTGCTTATCACTTATTATAACTCAATTAAATACTTATCAAATTTCAATTTGGTACAACAGAAAATCATCAAAAATTATGATAAGTTGATAAGTAATAAGTGATAAGTAGTTGGTGCAATAGGGCCCTGGACTGGGATTTTGCACACAGCGAGTCGCCTTTTTGAGCGACTTTTAGATAAAAGCGAGAAAAAGCGATTTTGCACTAAGCGAATAGGCACCCGCTCCCGCTTTTATTTTCGACCATGTGTAATACTTGGCGAGAAGTAGCAAAACGAATTTTAATTTGATGTTTTAGTATAATTTTACACATCATAAGGTAATTTAAAAAAATTTAAATTTGCTGTCACGTATCTTATGAATTTTATGTATTAGTAAAATTATTGTTTTAATTATAAAATGTTGTCACTTGAGCTATAATACAAATAATAAAAGGAAAAACTAATGATTTAATTCAATCAATTTGTGTGCATTAGGAATATTTCCATATCGCTTATTACAATAAGTACAGAAAATAACACCGCCGAACATCACAGAAGGGAACAAGACGAAACGATCATATAATTGATAATTTAACAAACATTATAACATTTCCAGTGTAAGCGACAAAAAATATCACACTTGAAATAGGTACCATTTAAATTAAAAAAAAAAATTAATTGCTAAAGAGAGTGTGGTTTTTTAAAAATGTCATTTACCGTTGTTTTCGTCTACAACAAGTTACCGATTTTTTTAAAAGCCTGTTGAATGATATTTTTCATCACGAAAACGCCAGTACTTTTTTAGTTCACAACGCATGGATTTAGTTATACACGCATGGATACCAAGAGACGTCTCCGATCCCGGTTACACTTAACTCTATTTCATTTAGCAACAATAATAATAAGGCAGCAAACACGAGCTTCACTCAACAATTTAAAAGAGAAACGAAAGAATTAAAAGATGAATCAATCAGTACCTAAATTAATACCTAAACAATTAAAAGGCAGAATTGCAGGAGTGAAATGAGTTGGAAATAACACAAGCTAGCTCAATCATTGAATTATTGTGCTAATCACATTGAATAATTTCCCATTCACACAATCATAAAACAAGTACATGGGAAACCGAAATAGTAACTGAAGGGGTCGTCGAAGAAAGTGAAGAACCCCTACCAGCTATGCCAATTCATGCGTGAACTAGCAAATCTAGCAAAGCTTATACCAATCTATAAATGCAGACCTTACAATCAAATTTGTAACCAGCTTGTGGAAAATTGCAAACAGTAATCATGTGATTCAATTTTAAAAATAAATCTCCCTTTTCCTTTTAAAACTAATTATAATTAAAAATAATTTATTTAATATTTTATTTAATTTAAAAATACCTGAAACCAAAAATTTTGTGCAAGATTTATTCCACAAAGTTTTTTTTTTTTTCTGAATGGTTTAAAGCAATTTTTTAATATATGATTAATTACTAGCCATATTCTATTGCAGTGTGCGTCACACCAGAAATCCCATTTTAGAAAATCCAAATTTTCTATGTATATTTCGCACCATTGGGATTGTGCAATTTTGTGCATGTAATTAGAAAATTTGTGCATAGCATACTTTAGGAAACAGGATATGATTTCTCACGTGATTATCACACCAAAAATCCCAGATATACTGTTTACCTAATGAAACATATTTTTCGATGTATGATGATTGTGCAAAATTATGCGTTACTAAACTAACCTTGAAAATAGTTTATATTGGCCAATAGTTAGAATCGGCCATGGAACATCGATAATTTATCAAAATCGCGGTTTTTCGAAGAGTTTATATTAGCGATTTCCAGAAATCCCACCTTTTATTAACATTCAAATTAAAATAAAGTGGAGCATAAAAAAATCTCATCATATATTATGACCAGAATCGCCCAGATCTTCCCCAGAATATTCGGATACGAAGAATTAGATTAGGATGTTGGTAATTTTTGATATGATATGCAGAAATTTTTGAGGCCCACTGTATTGAAGATTGGCCAATTCACAGAGATGTTCCGCGGGTTCGACTTATAAAGATAGTTAGTTATAAGCATTCTATATCGAATACATATAACCATATTCCAATACGATGAAATAGGACCATTTGTTGTTGATCTCGAATGTTGGTAATTTTTGATATGATATGCAGAAATTTTTGAGGTCCACTGTATTGAAGATTGGCCAATTCACAGAGATGTTCCGCGGGTTCAACTTATAAAGATAGTTAGTTATAAGCATTCTATATCGAATACATATAACCATATTCGAATACGATGAAATAGGACCATTTGTTGTTGATCTCGAATGTTGGTAATTTTTGATATGATATGCAGAAATTTTTGAGGCCCACTGTATTAAGGATTGGCCAATTCACAGAGATGTTCCGCGGGTTCGACTTGTAAAGATAGTTAGTTAAAAGCATTCTATATCGAATACATATAACCATATCCCAATACGATGAAATAGGACTATTTGTTGTTGACCTCGAATGTTGGTAATTTTTGATATGATATAACGCGGAACATCTCTGTGAATTGGCCAATCTACAATACAGTGAACCTCAAAAATTTCTAAATATCGTATCAAAAATTACTTATATTTGAGTTCAACAACAAATGGTCCTATTTCATCGTATCGGAATATGGCTACATGCAGTCGATATTAGATGCCTATAACTAATTATCTTTATTAGTCAAACCCGCGGAACAACTCTGTGAATTGGCCAATCTTCAATAAAGTGGGCCTCAAAAATTTCTGCATATCGTATCAAAAATTACCAACATTCGAGTTCAACAACAAATGGTCCTATTTCATCGTATTGGAATATGGTTATATGTATTCGATACAGAATGCTTATAACTAACTATCTTTATAAGTCGAACCCGCGGAACATCTCTGTGAATTGGCCAATCTACAATAAAGTGAACCTCAAAAATTTCTGCATATCGTATCAAAAATTACTTACATTTGAGTTCAACAACACATGGTCCTATTTCATCGTATCGGAATATGGCTACATGCAGTTGATATAAGATGCCTATAACTAATTATCTTTATTAGTCAAACCCGCGGAACATCTCTGTGAATTGGCCAATCTTCAATACAGTGGGGCCCAAAAATATATGCATATCTATTTCATCGTATTGGAATATGGCTACGTGTAGTTGATACAGGATGCCTATGTCTAATTATCCTAATAGGTCCATCCACGGAACCTTTCTGTGTGTAGGTATGGTCTAATTAATATCTAATTAATTTCTATTTAACTCAATTAAGTTTCCTCTAACTAAATATTTTAATACCTTTTTCAAACTGGCAGATTTTTGTACGGAAAGTAATTCTAAGCCGAAACTTATAACGTGAAGAATGTTATATTATTTTCTTAAATAACAAATTTTTGATCAAGTGTATTATTGTGCACCAATACATATTCATTTTTGTTTTTTATCTAAAACTTCACACCCGTACTCAACTTATTATCTATAATTATACCCAGATATTTTATCTCACTAACTTTTTCTATCGCTTGATTCTTTATTTGTATAATACTATATAATTTACTATTAATAATCACGCATTTCGTTTTTGCTATATTTAGCTTCATTTTATTGATTTTACACCACACATCAATCTTAGCCAGATCATTGTTGATTTTACTTGTAAATTCCTCAATTAATTCAAAATTTTCCATCTACTGATTAAACAAAATATTTGGTATAAAAATTTAATTGAACAAACTATAATCCAGCAAACGTTATGTTTTAGTAAATCATTAACATTTACTTTTGATGGGTTCTTAATGAAAATCCGTTTATTCGAATTGGTTTGGGAAAATTTTCATTTCAACTACTCGTACTAATGTTAAAAAACAAAAGAACCTAATTTATATTTGGTTTGTATTATGAATGTTCCTAATTTTATTTTGATAGTAATTCAATTAATTACATTTTTATTACTTCTATTGAAAATAATTTTTGTGTGTTTGTGATAGATGTTTTACAATTAAATTTTTAGTTCTATTTCCATTCTACTAATTACTCGAGTAGAGCTTATATTTTCAATTTATATGTTTTTAATTATACCAGATTTTATACAAAATAAATAATATTAAACGACAAAAAGGAAAACATAAAAATAAGGTATGAATCTGTTATATGTACCAAAGTACCTAGATATGAAAGCCATCAGTATCAGACGAATTTTGAAAAAAGTTTAATTTAAGGGGGATACATTTTTGGATTCATATGTTTTGTCTTTCTATCCCCCCTTATATTAAGTTCCAATTTGATGATGACGGCTTATATTCTAGGTGCTGCTTTGTATGTACATAATGTAGCTTTGTCTGAGTAGTACGACTAAATTATTTAAACTGAAATGTATCAGTTCCGCAGTATTGAAATGCATGCAAAACACAAATTTTATATTGTACAATCTCGTTGGATCCCGGGTTTCCGGAAACATATATATATTTTAAATATGGTTTTCTGTTGTACTTAATTGAGATCAGCCCATATACAAAACTATACCGTCTTGAAGTTATCCCCTAATTTCACATCAAGAAAATTTTAAATCACCTCTGACAACAAACGAAACAAATCCATTCCAGACTATTTTGAACAATTGTTTAAAAGTAAGCAGCTAACGTAACGAAAGACCAACTGTGACGTACCGTGCTTTATTCAATGAGCAAAATAAATAAGTTCCGTAGCACTTCTTTTACTTTTGTTTGAAATATTTTTTCACTACCAAATACTAGATAGAGCGGCAAAAATTGTGTTGATGATTAATGGTGTGTGCCTCAGAAGATTTTTCAAACTAAACTTTTCAAATTTTGAAGCTTTCGCTATTTCCTCATAGATGCTTGGTGAAAAGGCAGTTTACGATTTACAGTTTAAAATACGTAGTCAGTAAAGCCCGGTACACATGGAGAACGAGTAACGAGAACGATATTCCCTTTTTTACCAAATTATGTAACATAATTATTAAAATAGTTAAAACTGTATTTTTAATGAATGATAGTTAAAATATCGAAAATTTACTAAAAATAAAATTTAAAATTTTAACAGTTTTAATACAAAATTTCAATTTATCATCGTAAATTAAAACGATAAAATGAAATTTTGTAATAAAACTGTTAAAATTTTAAATTTTATTTTTAATAAATGCACGATATTTTAACTATCGTTCATTGAAATCATACAGTTTTAACTATTTTAATAATTTTCTTACATAGTTCACGCATAGCGATTAAATAATTTTTGAAAGATTCATCTTTCTTTTGCTTGGTACACAATGCGGTACTTTATATTTCTCGACTCACAAATTCGGTGATCTTAGAACCGTTCTGATTTCATCTTTGATATTTGCCAAATTAAAACTGCGTATAACAGCACTTATTTTTAAGCATCATGCGTATTACTTTAGCCGTTTGATACTTACTGCCTTGGTACAAAATACGGTACATTATATTTCTCGACTCACGAATTCGGTGTTATTCAAGGGCACTTTATATCATCACAAATCTTGGTATATGGAAAATCCCTCACGGATATAAAAATTCGCCAACTCTATTAAATTCACGATAAAGTTTTATACACGTCAATCACCACAAACTTAAATGTTTAATCGGTCGGTTTTCCCTGTTGGGAACACAACGTCTTAAACGCACCAAAACTAAACCAAAACATACAAAACTACACATTTGCTTCAAGAAAACTCAATAGGCTAAGGAATTTCCTTCATATGTATATGTTACTCAAAACTACCCGCTGATCGATCCCGGTTGAGCCGCAAAGTGTAGAGTTTAATTAGTTTTTAAGAAAAAAGCACGAGTTGATTAACTACTGGGTCTTACAAAAGTTTAGTTTGAAAAGTCTTCTGAGGCACACAGCATTAGAGGTTTGTTTAGATGTAAAGTGAATGTCGTACAAAACAAAGCCATCTACATTTATTTGTATTGATATACAGGGTGAGTTTTTTAAAAAATGCTAGTCTTTTATCTCAAGAACGGTGCTAGATAGGAGAAAATTACTTACAATGAAAGTTGTTAAGTGTCGAGGGGGACAAAGGATGGTGACCTTCAATCCGATCTTGACTTTGACCTTCAAGGTGATTTGAAGTTCAAATTGTTTTTTAAAAAATAGAAATAGCTATTTTTGACCCCGGATTCGGAAAGATCGCAAAATTATATGTTCATATAGCAACTTTAGGCTCTTCTTTTGAATGACTTTCAAATGTTAATTCAAGGACAAATTACTAAATAATAAGATTTTATCAGCAAATAATGACTTTTAATGCGGAATGACTTAATTTAAAGTTGTTGGAACCACGACCTAAACTACGAAGTTAGTATTGTCTTGGTGTATTTCCTATTAAAATTCATTATTTGCTGATTATTTCTTATTATTTAGTAATTTGTCCTTGAATTAACATCAGAAAGTCATTCAAAAGAACATATAATTTTGCGATCTTTCCGAATCCGGGGTCAAAAATAGATATTTCTATTTAAAAAATTCAATTTGACCTTCAAATGACCTTGATGGTCGAAGTCAAGATCGGATTGAAGGCCACCAACCGATGTTCCCTCGACACTTAACAACTTTCCTTATAAGTAATTTTCTTATATATAGCACCGTTCTCGAGATAAAAGCCTAGCATTTTTTAAAAAACTTACTCTGTATATAGAATATGAAAATAAAATTAAATTTTAGCTTCATAGAAGTGCCAACCTTTTTCTTTTATTATCTTGTCGCATATTCTAGGCATTCTATTAATTAATTTCTTCATCTAACTGGTTCCATTCATTCTCTAATAGTTGCCACAAATGTTCTGAGTTCGTAGGAGATCGGTTTTTCACCCTTCTATCGAGTTCATCCCAAACAAGTTCAATGATTTTGAAAATCTTTTCATCTTTTTCTTGTTCAAAAAGTTCTGGCACAGTTTTGATAAATGTTTAGGATAATTATCCTGTTGCAAAATTAATCCAATACCAATGAGATTCAGTCCACTGGGTATGACGGAATCCTGAAAAATTTTCAAATAGCGTACCTTGTTTATTTTTTCGGTTATCCTAACAAGATTTCCGGGTTTACTGTTGCCAAAACACCACCAAACGGCATGACATTACCACTGTACATGCTTTTGAAGCCTTCTCTTCTTTTGACCGGTGTACAAATACACGTCTATTGGATCCGAAAATTTGAAACTTTGATGCATCACTCCAAAGGACTGATTGGTCTGTGGTCCAGTTTTTAAGCGCCTTTGTCCATTCTAGCCTATTTTTATAATGTAGAATTATTAATTTTGGGATTTTAGTAGAGTGTTGCTCCTCTTAGTCCATCTGACAGTAGACGTCTTCTAACACTTGTTATTGAAATGGGTGTTTCTCGAGTATCATTCAGAGCTGCGGTAAGTTGTGGTGCAGTAGAGCGTCGATTCCGTTTAGAGAGAACACTGATGAAGTTATCCTCTTGATTTGTTGTGGATTTGGGCCTACCAGATGATTTTTCAATCGTCATTTTTCTCAGTTTCTTGTTTTCTACCAAGGGTGTAGTGGACACCTTTATAAGAAACTATGTACAAACATTTCTGGGTTTTGACGTTCACTGTATCCTTCCTCAAGTAGAGTACAAATAGCGCTTCGTTGTTCAAGATTTGCTTGCGTTTTGCTATTTTAGGATGAAAAATACGGTCAAAGCAGTAGTTGAAATCTTTCAAATACAGACAATGTTAATAACACAACCATCGTGTGCCAATGCTCAAGTTCGACTAAACAGGGTCCAAAAAAGATAAAACTACCAAATATTTTCAATAAAACACCATTGCATAAAAGAAAGTTCCGTACGGATTAAGGTATAGTTTTATTAAGTGGTGTGTAATCAGGTATTTAGTGATTAGTAAAGAATGGAGCTAGTTCTCTAAGAACCTTACTTGGCTGCTATTTAATGCGTTCCATATTGAATGTAGGTTTAAATTAATTTTATTATTTTGATTTTTAGAAGTTCTACTGGAAGTCATTCTAATTAATTTACTAACTAGAATTTATTTATTAATGCTAAGCATGAGCCATATTACTAACTATTGACCGTCAAGGTATCTGTAATCGGGCCAATCTCAATAATATTTATCCATCCTGTCCAATCTTCTCAAGTTTAGGTAAAATGGGTGTATGGGTGGGCCCGACCTCACTAATTCAAATAGGTACTGGGTCTCAATCAATCTATTATTGCACAACAGTTTATTAACGTTCTAATAGGTCGATTTTCTAAGAAACGAAAACTAAAGTATTTTGTCCGATACATTTCACATTGGGCACACTTATCAGATATTATATCAACTTTAATTTGCTCACTACCAAATGTTCGAAGCTAATTTGATTTTGCTCTACAACAATATTAAAGATAAGTACATATGTCTCTCTCTCTCTCACTCTCTATACATAATCCAACTTCCAGGAATCATTGAAATTAACTTTTCAAACACAATTTCCTGTCTTCAAACTAGAAAATTTTCAAAATGTATTTATTTCGATTCAATTAAATGAAAATATAATGTAATTTTGATATTTGCTGGAAAATCTTCAATTATTACAGATGGGAATATTTATAATATAGCCAATTAATTTATTAATAAGTTCAGATATATGTAAGTATCTTTTAATCTTATTTTGTTTTTCATGTGAAATTTTCCATCGATTTTCCATTTTAATTCCCATGGGGACAATTTTAATTATACTACAATTTGCATCGTTCTTAAGAATGAGATAATATTATTTATTCATATTTTGTAAAATATCTATGGGATTAATTTCAGTTGTTCATTTTCTTGACACCTGATTCGTTGAATAATTACAATACTATATTTTACTTCTTGCCAACTTTCTATCAAATCTGTTTTGCATATAAAATAAATCATCGGAGCTTTGAAAAGAGCTGGATAATGGATGAGAAAGAATATTAATCAATACCATAGATTAACCCACATAAAATGAACAGTAAAATAATTCGCCTCAACACACCGAAAAGGAAATAAATATAAATAGATAATTTGATACTGCGAAAATTGATAAAATTTATTTTTCCTGAAATTAGGTTAGGCTTATAGTATTTTTTCTAACATGGGCATAATAAATTTAGTGATGTCGCATTGAATTATAACTTTTGATAAATTGTAACATTTGATAAAACACAAACTGATAATATAAATTTGGCACACATAAACGCAATGTGGCAGTTTCTGCATTATTTGATGAAATTTAGGTAATTGGCTCCTTATTGGACAGCTTTACATCAATTATTGTGATTATTAAATTCCATATTTACAAAAGGTTTAGGTTCACCGAAATTATAAAATATACTTGCAGCGAACCAAGAACAAGTGTCTGATACTTTTGAGCTAACAGAAACCACCTTAAATTTTCAAATAAAATAGTTGGTGATCTCATTATTTTTTCGTGAATAACTTGAAGTAAAACTTTTATAGCCGCATATACAGCATCTTAGAATGGGTAGTAAAACCGATGTAACGAAAATTTCTCCGTCGCCACTAAAAAAATAACAAAAATTTTTTTCGTTTGTATTTTCGTAGTAAAAGGAATACAAATTATGCATGTGTAGTGTAAGTGATCCAAAACAGTGACATATATTTTAAATAAAAAGAAAGTACATGCATACTTTAAATATTAAACTTTATACTAGATGTGTATATATGAACCCGGAATTTAACAATAAATGGAGCCACCGTCAGCGCCATTGTTTTCTTTTGACATGTGTCAACAACATCCAATTCATAATCATACAAGTTTCCATACAGCAAAAATTTCGGATTTTGTGCCTACATATTACGATTGCGGATATCATTGACTATTTGATATCATTTGGAGAAAACTGCTGCAGAGTCACATCGAATACTTCTCGAAAATTACAGTGAGTATTCTCTTGATAAATTATTGTGTTTTCATGAAAACCAACATAAACTACAATTAAAATAAAATAAAAGCAATTCCTAAAAAGTAATGAATAATTAAAAATCGATGCGAAGAATAAAATAGAACAGGAATATAGATAAAAAAAACATAATTTCTAATTCGTTTCCCTATCATACAATTAAAATAAAATCAATTCCTAAAAAGTAGTAAAACAAAAAAATTTAAAATTGATAAGAAAAGGCAAAATAAAAAAAATACAGATAAAATAAACAATATAATTTCTAATCCATTTCCCTAACAGATAATTAAAATAAAATAAAATCAATTCCTAAATTGAATTAAAAAATTAAAAATTGATAAGAGGAATAAAATAGAATAAGAATATAGAAAAAATAAAAAACATAATTTCTAATTTATTTCCTAACAGATAATTTAAATAAAATAAAATCAATTCCTAAAAAGTAATAAAATAAAAAAATTGATAAGAAAAGGCAAAATAAAATAAAAAATACAGATAAAATAAAAAACATAATTTCTAATCCAATTCCCTAACAGATAATTAAAACAAAATAAAATCAATTCCTAAAAAGTAATAAAATAAAAAAATAAGGACAAAATAAAATAAAAAATACAGATAAAATAAAAAACATAATTTGAAATCCATTTCAATAACAGTTAATTAAAACAAAATAAAATCAATTCCTAAAAAGTAATACAATAAAAAATAAAAAAACAAAATAAAATAAAAAATACAGATAAAATAAAAAACATAATTTCTAATCCATTTCCCTAACAGATAATTAAAATAAAATAAAATTAATTCCTAAAAAGTAATAAAATAAAAAATAAAACAACAAAATAAAATAAAAAATACAGATAAAATAAAAATCATAATTTCTAATTCATTTCTCTAACAGATAATTAAAATAAAATAAATTCAATTCCTAAAATGTAATAAAATAAAAAAATTAAAAATTGATAAGAAAAGACAAAATAAAATAAAAAATACAGATAAAATAAAAAACATAATTTTTAATCCATTTCAATAACAGTTAATTAAAACAAAATTAAATCAATTCCTAAAAAATAATACAAAAAAAAATAAAAAAACAAAATAAAATAAAAAATACAGTTAAAACAAAAAACATAATTTCTAATCCATTTTCCCTAACGGATAATTAAAATAAAATAAAATCAATTCCTAAAAAGTAATAAAATAAAAAAATAAAGACAAAATAAAATAAAAAATACAGATAAAATAAAAAACATAATTTCTAATCCATTTCCCTAACAGATAATTAAAATAAAATAAAATCAATTCCTAAAATGTAATAAAATTAAAAATTAAAGACAAAATAAAATAAAAAATACAAGATAAAATAAAAAACATAATTTCTAATCCATTTCCCTAACAGATAATTAAAATAAAATAAAATCAATTCCTAAAAAGTAATAAAATAAAACAACAAGGACCAAATAAAATAAAAAATACAGATAAGAAAAAACATAATTTCTAATCCATTTCCCTAACAGATAATGTAAATAAAATAAAAT
This sequence comes from Tipula vernalis, assembly GCA_958295665.1. NCBI lineage: Eukaryota > Metazoa > Arthropoda > Insecta > Diptera > Tipulidae > Tipula > Tipula vernalis. The sequence continues at coordinate 275,492,417 of OY282560.1, read as the reverse complement.
CAATTCCTAAAAAGTAATAAAATAAAGACAAAATAAAATAAAAAATACAGATAAAATAAAAATCATAATTTCTAATTCATTTCTCTAACAGATAATTAAAAGAAAATAAATTCAATTCCTAAAATGTAATAAAATAAAAAAATTAAAAATTGATAAGAAAAGACAAAATAAAATAAAAAACATAATTTTTAATCCATTTCAATAACAGTTAATTAAAACAAAATAAAATCAATTCATAAAAAGTAATACAATAAAAAATAAAAAAACAAAATAAAATAAAAAATACAGTTAAAACCAAAAACATAATTTCTAATCCATTTTCCCTAACAGATAATTAAAATAAAATAAAATCAATTCCTAAAAAGTAATAAAATAAAAAAATAAAGACAAAATAAAATAAAAAATACAGATAAAATAAAAAACATAATTTCTAATCCATTTCCCTAACAGTTTATTAAAATAAAATAAAAGCAATTCCTAAAAGTAATAAAATAAAAAAATAAAGACAAAATAAAATAAAAAATACGGATAAAATAAAAAACATAATTTCTAATCCATTTCCCTAACAGTTAATTAAAATAAAATAAAATCAATTCCTAAAAAGTAATAAAATAAAAAAATAAAGACAAAATAAAATAAAAATACAGATAAAATAAAAAACATAATTTCTAATCCATTTCCCTAACAGTTAATTAAAATAAAATAAAATCAATTCCTAAAAAGTAATAAAATAAAAAAATAAAGACAAAATAAAATAAAAAATACAGATAAAATAAAAAATATAATTTCTAATCAATTTCCCTAACAGATAATTAAAATAAAATAAAATCAATTCCTAAAAAGTAAAAAATTAAAAAAATAAAGACAAAATAAAATAAAAAATACAGATAAAATAAAAAACATAATTTCTAATCTATTTCCCTAACAGTTAATTAAAATAAAATAAAAAATACAGATAAAATAAAAAACATAATTGCTAATCCATTTCAATAACAGTTAATTAAAACAAAATAAAATCAATTCCTAAAAAGTAACACAATAAAAAATGAAAAAAAACAAAATAAAATAAAAATTACAGATAAAATAAAAAACATAATTTCTAATCCATTTTCCCTAACAGATAATTTAAATAAAATAAAATCAATTCCTAAAAAGCAATACAATGAAAAATAAAAAACAAAATAAAATAAAAATTACAGTTAAAATAAAAAACATAATTTCTAATCCATTTCCCTAACAGATAATTAAAATAAAATAAAATCAATTCCTAAAATGTAATAAAATTAAAAAATAAAGACAAAATAAAATAAAAAATACAGATAAAATAAAAAACATAATTTCTAATCCATTTCCCTAACAGATAATTAAAATAAAATAAAAGACATTCATCAAAAGTAATAAAATAAAAAAACAAAGACAAAATAAAATAAAAAAAATAATTTCTAATTCATTTCTCTAACAAATAATTAAAATAAAATCAAATCCCTATAATAAGAGAGGACGAAACAAAAATTAAGTGAGTTCAAGAAACTGAAGAAAAATTAGGAAAAAGAAAGGACGAAAAACAAAGCAAATCAAACAACATAAATACGCCAAGAAAAACCTAAAACAGTTCAGTTGTATTAAGATTTTTAAAGTTAGTAAAATTAGTCATTTCCAGTTAGTTTGAGTGGTTGTGAAAAATTAATTATTAAAATCTGTTATTAAATGTCAGTTGAATAAAAAATTTAAAGTAAGTGAATTGAAAATAAAGAGTTCAGAGTTGTAAAATTCGTATTATTACTAAACAGTTATTAAAAGTCATTTTAAGTTAGTTAAAGTAGTTAAGGTTGAAAATGAATATCAATAAAGTTTTAAATAACTCATAAATATAACAAAAATAAAATCTAAGTGTTTAATTTTAATTCCCTTTTATTCACAAATTGAGTTTACTTAAAAGTGCGCGGACTTAGCCTAACTTCAATAAGAAAAGGAAAACGATTATAAAACAAAATATAGTGATTATCAAATTGTGAAAATCAAGTTATATTTCAGCAAATTAAACTTCAGAGCGCCAGATTCATTTTACTAAGGAAATTCTCCAGCATTAAACACAAAATAAATGCATCTAACAAAGCATTTAACATTATCATTAAATCAAAAACCCAAAATGATAAATGTAAATCATTCCGTTAGCAGAACAAGAATCCAGAGGCCCGGTGCGGTATCACTGGCGGGCTAAGCCCAGTATTAGGCGTTCCGCTTCCGGACATAAATTCGTCGTATTTTGACCGCATTAAAGACAAGCACTAAAAGACAGATAAAATGATTGCACCCCGACATGTTTACAGGAGAGAAACGGAAATAATAAAAATGGGTGTGACGATTCAGGGATGAGGCATACCATCCTGCAAGAACACCCCGTAGTCTGTCGAAAAGGCCCCCGTATGGTACTATTAAATATAATAATAAAATGTCCAATCAACATCCTTGGGGTGGAAATAGTTGGTACCTCCGGCTCCATGCTCAGGCCACATGGAACTACGAGGCGGAACGATCCCGCGTGTTGACTCTGATTTTTGAGTCAGATGGTCGTATATATTTTTTTTTTATTTTTCCTTAAAATTAATTATTTTATTAAAATTGTATTTTTGTTATTATACAAAACGATTATGATTCCAAAATTGTTGTAACTTGTGAACCCGTCATCGCTGATGTGTGTAAATACTACAGATATATCCGGCTGCTGGAAAAATAGGGTATTTTATTCGAATTGAAGGCTACCAGAGTTGAGCGATTATACGCTATGATATTGACTACAGATAAGGTAAAGCAGTCCAAAATATGCTGTTTCCATAGCCCGCACATTAGCCTACACTTTCAACGGAGCAACTGCAGTTACTTGTGCAGAAATGAAAACTTGCGCTTCACCACAATCGTTGAGGAATAGTTCACGTTTTCGTATTATATTTTTGGAGTTTGTTTGTTTTGGTGCACTCTTTTGTAAATGAGCTTTTGCTCAAAATAGAGTTTGCCAAAAACAAATTAAATTAATTAGTTAATAATAAATAAAAATAAATAAATAAATAAATTAACGACGCAAGCGGCCGAGTCCGCGTGAGCGCCCCTCCCTGAAGTAGCCGCACACAAAAATGATTAGAAGCACTGTGTAACTAAGTACGGTACTGCGGTGTTCCACAGCCACGTCGGGTTACAAGTTAACCGCGCAAGCCAGGTTACCATCACCACGTTGGGTATCAACCTATGGGCAACCTCGGGTAAACTCAAATAACGACATCGTCAGAAACAACATGACGATACCCCCTAAGTGATACTACGGGGAAAAGATAACAAGATGACTTACAATGATGAATGAGGCTGAAGGACTTTGACAAGGGATTGACCCCAACCGCAATAAGTTTAAAGGTTTAGATCTCAACAGCACGATAATCCACTATCAAGAGGCAACCACCATACGCTTCCCCTCCAGACGATAGGAGATTTACCTCGTACGGCGTGCTTCGTCAGGCCTCGAGCCCTCAGCTGGGCCGATGAAGTACTCCTTCCCCATCTCTCTCGGTACAGATAGATAGATTTTGTTTGGTATATAAAGCCTAATGGCTCTCGTTGGTGGATACCTAACTAGTAGTGAGGGTTGCATCTTTTGGTTATATTTGGATGTATTTTTTATTTATTTTTTTGTATATCGTTTTCCCACATATTTTGATTTATAAATTTTACTGCCGCACTGATTTTTGGAACTCATTTGTTTCGAGTACCACAATTTGGTATATCAATTTTACCCGCCCTGCTTCTTGCTTTTACCAGAAGCATGGTAAAATTATTATCGATTGCCTCTCCTCTCATTTATAAACGTCTTCACAAAGAATCTTCCTGCATAAATTTTATGGTGTGATCAGAAAAAATATGTTTAGTGAAATAATCATCTCGGGTCAATTAACAAAATTTAACAAAGATTCTTAAAACGAAAATCGATCAAATGCCGATTAAAAATTTTACCCAAGGTAAAATTGAGAAATAACTTTTATTATAAAGAAGATGGAGGCTGTTAGACTAAATCTCTAGGCTTGTGTGGAAACGTAATTCCTACATATTTTAAGCTCCAATAATTTTTTTTTTAATTATAATCGCACGGTAGAGATGCGGGTACAAATTTATAAGATATTTTGGAGCATGCTGTTTTTAAAAAAAAAATCGAAACTTGAAGAAATACATAAATTGAAAATAATCCGTTTATCAACAAAAAAAAATTGGTTTCTTTTCATCTGAAATGTTTTTTTCTGTTTCCTTGTATTCAAACGTTTCGTAGATAAACATTTTACATATTTCACAAATTGATTTCTATAGCTGATAGCAAAATCAATATTTTTAAGTTCGACTACTAAATATGAGGAGATATTATTACGTGAAGAAAGTATACATTTTTTAAACATACTAAAGCCGGCACTACATGCCAGTTTCTGCTCAATAATCTACGAATAACTTTTAACTGTTATTGTTTTACTTTTTAACTACGAATAACTGTTTACCGAAAATGTATCTCTGCAAAATTGTGTTTGCCAAATAATGACAAATGTTTACTATTCAATATGCAACGAATACCGCATGTGTGGTACCGGCTTCAGAACTGCAAACAAACTACAACCTAAAAATCGTATATTAAAAGACACTAACAATGATAATTTTGTTTGTAATAAGAAAATTGAATAAAGTCACATACAGGATTACAAATAGCTAGTTATTTCTAGTTTTTGGAAAGAAAATCAATTTGGCTGAAACCTAAAAAGTTACGGTTGTAAGAACATTTCTCTCCATATTATCGTAAATGATTAACTTTGAAAAACATGACAAAACTTTGAATTTCATTGAGTGTATGTGGTTTCAATATAATCATGGTAAATTGATTTTTTTTCTTTGCAACGTTGTTCTCGAACGATGTACTCGTCCAATTTTATCATTGGAAATTGCAGCGTATCTTGAAATGACTCGAGTGAAGACTTATTTATGTATTTTTAATACTTTTATTAGTATTATTTTTTCGTCGAGCAATCAATTGTGTCATCTTGAAAGATAAAATTGCAGAAGGAATGACATACATGTTTGAAAAACACACGTTTAACAAACTTATAAAGCTTCTAAAAAAACATAATTTTCTAAACGAAAATTTATTGAAACAAACTGTATGTGAATAAACCTGAAAAGTACTTAAATAGAGACTAACTTTTCTCTCGGTTCATTGAATTCTACTTTTTAGCTGCTTAAACAGCAGAACCAGCTAAACTGAAATATAAAAAAATGGATTTAACAGAAGGTAGAACTATCTTAAATTATCGCTTGTTACGGGTAACTACCTCCTTGAATTTCTTAGCTCAATTAATTTTTGAAGTCAAACTTTTTAAGCCAGGGTATGATTCGAAAAAAACAAAAGAATAGTGAAACGAAATTCTGTGAAAGTGAAATGTGAATTTTAAAGCTGAATATTCCAAAAAAAAAAAAATATATAAATGGATATTGACTGTGAAAACGAGATTTGTTTAACAGCAGCAGAAATAAAAGAAGTTGCAGATATCGCCTCATTAAACTAATTGCCCAAAAAATCTTTCTTACGTTGGAGGAAGAAAATATTTATAATAATAGGTATTTTACTGAATTATCCGTAAAACAAAAATCCTCGTTACTGTTGTCATATTATTCAATGCTTAAAAGAACGATCAAACATACAATTATATATGTAATTAAAAAATCTGAAATATTTAACAGTTGTAGGGAAAGTTGTAACGAAATCCCCCAAGGCAATTACGTTAACAGACATGAGAATAGCGGTCTGATGCGGTATAGTAGCTGGCTAGAGCTCACAGTGCGGCGTGGGGTTTTCAGACATAAACTCATGCTTGAATAACAGCATAACAATAAAATTGGAGGGACAAAGGAAATTAAAATTACGTTGCCACGACCTCAGCAACAAAAAGAAAATGATAAGCTGGGAGTGATCGATCCGGAGTGACCGTCTCAATCCCAGGCGACTACCGCCGTGACTGCCACACGGGCCTCCCCTCATCGGCCCGCCTACTGGGATGCTGTTTCCCAGTCGCGACGGCTACCGATGCCATTTATGAGGGAAGGACGCCCGCATGACAATCCCAGCGACAATCCCCCGGAACGGAGACCGTCACCCCGACGCGATTAACTCATATGGCGTGCCGCCCTCCAGCACAGCCTGTCCTGGAGGAACGAACGGCACGCACGGAAAAGGGCGGAAAAGGGCTGACCCTTCACATGACCACACCCCACATCATCCGATCAATTATTTGTTTACACGCACATGGTGCGGCGTAGAACACTACAGTAAGAAATTCAAAGAAAAAATTTAAAATTAAACAAGATAAATTACGTTAAAACTGACTCTACGTTAATGTTAAGTTTCACTTTCACTATCACTGTTTTAATAAAATTAAGGAAAACACAAAAATACCTGAAATAAATGAACCGTTATGGGGTCGAACCACACCCAAAAACGGACAACCGAGCAGAAGTGAAGAGAAAAAGAACGGAAATTCCAAACGCAATCGACCAAAATGACGGAAAAAAAATATAACCACTCCATAATAATTGCTCTGAGTGGGGTTTTCACCAAATCGGTGCACCACCACGAAACGCCGAAAACAAACGGTAAAAATAATAATATATATGTACAATATAATGAAAATAGAAAGGAGAAACAACCTGTTACAGACTTAAGCAACTAAAATTTACTTAGCCAGATTGTTTATCCCTTAATTGTTTTACCTTGTTGTTTTAAAGGCCCGTCCGACCAACCGCAACCAGCGCCGACGCAAGATCCCCCTCAAACAATTGATTGCCTGCCCCACGGGCGGGAATACTGCCACAATATCAAAATTATCAAACTCCACTTATTGACTCAAAATACACCAAACTTCTTTCACCCCAAAATGAATGACCACACAAAAAAAACTCTTGGAATTGCAGCGAGCTAATATGAATCACTCATACACGTTTAATAGTTTATAAACAGCTCTGTGCATTAGTACACCAACAGAATACAACCTTGCAAAATTTCCAGAAGAAAAAAAACTAACTAAATGTCACTGGGGTAGTATTTAAAATTTTCTTTTATTATTATTATTTCTTTTTATATATACATATACATATATCACAAAAACTTGATCAAGATCACAATCAATTTAATAATTAACCAAGTAAACAATATATTAATCTTATAATATGTCTTTATTAATTATCACAAAAAAAAAATTTATCAAGTCACAGATTTTTTTATCTTTTTTTTTATGCACATCTCAAACATTTTTTGGATGACAACAAGAAATCATCAAAATACATTTTTTTAAAAGATTCCTTCGAGTCTAAAACTAATACGAGACTTATCTCTTTAAAATCCAAAACTAGATTTTTTTATTTTTTATTTTTATATAAAAAAAAATTTGACTTATCGTCAACAACTCAAAAACTAGCCCGTTCATCCAAAAAAATATTTTTTTTTTTTGTTTTTTGTTTTGTTTATGTTTTTTTTTTATGTACACAAATACAACGAATAAGACGAACAACGACAACGAACATATGTACATACTTATCTGTACGGCCGCATCGGATTCATGTCTAATACCAGATCGGTTCTATCCCCACTCAGAGCAAATATCACGCGTTAATTTAAGCCAATGATACCAGAAAGAAAAATAGAATATTCCAGATTGAATATTTTAATAACCAAATATTCCATCTCATACTACATAATACATGTACACACACCAACTCGCAAGAGATATATGTATATGTTTGTACATGACAATATAGAAAACAAGTAAATGAAAAAAAATTTAAAATATGTTTACATAACAATCGAAGGGAACATTAGATTTAAATTCGGAAATCATAAAAGCGAGCATAGGTATGAACACCATGGTGGTCATGGTATTTTATAACGATAAAAAAATTTCAAATTATTTGAGCGTTTGGAATTTTCGCAAAAAAAAATTCTTTTTCCTCTGTATGAAGTGGAGACGTATGCCAGTCGTAACAAAGTGTTATGACGTGCGTGGGCTTGTTCCTTAGATAACCCACTTTGTTTGATTTGTGAGTTCAGGGATAGATGCAGGTGCTACTTGGTGAAGAAAGAGCAGACTTTGGAAAATTATGTTTTTTGATAAAAGATTGGTTTTCTACCAGCCATTGATTTTGAGAAATGGTTTCTTCTAATTTTAGGACGACTGCTGCACCTAACCCTATTGTCTTGTCAAATTTTCCCTCATATACCATATGTTAAAATCCATTACAAAGTCCTGTGATGTCGTTACTACGAAATTTTTTATTCCCAATGGCCTGGGTTTTCCTCTAATAAATTGACGAGCAGGACAGCGGCCGGTAAAAGGAATAACCTGTTCATCAATAGAATAATGCTCGACTTTTCGCAAAATATTTTTACACCTTACATTTACGCCATCTATAATTGGCTGGATTTTCCAGAAAAGGTTCACCTCAGTTGGCATCAGCTTACATCCCTATAATGTAATGCAGCCTTAATATTCTAAACCGATTTTTGCTCATTTCGGAAGCAGTTTTATCCATTTTATATCCCGGTCTCCAATATAAATAGATATTAAATTGTTCCCATTGTAATCAAAATCCCGTAAAGCTTTTTTATTTCCAGTGCGGTGGTTTTTAGTTCGGACTCGGTCGCTTTTAGATGGTACATATTTGTATATAAGGCTGCATTTGTGTAATTTATTTTGAAGTATTTTTCTAAATAACTAATAGGTGTGCCAATCGTCACAGAAGGGGCATATATGTGAAATATTGGAAGGGTCCTTGCAGCAAATGGGGCTTGTGTCCATAATGTTGACGTATTTGATGTTGGCCTACCTACGAACAGATTATATGTTTCAAAATATTAGTAGAGTTAAATATTATACAATTTGTTTTTACCTGAAGTATCCCCATCTAGACTAGTTTGGTCGTGGTAGTTATCTTTTCTCCTCAAGATCAGTGGTCAACAAATTTATTAAGTTTGAGGTAGGCACAAAGTCTGGATCATCGACATCACAATCGAACTCTTCATCACTAGAATTTTCTAAGATTGGTCTAAGTTTATCTTCGGAAACAGTTTTCTTATTTACTTTAAACGACACTGAAAAAATATTAAATTGTTGTTTCAGTGAGAAAAAATCAAATCAATATTAACCAACTCACACAATTGTGTATGTGCAAGTTTACCACTAAATATTTTATATAGTACATACAAAATAATTTTATTTTTAAGTGGGTTGTAAATTTAAAACATTCTACATTTGATCAATAAATCTAATTTCACTTAATATATTTAATTATATATTTACTTACTTCTAATGTGTAATGTGTTGTACTTTACCGCACGATTTGACAGCTAATAACTAATTTCCCGCCAAAGTAAACACTGAAGTTATCTGTGAGATAGCTAGTTTAAATGTTGAAAGACAGTTGTCAGGGCTTTAAAGAGATTTAATTAGTTAAACTTGTTAAACATACATAATTGTGCATGCTGGTTAAATTTGTTTTACTTTATAAAATAAATCCGTTAATTTATAACTACTGTAAATTGAGATAAACAGTTGTGTGGATTGGGCGATATTAGATATCGAATTTAATTGTTCTGGTGTTTTACCAAGCATGTTTATTTGGTCACACAATTGTGTGGGTTGGGTAAATAGTGTGGCAAAAAAATACTGCATTGTGGTTAACCTTCTCCTTGTCGGTATTTACCTGGGTAAAGATCGGAAAATTAAGTTTTGAATAATTCATTGCTTCTTATGCCCATTTTAAAACCGCTACGACTCAGTGACTAAATTTCGCCATTTTTACAGAAAATTTGAAAACTATAAAAATATACTAATGTTTCACTGCCAATTTTTACAAATTTTGTTATTTTTCGACCACCTCGACAATATTTACCCCGGTAAAGAAATTTTTTCCTATAAGCTTACTATAAAAATTAAAGAACTTTTTGTTCGTTTATTAAATTATATCACATTATATTATTCAATAATATATTGTAGTCATAATATATCACATTTCAGTTTACAATTCAGTCAAAAAAATTAAAAATAAATAAAAATGTTCAGATAAAATTATAGAAAGATTAGAAAAAAAAAAGAAATATTAGAAAAAATAAAAACTTAGAAATTAGAAATTAGTTCGCCATATGGCATTGTTGGCACTGGGTTTGTGCTTGACATATTGGTTTTTGGCACTGAACACAAATTTTTCTTGTAGATCTTTTCTTTTTCTCTTCACTGTAGCACATAAAACATTGGCCTTTATGTGTTAGCCGACCTGATGCGAATTGAACATCACTGTAACCGAGATACAATTGAAGCGGCTAGAACACATTGTATTGCACTTCTCGTGGCATAATGACTTACAACTCTTGGAAGTAAGGCTCCCTTTTTTTATAAGAGGAGCACAGAGGCTTTCATCCAGTTGTTCTAAAAATTGACGACGACGACTGGTTTTTATAGTTTCTTTATTTGATGGATTATTGGTCGTAAAAATAATGTAAGCTGCAAGTCCCGCTATATCGATAATGTTGAAAAACATTGCAAGGTGCCAGCGATTGGTTTTACGTTTTGTCGTATACTGCGATAACATTTTGTCCATAGTATCGACTGCACCTTTCGTTGAATTATAATATAGAATTATCTCAAGCTTTTGCTTCGTTCCAGAAATACTATCGTCGTTATGTTGGGTTGACAATAATACCACAGCCTTGCTTGCTTTTGGTACATAACAGCAGAGCACCATTTTTTCTCCAAAACCAAATTTGCTGGACAAAACCTCTCTGGCCCTTGATGGTTTGAATTCCTCGGGTACACAGCTTTTATTTTTTTTTTCATCGTGCCAACTATTGATAGGTTCCATGCCAGCAAATCTTTTGCCAGTGGCAGAGAAGTAAAAAAATTGTCTGTTGTAACATTGCGTCCGCTATTTTTGTAAGGAGCTATCAGCTCCTTGACCACACGCTCACCTTGATTTTTGTCCCGCACGTTTCCAATTTTTCCTGTGTATATTTGCCCATTCAACGGGTATGCAGTTTCGGAGTCACAGACCCACCATATTTTGACTCCGTACTTGGAGGGTTTAGAGGGGATGTATTGCGTAAATTTTGTTCGCCCTCTAAACGGAAACAACTGTTCATCGAATGTTATTGATTTGTAAGGTCTAAAATTAAGTTTCAAATTTGCATTTAATAGTTCAAAAATTTCGCTGATCGGTGCTGCCTTATCCGTTTCCATTCGAATCTGTCGAGTGGCATCGAAGTCAAAACGAATGAAACGCGTAATGTTATAAAATCGTCGTACAGACATTGTAGCTCGATAGAAAGGGTAGGAATTTTTTTTCCAGAGCTGCGTTATTGGTTCGCAATTAGACTAGTGAGCTCCAATGACAATTAGAACACCTATATACGCTAAGAATTCTTCCTCCTGTAGCGGTTCCCAGACCAATGGTTGTTTATCAGGATGCACTGTATTATATTTACTATATTCGTTCTGCGCCTTTCTATTGGTATTCCTATAAATTATTGTTTGCATTGAGCTGCTAAATAACGTAGCAAAAGCAAATGTATCTACGTCATTCAAATTTTTGGTGTTAGGATGAGGACCCATAAATAAAGATTCACGAATAACATTGTGAGCAAGCAAACGATGTAAACTCGCATGGAGAGAAATTTTTTTGTATAAATTATTCCTTACTGAATAATAAATTGGAGTTTTGCAGTTGGGTTTAATTTATTCCATTTTATGATCAATGAATACTTTAATATTTTAAATTATTCTTTTTACGAATAAATACAACTTCTGATGTTTTATAATTTAAAATTATTAATTAATCTTTAAGATAAGGTAGAGGATAAAGTAATTATCAAGATGTTCAAATTAGGCAAACAGTTTTTCGGGAACATCTTTATCCCTCGGTAAGATTTCTCCTAAATACAATTCACTGCTTACTATCTAGGTTTATTTATAGTTAAAAAATTTTAAGTTATCACGTATTTTTAGCTGTGATGGATTTTGTTGTGGTGTTACGTAGTTTGGCAAACAAAGTTATAATGTTAATCGAGACAGCATTTAAATGAGAATTTTCATTTATTGTGGCTAGAAATTACTTAGCTACTTAGACTGTACAATAGAATTAAGGCCCCATGCAAAACGGAAAATTATAAAATTGGAGAAATATAAAATTGGAGTTTTTTGAATGAAATTAAATCAATTTCAATAAAATTTTCTACGAATAAGGTGGAAATTATAAATTCGAACTATTTTTTAATAATTTTGATATTGAAAATCAAACAGTTTTGTCAATAATTGGATTTACCGGTTTAAAATGCCGGTTTGCCGTTTGTGCACGGGGAAATGCCATTAGACTGTTTATTAGAATTCGTAATTAATTACACTAAATTATAATAGAATTTAAGATTACATTACAAGATATTGAAGTTTAATTAAGACCAATGGGATGCAAAATTTTCTTATTATGATTATATTAGCCGTGCTAAGGAATATATTATTCCTATACAAACAAAAAATATTCATTTAAAAATAGATTAAGCAGTACTTAGCAATATATGATTCCGATTAAAACAAACAACAAAATTTCTACTTCATCACAAACCAAATTTATTCGTATAACGAACAAATTTAGCAGTGGTTAGGATAGTATTATTCTGATTGCCATACGGCGTAGAATCGCATGGTTACTATTTTGGTATCAAAATTTCATTGATCTAGCTTTATTAATTTATTTTTTTGAGTTATTACATGGAAAATTACACAGCGTATCTATGATGCATCCGTTTCGGTGATACGTCTTTTGCATTTAGTCCCATCCCACTCGAACAACCTAACCTGTTTTAGTCATTCAAATTAATACCCGTAAACCTAATCATTTGATTAGTAGATATAGACATTCAAAATTTGATAGACATTCAAAATATGTCAAAATGATCTTCGCCTAATGTAATTTAACAGTTAACATTACAACATCACAAATTTAATTAAGTACAATGAAATGCAAAATTCAATATTATTATATTAGCAGTGCTAAGGAAGATATTATTACTAGTTCAGCACAAACAAAATTATTCCTATTAGGAATAAATCAAGCAGTTTATAGGAAATATTATTCTGATTACGAACAAACAACAAAACTCCTCGTTCCTATTAAGAATAAATTAAACAATGCTTGGAAGATTGTATTCCTATTAAGAATAATTTTATAAAATTATTCCTATTGCGAATTAGTATTTTAAACAATGAGTTAACCAATAATTATAAATTTATATTTAGTCGGCATTTAGTTTTTCAATTGTGAACACTGTGTTACTAAATAATAAATTCAAAATTACAAAAAATATTATTTAAAATAGGTGAAAAGTGATAAAATATTATATAAGTTATTATACTAATAATTTCAACCATTTATTTTATAAACAGGTAATTTTAACTATTTATTTTGACCATTTATGACAAATGTTGCGAAAATACAACAAAAGACTTAGTTTTAAGGCCTATTTTAAGCAGTACCGTTATTCGAATAAATGTAAAAGTATATATGAAAGCATTTCGTAATTTTTTATTGTTTTATGATAACCGTGAAACTAAATTAACCAGAAAAATTAGTAAAAATTAAGAACAATAAAAAAAACCTTTGTCATAAATAGGCTAGTTTTATTTGGTGAGTTTTGTAACACTACTTACTAAAACTAACTCTATATAACCACGGTGGCCAAGCCAAATGAGTATTTTAGAGCAATAAAACTCCGATTAGAAAAAAAAATCAACTGGACAACGCGGTAATTATTTGTGTATCCAGAGTCACAGAATTTATCACTGTGGAGTGAGTGTGAAAGCCACAGCAATATTTATTCTATTTTGAGACATGTGGCTCGCGTTGTCCAATTGATTTTTTTTTTCTAATCGGAGTTTTATTGCTCTATTTAAAACTCAAAATTTGTCAAAAATACTCATTTGGCTTGGCCACCGTGGCTATTATAACATAAATTTAATAACTGAATGCTTCTATAATCTTTTCTATTTTATATATTATTATATTATATTTACACTTTAATATCAGCTTTTTACATTATACAATTTTATTTCGGCTTCTGGAAAAACTGATCTTGAAGTGTAAATGGTAAAGTATTTTGTGCTTATCTTTTATTTTATTTTTAAGTTGCCATAGTAATATTTTCATAGATATTAGAGAATGAATTTTAATATAGATAGATGTTAATGCTTCACTAAATCTATTTGGTAATATTTTACATTTGATTTTTATACTATTCTATTGATTTACCTTTCTTCATTTAATGCTTAAATTCATTTTTAGATTCTAGGTCAATTGACTTAGAGAACTTGCCAGTAGTTTTCTATAGAAGAACTTTCAATTGATGATAAAGAGTTCTACAACCTGCTCTTACATTCAAAAATGGAAGGTTATTTTTTTCTTTTGAAATGTAATAGGTAGCTATTTATGCAACCAGTTAGGAATACCTCCTTTTGTGAACCGATTGCGACATTTGCGAAACAAGCGAAGCGAGTTGCGCAAAATCACAGAAGTTACACAAAATGATAGTTCCTATAGATTTTTTCTAATTTTGATAATAAACAGTAAATTATTGAATTTTGTTAAAAAAAACTTTAAATCGATAAATTTTTTTTGTAAATCAAGTAGGTACAACAATGTTCTTGAAATAAATATTTCATCACTACCCTCCCGGCGCAAAAATGTATACAGCACAAATGTACAGCGTACGAACAGTTTACGAACGCTTTTTTTTATAATACACTGCTACATTTACATTCTCTATACACAGTGCTGTCAATTATATCTTGCGGCTTTGTTTTAGTTTCAATTTTTTTTTTGTACAAATTAAATTAAAGTTGTCGTATTGTGAAAATATAAAAACTTCTGATAATTATTGTTAGTTTTTCGTGGCATTCAAGAGCAGCACTATATCCATAATATCATATAAAAATCATTATAATGAATATTTTGAAAGGTATTTAAATAATACTCGAAGTACTTCATCTATGATTGAAACATTTTATTTCATTTCAGAAAAAGATTAATTAACATATTTGGCACGTTGTGTCTTGTGTTGCGGCTTATTTGAAGAAAAATACAAATAAAAGATAAGATTGATTTAAAAAAATTGTTTTATTCTAATTAAATGGGGCAATTCGCACTAAACCGTTCGTCAATGTTACGCTTAAGCAGTTCGTAAACATTACGTTTAAGCGTACACATTATGAACACTTTTATACATGCTAATACATACACAAGTCATCGCAAATTTGTTTCACTTCTCATGTGACAAAAGTACACATTACGTACTATATTCGTACCGTTTTAGTGTAACGTTTACGAACACCTTAGTATAGCAAAGTCTTCGTAAACCGTACGTTTATGATACACCTGGTCTGGAGGGTAGTTGTATTTGCTAGTTGTGAATTATTCTTCATTTCCTTAACTGGTTATGAAAAATATGCTGTTCTACTACGACTTTAAAAAGTCATACTTTTTATAACAAAATTAGGAAAAGTATTGTACAAATAATGTTTTTTATATTTTTAAAAAGTTTCTCTTTCCTTTTTTTAAATAGAAGGTGGGGTTACTTTAACCAGCTTAAAATATTTGATTGAAAAAGATATAACCGATTATTTGGAAAATTGATTGGTGTAAGAGCACAATTCCGTACTTTGTTAAACGAATTTAGGAAAATGAATGTAAATTCTTTTGTTTATTTAAAACAATCGTTTGTATTTAGTAAATTATATTTTCGTAAATTATAGTTTATTATTTATTTGCGTTTTTAGGATCTTCCACCTTTAAATTCTTCCACATGCTGTTGCCAGAGCATTATTGTTGATACTAACACTAGACAGGATATTGGGTCTAGCGTTAGTTCCAGTTCTATTAATACTCATGGAAGTTATGTTTTTGTAAGTATGTAAATACTAATTTAAATATACGGGCTCGGTTCTTGCAACGCAATAAAAACCAAGCTATTTGCAATTATCGAACATGTCGCATTTATCGAACATTTAGTTTATTACGCCTGGTTTTCATAATAATAAACATTAGAACAGAAAATATTCAGTTACATACTAAAAATTTCATTTATTGCAGAAAAAGGTACAAAATTAAAACTAAAAATAAAATCACAGTCAAAATTCAAAATATGTACTCTACATACGAGTACATATGTAATTATAAATCCCTTGAAAATTTCACATTACAAATTACAATCTGGAATAATTAATTGGCTTTGAAAAAATCTTTGAGGGATGTTTGTTTCAGAGATTGGAACGAGCAAACTCGAGTATGTTCGAAAAAACTTTTTCTGATTTTTCGTTTTGTTCGTTTTCGCAAAAAATAAAATTTATTTTGTTTAAGTTTGCTCGTTTTTGATTTTTTTTCGTTTCATTTTGTTTGCTTATTTTGTTTACTCGCAAAAATTTCAATGAATTTAACCGGAATTTTTCGGAAATATTTTATGGGAAACATTGTTCAACATGTGTGTGAGTGTGTGTATGTATGTGTGTGTGGATGTGTTTGTGTGTGACTGGTTTAATTATATCGATTAATTATACCATAGATTATGTATACTATTGATTAAAACAATTTGATTATTTGAATTATGTATAAACATATTATATTTTTATCACAAAATTTCACAAAAATTCAATTTTAAATATTAACACTTACAAAATAACTTACAGCTAAAATAAAGAATACAAAAATAAATAAATTCAGTTCGGTAAATTAAAAATAAATCAATTCAATAAATTAAAAAAGAATTCAATTAAATCTAAAAATCTTAAATATTTAATTAAATATTTAATTAAATTCAAATTTGGCTCTTGGTGTAAGCCAAGATTGCACATTAAGTCTCCTATTGCTGAAAATTCCCACATGTTTTGTAAAACGAGTTAATCACAACTAAATTATCAACTTTGTTGGAATTTAACCTATTTCTTTTTACAGTAATAATATTACCACCCGATGAAAACACACGCTCAGAAGCGGCAGATGTTGCTGGGATACAATTAATTATATTGCTGAGTTTGTACAGATGTTTAAATGACGTCTTGTGTTCAGCCCACCAATCCAACATGTCGATGTCAGTATTTGGAATTGGCATATTTAAATATTTTGTAATTTCTGCATCTACGGAATTGGAAATCTGACCTGAGCCTGAATCATTAGCATTGTTATAAAAATCATCAAAAACTGAAGAAAGTGTCCCAGAATCGGAAGCTTCTACCTCTATCTCACCCGAAGAGACATTATTTTTTATATATAGGTAAATGTCATTTTTTTCCGATTGGCCTAAAAGTTTCATATCTTTACAAATAGGATACAAAAAAGTAGCGGTTTTATGAATCATTTTAATATTGGGTTCAATTATTTCCTCAAAAAGCCGATTAATCGTGATCTTAAATTTTTTTAGAATATTACTATCCGTATTTTGAGTTAAACAATTTTTTTTTAAACTATTGTAAAATGGCAATACTAAATATAATGTTGGTTTTTGTGTCGCTTGTAATTGAATGGAGAATGACTTGAAGGGTCTTAGAAATTCTACCATTTCATTCAGTAAATGAGTGTTGATGCCGTTTATTAAATGAGTTATGTTTTTGCTCTGAAGGATTAATGTGATATCGTTAATATTTTTAATAATTGAATCGCACATTTCGAATTTTGAATTCCACCTTGTGGAACATTCAGATTTTAAAGTGGTTTTTAGTTTTGATAGTAAATTATTTGATTTTTTAAAAAATGCGACTAATTTTTTACAAGCATTAAAAAATGATGCTACTTCAGTAATTTCGCTGCTCGCCTTCACAAGAACATTATTATATAGATGATCCATGCAATTATATCTTTCATAAGATTCTAAAGCTTTAACGATATTAGATCCTCTATCAGTAACAAAAATTATGTTATGCAAGTCCGTTAAATTGTATTCGTTCAAAACATCAGTCAGAGTTTCATGCAAATTTTCGGCAGTTGCAGGGCCCAACATTTCCCGCATCGCTAATACTATTTCGCGAAGTACGTCATTTTTAATGAAATGTGCTGTTACACTGACATAAGATTTCCTTTTATAATCATCGCTCCACAGATCCGTCGTCACAGCTAATTTTAAACTATCTGCCAATTCATGGGTAATTAATTCTTTTACTCTCTTCATTAAATCATCTAAGCTATTAGTAATTGTTGTAGGATCAGGAAGCATACTTTTAACGTCTATATGCTCGCCGTATTTAGCTCCCATTTTAATGCACGTTTCGATCAACTCTTGAAATCCATTTCCATTTACGATCGAAAATGGCCTAAGATCTTGAATACAAAAATTAGTGCATTTATTTAGTACTAGTTTTTGGTCGAATTTTTCAATTTTTATTTTTCGTGATGATGAAGGTAGAGTTTCTTGCACACAAGAATGTTGAATAAGGTTTGTGGTTGTATTGCCGTAGTGCCTCAAAACTGTAAAGCACGATCGACATGCTACGAAGTTTGCAATAATTTCGTGCGTATCAGTAATAATTTCCCCAAATATCTCCCATGCCTTACTCCGGGTTTTCCTTTTAGACGCGATTCTGTAAACTTTTTCTTTTATTTTATTAGTTATTTCTTGCGGATCCATTTTAAAACCTAAAATCAAAATACGAACTCTTGAAAGACTCGAAAAAAAAAAATTCAATACAGCGAATTATCAATTTCAAAAAATTAAAATACAATATGTACAAACATAAAATAATTATAACTGCAACAAATAATGTCTGATTATTTTTTAAAATTGGTTGCTAACTAAAGACCTTTTAAATTAAATTATTAAATAATACCCCTATGTTAAATTATTGTGCCAATAAAATAATTTAAACGCTTAAAACGCTTAGCTAGCGTCACTAACAGTTGGACCAATAAAAAGTCGCATTCTGCGCATTCATAGCATCAATGTAGTTGGAAAATTAGCTTTTAACATTTTATTAACATTTTATTAAGAATCGTAAATTCTGTGGTTTTTTATAAAAACTAGTTAACTGCATTTTTGACATTTTTGAGTTATGAATTACCTTAAAATTGTATAAATTTTCAGATAACTGTTCCAAATTTTCCGAATTTCCCAAAAAAAATTATTGAAAGTAAATAACTGCTACAAAAAAAAATTATTTTTATTAAATAAAATGGTAAGTGTAGTTAACCAAAACGGAATTTCTGATATATTTTAATTTTACAGCATAATAAAACTATTTTTATATATATTATGTTTATATAAGTTGATTTCCGCCATCTTGTTAATTTGATAATACCAACAAAATAAATAAGTATTTAAAAATATTTGAATTGTCATTTTTGTTTTAAATGCGTTTTCCCAAAAATCATTTTTTTGCAGATAATTAGATTTTATAAAAATCCACAGAATTACTGCAAAAATGAAAACGAAAAAGTAGCTACTACTACCATTACATTATAATAATATTAAATTTTATAGATCTAATTGATCATATTCATAAGTATATATTATTCAATAATAAATATATATTGTATCACCTACCTTAATTACAAATTATTTCTAATAACCCTGTTCAAGTTTTATAACACCTTTACCGTTAAAGATAAAACACAAACTAACCAAAACAAAAAAAATTTTACGAAAAACTATGGTTACTCGCGAGTAATACAAAAATTATACGAAAACAAACAAATTTGTATCTTTCTTTTTGCTCGTTTCGTTTTGTTTGTATCTAACAAAATCAGACGAGCAAAATATTGCAAAACATTTATTTTTGTATTTTTCTTTTTTTTCGTTTTCGTTTTTGTTTGTACTCGTAATAATATTTTTTTGTTTGTTTTTGTTCGAAATTTTACACTCGTTCCGTTCTCTGGTTTGTTTTAGACAAACATTTCGACGTAAAACTACATTTTCACGTAATTTTTGAAGAGTCATTAATTCGTTCAATGATGCATTATTTTCCTGTGCCCAGTCCAAACAAATCGTAAAACTTTTAATTACATCATCCAATTTTATAGATGGTTTAATTACAGACTCAAGAACAAAGTCATCGGTATCGGTGCTCTCCTCGCTTGATGAAATTGGATTGGATCCACCTAAATTTGTTTCACCGATCCAATCGACTATTTCTGTTGTTGAAATTTGTTCCGTAGGTGAAAACTCCAACAACAAAGTTTGCATGTTTTCCATTTCTGTTCTATGATTTTGCATTTCGTCGCGTATTGCTGACAAAGGCAAACATCGTCGGAATCCCAACCATCAAATCTTGGTTGGATTAAAATTTTCCAGCAATTTTTTACAGAGGTTTCGGTAATACTGTCCCATGCATTAGCCAAAAAACTGACAGCATGTTTTAAATTTAAAGCTTTAATCGCCAAATCCATATTATTGCCACAAGTAGTTACGAGATGGGCCAATAAACTTTTTTTATAATTGGCTTTTGTCAGATTAATAATATTTTGATCCATCTGCTGTAATAACGCCGTACAATTTGGCGGAAAACACATTATGATTATATCTAGCCCATCAATGTTAATTTGAGAATCACAAGGATGACACGGAGCGTTATCCAGTAATAACAGTGTTTTAGAAGCAAGCCCTCGAGAAGCTAAAATTTTTTTTACCTACAATCAAAATTAGTGTATTATACATACAATTGAAACAAGAATATGTATGTTAAATACTATACCTCAGGAGCAAATGTGGTTTCAAGCCAGGTTTGAAAAAGCATTGAAGTCATCCAAGCAGTTTTGTTCCCCCTGTATACGATTTTAGACAAATTGCAATTTCGGAAGGCTCGCGGTTTCTTAGCCTTGCCAATTATAAATAATTTCACTTTATGTGTACCTGAGCTATTAGTGCATGCAAGAAAAGTAATTCTTTCCTTGCTGACTTTACGGCCAGGTGCCGTCTTTTCAGTGACACGTACTAATGTTTTATCTGGCAAGAGCTTCCAAAATAGCCCACTCTCATCGGCGTTGTATATTTGATCAGCGATAAGACCCATACTGTTTACTCTATTTTGAAATTTTAACACAAATGGATCAACTGCTGGTCGATCATTGGACAGCTTTTCACCGACAATTTGTAAAAATCGTATGCCATGCCGTTTTTTAAAGTTCTTTAGCCACCCGCTGCTGGCACAAAATTTAGAATTCCCGTTTTCTTTTATTTTTTCATAAATTTTTTTTTGCTTTTTCACACAAAATCGATGATGAAATTGTCACATTCTGAGCCCGCTGGTTACAAAACCATTTGTAAATAACTTTCTCCATTTTTGGAAATTCCGCAGCTTTTAATGATTTTCGGTTGCCTGGACCTACTTCCGTTTCACAAACAAATTCCTTAATATTTTTGTGGTTATGTTTAATGCGGGTAGTTGTCGAGCGATGCACTGAATATTGTCTCGCTAATTTATTTGCAGACATTCCACTTTGTAATTTATTTAAAATGTCATGCTTTTGTGTAATTGACAACGATGTTCGTTGTATTTTAGAAGGCATTTTGTTTAATAAAGATTAACACAGATTACTTTTTACACTGAACTTCACTTAAATTCTATTATGACATTATGGTATGTTTTCTAATTTTAGCGCGAGACATTGTTTTATCCTTGTTATGTAATTATATATTTTGTTCGTTTCAAAACGGTAAAAATATGAAATGTCTATATACAGTCGGCTTATCAAGAAACGAAAAAGTGAAAGAAAAAAAGTTGCGAATGTTTTATGAAACAACTAGATAAAAATATTAACACAATTTTATGCCTCTAATCTATATAAGTTTGAAGGTTGAAAGAGATAAACAGTGAAAAATTAGAGAAATGAAACAGAAAGTGTAATTTACTTTCACAACTGTTGCAATTATCGAAAGTAAATCAAAAGATGATGCTAAAATCAAACATGTGTTTATTTAATATCTTTGTCGCTAAAATCAAAAGTTGCAAATATCGAACGTTGCAAGAACCGAGCCCGTACTGTAATTGATTGCAGAATATATAAATTCGAATTTATAGACTATGGATATGTTTTTGGCCTCTAACATTGGAAAAAAAATTGTAGAAAACTTTGAGAATAAAAACGATTTTACTGCGAATGAAAGAGAATTTTTAGCTTGAGCTATAGTATAAGCCAACTTGGAAAATAACACTTCCATGACCTTAGGAATTTTGTATAAAATCGCGAGCCAAATTGCTGAAACTTTTAAAGGCGAATCCAAAGTATTTCGTTTAATATGATAATTTTTTTTTTTTTTTGTTTTAAATTTTTTTTGCATAATTTAGAAATATTACTTGGACAAGGAACCTTATACTCATGTCAAACTATATGCCAAATACGGAGCATTATCGAAAGCCTATAAAAAAAGCAGTATATTTACTAGTAAAATAAGGAATAAATTAAAACCATTAAGTAACTCAAAAAAAATTTTTTTCAACATGGATTATTATAACTCATACCATTTATTTGTAATAGTATTTATTATTATACATTTGAATGAAATTGAAACATCGTCAGAGAACAACATCGAACTTTTTCAAGATGATATTGACTGGCTGTATTATCACACTTCACCATGGACTACAGTAGAAGATAAATGGAAAAGAACTTTTACTGCGAGGAACACCGAAATTGGAAAGAACTCGGATTCCCTTGGCAAAATATTAGATAAATGACCACTTTTACGTCACGCTGATGCAGCCAGATTAGTAAGTTCTAAGTTCAATTTTTTCAATATATTTACTGTAAGTTTGAAAGATACGATCAAAAATGTTAAAACTATAATTCATTTTAGATTGAAATCGACTTTGAAATGAAATTTCCTGGAAAGAGTAGTCTATTCTTAACTCATTTCGAAAAAATTGAGCAACAGCTCGAAAATATATTTATAAAAAATGCGAAATACGGGCCTGGAAAGGTAATATTAAAAAAATTATCGTCAAATAAAGGTATTTTTATATTTTACAATTTAAGCACTCAGTTTAGCACTCAATAACAAACAACTAAATAATTAAAATTGTATTTAAGTAAGCAAATTATCAAGAAAAAAACTTTTATTTTCATTTTTAGAATACCGCAGGTTACAGTACCTACAATTACTTAATACCTACATAAATAATAAAACCTACCGCCAGGAAAAAGTCGACGGAGTTTTATGGACAGTCAGCATCAGTGACGGATGGAATTCTTTTTTAATTTTTGTTGAAAACATTTCGGATTTACAAGCAGAAATAAATAAACGAAAAGATTTCTGTATAAAAAAGAAAATTACGTTTCAACCTGCCATAATTGTAGTAGGTGAAGAAAATTCTGCACAAATTATGGTATCGGTAGATTCAGTTTTACTTCACATTGATCATTTTTTGATGGCTTTTGATATTTTTTTAAAATTATTTTTTGTACTAAATATTTCATACTCTTTTAAAAATGTTCCTTTTTTTAATTTTATTAAAGATTTTTTTTATAAAATTGAATCTCCGATAGATTTTACTAATTTTAAAACTTTATTTAATAGTAATTAATTAAGCAATGGTTACATGTTTTGTGTGTGAAAGCACTTTTGTCAATACATATTGACCTTTTAATTAGTCACTTTAAATTATATCATTTCATTAAAAATAATCAAAAGTTAATTTGTATGTAAAATGATTGTTTAAGCTCATTTTGTACCTTCTCATCATTTAAAAAACATCATAGAATACATAAAAATAACACAGTTTTGACAAATATTGAACAAAATGATACACATAATTCTGTGTTAACAGAAAATAATATTATTTCTAAACATAATACTTCCAATGATAATATTACCAATTCAGAATTTTTAAATGCAAAAACTAATGAAAATAATATAAATTTCGATTTGGTTAGTAAATTTTTAAGAAATTTACAAGAACAGTCTTTATTAATTGTAGCTGATCTTTATAGTAATCCTCATTTGACTACAAAAATTATAGAAGAAATTTTAAAAAACATAACCAATAAGTTATTAGATCAACTGTTTGATAATTTATTTGAAATAATCCAACCAATTTTTAATAATGAAACGGATAGGGAAAACTTAAAAAATGTATTTGAAATTTGTAGTAAACCTTTTGTTAATATTCAAACCGAATATTTATTTCTTAAAACTTTAAAAGAAAGATCTCTTTATATAGAGCCAATTAAATTTAAAATAGATAAGGTAACAAGTAGCCTTATAAAAAAAGGCAAACGTACTTTAGTTAAAAAGAACATAGAAGGAATATTAATGCCTGTAAAATCTTAGACTTTTGGCCTTAAATTGTAAATTTAATATAGTCTTGATTTACAGTTAACTAATAGATTACCACGGGTGGGGTCTATTTAGTTATTGAGAATAAACAACTTGTTGTTAATATTAGAGTTAAATTCATTCTATTTTATTTTATGCAATATTCACCTTTTATATACAATTAAATGCTACTGTCAGCAACTTAGAGAAAAAGAAAATATAAAAATAAGAAATAAAATATGACACCAAACATTCCTATCCAGTAAATTTAAATGTTGTAATGTTGATGAGCCAAGGCTGCTTCAACATCATTATTGTTGTTGTAAGTAGATTAACTGCTAGTATCAGCAAATTAGATAAAAATATAAAAATTGGACGTTGCACTGTTGATCTCAACATATTCCCGGGCCGCCATTTAGATTGTTATACTGTGAAACTTAACATGTGCCGGGGCTTCCGTTGCTGCTTTCATGCTTCCGAACGTTGAAGAGGTGAAGGGGGTGGGCGCGTTGTTCGCCTTTGTTTAATATAGTTGATGCCCCAAATAATACATATGGCTACACCAATCCAAAAAATTGTGTGTATCATGGTGTAGTGATGGACATGATGAAAATTCCCCTCATGTAGTCGTCCTTCCTTTTCTCTAACCGCTTGTATTTCTTGTTCCAGTTGCGTGGTATCCTGAAGATTTACGAGCTGAGGCTCATCGTATCCTATCGTTGTATTTCGAACCCGTGTGATGAACGTCCTTAAGTTGTTGGCTCCGTTTAATGTGCTGAGTGGTCTGCGGAACGATTCGCTTATGTTGTTGGAAGCTGAACCGATGGCGACGATGTACAAATTTGTGTCTCGCAGCACGCATCCAGCCTTGATTTCTAATATCCCTGATCCTTGGAGACTGAGTGATGTGATGCTTTGGCCGCATATAACATCGAATGTTGTTTCATTTGGAATGGAGTATATCCACTGATTCGTCGCATGGAGCTTATTCCAATGGTTTGATATCTTAACTGACTTAATGGTACATACCCCTTCGAGATTTGCTATTCGTTGTAGGATTGCTAATTCGCATTGATTTTGGTTAGTCATTGCGTTATAAATTGGCGATATTTCACATAAAAATCGGTTATTTTGGAATAGTTGGCATTGTTTCACTTCTTCTCTCGTTAGTAATGAAAAATGTTCCCGGTGATCATCTACTGCTAAGTATTCCGAATTGGTGGTAATGTACGACTGCGTGTTGTTGTGCTCTATATTAGGAACTGGAAATAGGGCCAGTAGGGTATAATCCAGCGCAAAGGATAGAGGAATG
Organism: Tipula vernalis; assembly: GCA_958295665.1. Lineage (NCBI taxonomy): Eukaryota > Metazoa > Arthropoda > Insecta > Diptera > Tipulidae > Tipula > Tipula vernalis. The sequence goes on along the minus strand of OY282560.1, from coordinate 275,466,765 downwards.
GTGATTTTTATTATGATGTTGCCCTGGGTTACTCTACTGCGTAATCTCATGCTGCGATATATGTGAAGGAGATCATAGATGTCATGCCCAGGTATGGTTATGGTTGTTGGTATGTGTTGTTTGATTAATTCGAACTCTTGTTGTAATTGAGCGGGGGCGAGTAATGAGGGATGCAATAAATTCTTGTGTGCGTTCTGGACCACATCAAGTAAGGCTTGCTGCGTGTCTTCCAAATTCTTTAGAATTAACATCAGTTCAATTGTTGATGTTAATATCGATCGAATCTTTTCTTCTCTGATGGAGTACTCATTTAATAATTCCATTTCAGCATTCAGCCTTCTCTGCTGCTCTATCAGGTTGTTTAATGATTCCATGGTGAGCCTTGAATTATGTTTTACCAGGTTGATTGTGTTATCTATTATGGTGGTATGACTCTTTATCAATGATTCTAATTGTTGCTCATCGTTGTTTATGGCTTCAAATTGTGCCTCATAATATCTTGCCTCACGTTCTGTCAAGATCCCAAACATATCGCCTAACACTAAGCCTATGGTGTCTCCTAGGCCTCGTTTTGGTCGTTGTACCTCCTTGTTGCTTGCTAATAATAATTCATTGTCCGCAATCAAATTGTTGTATTGCCATTGAATTTGTTGAAGAATTAGGTCGCAATTTAACCCAGCTATATTCAAGCATGCCGCCTTTAATTCATATTGTGTTTGCTTAAAGGTTTCAATTTCTTCCCAGTAATTGCTCATGTTGTAATAAACCAACAATGTCCATTTCATAGCTACCACTTCGAGTTTACCTATTTCTTCGAAGTAAATCCCTGTGGAATGCTTGAAAGGGGTTATATGTACGTTGGCCTGTACAAGTCCCATAAAACAACAAATGGATAATATGGCTAGCGCTAGATGATTGACGGTTCCCCTGTTCTTTACGCGTCTATGAGGCTGTCGCCTTAAAACTTGATTGTTCTTCTCCGGTGATTGCAATTCTCTAGGTTGACCTCGGTTTGCTTTCATGGGCATAATTTTTTGTAAGCCTTCTTCAATTGGTAACTTACACAATTTCACAATCGGTCGCTTATATGTTGCGTTTTCGCATTTGACTGTCGCTACCCGAACTAAATCATCTTTTCCAGCGTGTGTTTCCACGATTCTCCCTAGCTTCCACCGTGTGGCAGGTTGTTGGTCGTCTTTTAATAATACCAGGTCGTTGATCATTAAGTTTGACTGGCTGCTCTTCCATTTAGTTCGTTGTTGTAGTTGGTGAATGTATTCGGAGGACCACCGTTTCCAAAAGTCCTGAACCATTCTCTCGACTACATGCCATCTCGTTCTTAACGATATGCGGTCAATTTCTGCGGCTGGTAGCGCCTTGAGAGAATCTCCTATCAAGAAGTGCCCCGGCGTTAGTGCTGACATATCTGCAGAATCACTTGTCAGCGGTGTTAGAGGGCGAGAATTGAGACATGCTTCTATTTGGGTAGTCACGGTACATAGCTCTTCGAAAGTGAGTGTTGTTTCGCCTATGATCCGTTTGAGATGGAATTTCATTGATTTAATTCCTGCCTCCCATATTCCACCGAAATGAGGCGTAAGAGGTGGTATGAAGTGCCAATTGGTTCCATTGTCAGCTATCATAGTGGCAATGTCGTCATTGCGCGACGGTAATCTCTCTGCATTACGTTGTTTGCTCCTACGAAGTATGTTCCATTATCAGAGTAAATGTCGGTGCATAATCCTCTCCTGGATATAAATCTTTTGTAAGCGGCAATGAAGGATTCAGTTGTTAAATCGCTTATTATTTCAATATGGATGGCCTTCGTTACCATGCATATAAACAGAGCAATGTATGCCTTATATGTCTTGTGACCCCTGCCTTTGGCTGATCTTAATTGGATGGGCCCCGCATAGTCGATTCCCGTTTTGATAAACGGTCTTACCGGCCTCACTCTTGCTGATGGTAGGTTTCCCATTAGTTGTTCGGATGAATGTTGTTTGTGACGAAAGCAAATAATACATTTTTGAATTATCTGTCTGACAGCTCGTTTACCATCAATGATCCAGAATTTGTTTCTTAATGTTGCTAATGTCAATTGTGTGCCTCCGTGTAATGTACCAATATGAGCATCTTCTATTATTCGTTTCGTAACTATGTTGTGCCTGCTCAGTATTACTGGGTTTTTCTTTAAATTCAGTCCACCTCGTTCTGTGAGCATCTTTAATTCTTGTACAGCTCGAGTGGCTTCCTCTATGTTGTTAGAACCTGTTAACAGATCATCCACGTAAAAATCTGTCAGTATGATGCTTGCTCCTATTGGATAATCATTATTTCCGTCGGTGGCTAGTTGTTTTAAGGCTCTTATGGCTAAAAAACTGGCGGCTGTTGTTCCGTATGTTACCGTTTTTAACTTGTATGCCTCCATTGGCTTGGAGGGGTTGCTTCGCCATAGAATTCGTTGATAGTTCTGGTCTTGTTTGTTAATCCAGATTTGTCGATACATTTTTTCTATATCTGCTGTCATAACGATCTTGTGTTTTCGCCATCGTAGTAAAATATCTGCTAAATCTTGTTGTAATTTTGGACCATTCATCATGCAATCGTTTAGAGATACTCCCGTTGTTGTTTTGGATGAGGCATCAAACACTACTCTTAGCCTTGTTGTTGTGCTGTCTTTCTTGATTATGCCATGATGCGGTATATAATAGATATTGGTTGATTTACCATCTTCTGGTTTTTCTTGTACTTGTTCCATGTGCTTCAAATTTATATATTCTTGCATGAATTGATGATATAATTGTTTGAACGGCACATCTTTCTTGAATCGTTTTTCTAATTGTATCAATCTGGCAGCGGCCGTCTTCCTGGATTCCCCTAGTTCGGTTTGGTTATCCTTAAAAGGAATTCTTACTGTGTATCTGCCGTCTGGACCTTGTTCTACATTTGACTCAAAATGCTTCTCTATCATGATTTCTTCTTCAGTGGTATCTCTCTCTCTTCAGGTATTGAGTCGTTTTCTACCAGCAATCTCAGTTGATCCTCTATACTTTTAGTTGCAATCATCGTTGTTTTATGCTGACTACCTGTGTTGTTCCTGCTGCCCAATATAATCCAACCGAATTCCGTTTGTTGTGCCATAGGCTCTAGTTGACCTCCCTTGATGATGTTGTTGATTAGTATTGATGGATAATAATCCGCGCCAAGTATAAGATCAATTGGCTGTGACTGGTTGTAGTGTGGATCAGCCAGTTGTATTTGGTTGAGATGCGTCCAGCTGCTTGTGGCAAAGTCCACCTCGGGTAATTGTTGGTCGAGTTTGTCGAATATCAATGGTTTGATATTCATTTGGAAATCTCCATCAAATCTTGGCGATATTTTTAGATTAATGGTGTGTCTGCAAATGCCTGCTTTTTTCCCACCTACTCCTGAGATGGTGACGTGTACTTTCTCTTTTTTAAAGTTGAATAAATTTGCGGCCTTGAAGGATATTAATATGGCCTGTGATCCTGGATCAATTAGAGCTCTTAGTGTGAAACAAACGCCTGTGTCAGTTGCGGCTCTGACTAATGCAGTTGGTAGTAAAACTTGTCCTAGCTGACTGATCACGAATGTTTTGGCGGTTTTGACACTACTTCCGGTGGTTGATGTTGCATTATTGCAGTGTAGAAGTGTGTGGTGTCCTCCTTTACACACAACACATGTTTCTGCCTGGCAGTTTCTTCCTTGATGCTGGCTTAAACATCGTATGCACAAGTTGGATGAGTTGACGAGCCTTGCTCGTTCTAATGTTGACATATTTTTGAATTGCTGGCATTGATTTAAACCATGATGCTCCATACACCCTTCCACCCAACATGTTTTAGTTAACATGGCTGTATTCACTCGTTTCAATGGTGATATGTATTGCATGTGTGGTCGTGGTGCTGTTGCTCTATGATTGCCCATGGCTTCCAAAGATTGAAACCTTCTCTCCAGGAATCCAAAGAAATCTTCCAGTTGTGGAATTTCTCTGGGCTTCTCTCGTATGGGGGTCTCGTATATCTTAATGGATTCTGGGTCTAATTTTTTGTTTAAAATGAAACCCACGAATGCCTCGAAGGGCGAATCCATATTTAGCCGCTTTATGTTGTGTAATATTTCTCGCGCCGTATCGTGCAAATTTCTCACTGTTTGGGCGGATGGTATCTGAATTGTGGCCAATGACAATATTGCAATAAACTGATGGTTTGCCAGTAGCCTCACGTTGTTGTACCTTGCTTGGATTATGTTCCAAGCGGGTTGGTAATTGTCACCTGTTGTTGTTAAGTGACTAATAATTTGGGCTGCTCTCTTCTGCAGGTGTGATTTCAGATACGTCATCTTTACCGTATCTGTTAGTTTGCTGTTTTGGTGGATCAGCTCAGTGAATATATCGTTGAACGTTTCCCATCGTTCATAATCACCATAAAAGATCGGGATTTCTACCTTAGGCAGTTTCACCTGTGCTGCTGATCCTGCTGCGGTTGTTGTCTGGGGCTGAAACTGTTGTAGTTTGATCATTGCATCTTCTACCCTCTCTTGAAGCTTGGCATAATAATCTTCTCTAAAGTAGTTGGATGTTTGTTCGTCTTCTTCCAGCTCTACTAATAATTCTGTGTGTTGGGCTGCGATTTCTCCCATGTCTTTTTCTAATTGTCTCATTTTTATATTCACATATTCCTTAGATATGTTGTTGATTTCCAAGGAATAATTTTTTGACGCCAATTTCTGATATAACTGCCGCATGAGCACGTCTTGCCTCTTGAACAATTTTGTGTTGTTGTTTCCTTCAAACTTTGCTGCTTGAAGGGCCTCGATTGAACTATTCATCAGTGGTTGTTGTTGTTGATTTGCCGCTGAGTGACCTGGTTTAATTTCCTCATTTTGGGAATCGGTTGATGAGCTTTGTATGGTATCCAACCGAATTGATGGTGTTGTTTTATATGATGCCTCGACAATTGGTTTTGGTAGTTGAAGGACTTCTTGTGACGTTGTTGGTGTCAATGGCGGTCCGCTATTTAGGTGATACCGCATTTCCTCTATCAGCTTATTGTAAACATCTGTCATGTTTTTTCTTGTTGTGAAATAAGCGTGATTTTGGCCCAGAGGCGGGACCATTCCTAGAATTTTGTCATCGATTCCAACGAATTCGTTATATAGCGTTTTTAGATTCGTTATTTTCTTCTCTAAGTAAGACTTCGTTTTTCTGTCTTCACCGTCTTTTCGATAGTTTCTCTCTAGCTGAACTATCTTTCCACTTGTTACCTCTTGGTATTGAAGTAACTCATCCATCTTGTTGTTGTTTGGTTTGTTGTGGTGGTTTTGATGCTTGTTGTTGCTTAGCTTCTCCTTTGACGGTAAGTTATGTGCCTGTTGTTGCTTGGCTGCTAGTGTCGTCACCCTTGACGACGTTACAGACTGTCCGTCTATATTTCTATTTGCCGGTTGTTTTAGTGGCTCGAAGGACCATGTAAAATCTTAGACTTTTGTATTTAAATTGTAAATTTAATATAGTCTTGATTTACAGTTAACTAATAGATTACCACGGGTGGGGTCTATTTAGTTATTGAGAATAAACAACTTGTTGTTAATATTAGAGTTAAATTCATTCTATTTTATTTTATGCAATATTCACCTTTTATATACAATTAAATGCTACTGTCAGCAACTTAGAGAAAAAGAAAATATAAAAATAAGAAATAAAATATGACACCAAGCATTCCTATCCAGTAAATTTAAATGTTGTAATGTTGATGAGCCAAGGTTGCTTCAACATCATTATTGTTGTTGTAAGTAGATTAACTGCTAGTATCAGCAAATTAGATAAAAATATAAAAATTGGACGTTGCACTGTTGATCTCAACAATGCCTATTAAGCAACAAATAATTAACTTTTTTGGTAAAGGTGATATTTTAAGAAGCACTATTGAATACACAAATAAATTAACAAGTGTGATTGATAAATACGAAAATTGTGTACAATCTTTAAAATAGAAAGCAAAATTAGAGAAGTTTACAAATAATCAAATTGTTTTACCAATAATTTGCTATTATGATGATATTGAAATGGGAAATAGTTTAGGTAGTCATGGCGGTAATCAATCATTAGCTGTTTTTTATTACCATTTTCCTACCTTTCCGGAAGTTAATAATAACTTAAAAAATATTTTCATTACAATGCTTTTGAAAAGTTGTTATTTAAAAAATTATCGTCCATCTAAAGAAATAACCGAATTTGTAAAAATTCTAAAATCTTTAGAAAATGGAATAGAAATTCAAACTTTTCTAGGTAAAATTAAGGTTTACTTTGTAGTTTCTCTATTTATTGGAGACAATTTAGCTTTGAATACTCTTCTAGGTTATGCAGGTTCTTTTTCTCATAATTTCCCGTGTAGATTATGTAAAATAAATAAAGCTAATTTAAACCAAAATCTCGTAGAAGATGAAAATCTTATCAGAATTCGAGATAGATATGAATATGACATTAAAAATCGCGACTATAAAAGTTCTGGAATAAAATAAAATTCTATTCTGAACAAACTTCAATATTTTCATGTAACGGATAATTTTTATGCAGATCTAGTTAATGCACTTAACTTTTTTATTTATAATAAAAAATATTTTTCTCTAGAGTTTTTAAATAATCGCATAAATATTTTTAATTACGGTGAAATTGAAACTCGAAATAAACTTTGCGGAAATATAAAATCAGATCATTTAAAAAAAACAAAATTTACACTTTTCCGCTAGAGAAACTTATTCTTTATTGCACCATTGTTGCCTTCTTTTCGGTGAATATGTAGAAAATTCAAATATAATTTGGAAATACATTGTTAAATTAAGGCAAATGACAAATTACATATTAAAAGATTCCTTCACTGTTTTGGAAATTACTTGCTTAAAAGAAATAATTAAAGACCATCACTCGATGTATTTAAATTGTTTTAAGATCAACACCTAAGACCTAAGCGTCATTTTGTTACCCATTATTCTTCAATAATAAAGCAAGTTGGTAAATTAAAAGCTGTATGATGCATGATTCATGAAAGTAAAAATAAATCTCTAAAAGAATATACAAAAGTGTCTTGTGCAAGAGTTAATTTAGAATATTCTGTAGCTAAAAAATGTTCATTAAAATTCCCTAACTCAGTTTTAAATATTGAATCAAATATTTATTCCTATAAAAATGTAACAAAACAATTAATAAATAGTTTAGATTATTTCAATGAAACTATAATAATTCCGTTTAATTCATTTGTATTAAACGGAATTATTATAGTTTCATTGAAATAATCAAAACTATTTATTAATTGTTTTGTTACATTTTTATAGGAATAAATATTTGATTCAATATTTAAAACTGAGTTAGGGAATTTTAATGAAAATTTTTACATAAATAACCTATAAATAAACCTATAAATATATTTCGAATTATTTTTTATATATTAACGAAAAATTATACAAAATATTACATATTTTGAAACACGAAAATGAAATGTATCTAAAGGCTTTGCCACAGCTATTTTTCGTGCGATGCGATTTGTTTTTTCTTTTCAAATTCTACTGCAATTAGAATAGATTTGATACTAAATATATGAAAAAACTATCAAATATCATTATAATCTTTAAATCCTATACATTTGTCTTTTGAAATATAATAATTTTTATTCATATATAATTCATTTTATATTTTATCGTGCGAAGTTTGAAATTTCGCAATTGGAGAAAAAACTTTTTTCGCGTTTGGAGACTTTCCACATACATACGAATTTTTTTATCGCATGTTTTATCCTCACTTTTTTGAGAAGACATGGAACTGTACAACAGAAAATGATCGAAAAATTCGCAATAATTAAATATTTTGATGTATGTGCGCAATACACAATTATTAAATAAATAAAATAAATAAAAATAATTAAAATTTCGGGAAAAAACTACAAAATAATTTCAACCAATGACTATGACAGTTGTTACGAAAAAAATCGCATCGCTGTTAAGTGTGGCATCCAGTGCGAAATTTGACGCGAATCGCATCGCACGAAAATAGCTGTGGCAAAGCCTTAATGCTAATGGAATATTTAGTAGGCCATTCTGACAAACATTATCAAGTTTATTTTGTTAAAGAAAAAACTTCAAATATTATTTGTTTTGGTTTTAAAATATTATGTTTTGAAAAACCTTTTGAATTGCATACTTTTAAAAATAGAAGTTGTTTTATGATAAGATATAAATAAAAAAAATAAAATATTATAAAATTTAAAACAATAAAAAACATTTAAATTAATACCTTTTTTTCAAAAAAAATTTTGTTTAATTTTTATTCCTTATAATTAAATATTTTATTCCTATTTTTCCAATTTTACTATTCTTTACAATGATACATTTAATCCTTTTCATTGTAAAGTTTATTCCTATTTTTTTTGTTTTTCTATTCCTTATAATGATCAATTTATTCCTGGTTTTTTATTGTATCTATTCCTGGTATTAACAATTTACTCCTAAAAAAAATAAAATTAATCCGATTTGCGAATAAATTTATCAAAAAAAAAGTATTTAATTATTCTTTTTTAAGAATAAAACAAAAAAAAATTACGAATATTTTATGCATTTTTTAGGAATAATATTAACTTTTTATTAATTTTTTGTTGAATATTAATTAATTCATGTAATATCTAATATGCTACCGGTGGTTAGACCATTTTAATTGTGTTTCGATTAACACGAGAAGTATATTAGTATTTACGAACAGTAATTCAACGAAACCGACTAATAGACATATTTCTATTTATTTAATTATATGATTTTAATACGAGTATGTTCCGAAGATTGTAAGAGAATTCAATCCAGTTTCGAACTGATGAGCTTATGATTATGAAAAAATCAATCTTCTCATCAGGCCGTGGCGACTGGACTGATTATACCACAATTTACATTCTAAATATACAGAATGTGCTGTGCGTTAAGTATTAGCGAATCATAACTGTGAAGAAGAAAAATTGTAAGAGAATTCATCTGTATTAGTTATGATTCGCTAATACTTAACGCACAGCACATTCATAGAATGTCAATTGTGGTATAATCAGTCCAGTCGCCGCGGCCTGATGAGAAGATTGATTTTTTCATAATCATAAGCTCATCAGTTCGAAACTGGATGGAATTCTCTTACAATCTTCGGAACATACTCGTATTAAAATCATATAATAATATTAACTTTTTTTGTTCAGAATATATTATTCCTAAAAATGTTTTATTATTCTTTGGTTAAGTTGGGTTAAATTGGGAACTTCATTTTGGAATAATAGATTCCTGGTAGGAATAATGTATTCTTCGATTTCTCTCCGTGCGGTTTTGTTTTGCTCCATTTGGTACCATCTTTACCAATATAAAATTCGTTAACGTTTTCCGTGCCACCGACTAAGTTTACGTGTTCACTGTTGTCATCTACATTGTTAGCTGCTACAATCTCTTCGTCGTCAGCTTCTGAGTCAGTATTCTCATTCATTTCAGGCATAACCTCTTCAATTTTCATATCTGAATCGTCAGCATCATTTATGGGGAAATAATCCGGGTCAATATCATCGTCATCGAAAAGATCACGCTCATCATCTCCCGAATCCGAATCTGAATTCTCTGTAACACAACAAATATATTTTTGTTTTTCTTCATACGTTAGTCTGCAATATATAATAGTATGTGTTATGTAATAAACCGTTATTTTGTAATTTTTAGCAATAGTTATACAACTTTTTTGATTATATATATATGTTCATTTTACCTGCTCATTTGAACACCTGACTGATTCTATTTTCTTTTTATTCATTTTTTATATTTTAAACGTGCACACTACCGTTAATAAAAAATAAATCAGTTTGATCTGCACTCACTAAAACTCAAACACGAACTAAATTATATTTGAGGTAAAAACACGAATAATTAATAAAACAAAAGTAAATAACAACACAGAAAACAGGGTAGCACTGCAATATTCTATAAAAAATATAAGCAATATTATATGAACTGCACTTTTCTTTACCCGGGTAGTCGTTGTCAAGATTGCCGATTTTTTTTTGTCAACAAAGTGAATACATACATATAGTAAATCGGGAATATGAAAATTGTTTTTGTTATTTTCCGAGATTTTGATTTTGTTTTCATTTCCTCAATATCTCCGTACAACAACATGTTTTTTTTAGTGTTATTAGAACTTTGATAAACATTATCACTCTAGAGTCACTGACATTACCCGAAGCAATTTCGATTTGTTCAACATATTCTGACAACAACACATTGTTATCAGAAAAGTAAAAACAAATTGAAAAATAACAAAATCATACAAAACATGTAAACAGCTTTGTATGTTCTTCCAACTTTGTTTTGGGTTTGCATGTTTTATCATTGATATTGTACTACATTTCAATTATTTCTGTTTGTATCTGTCTCGAAAAAGCTTGACAAAAAAAAAATAATTAAATACAGAAAAAACTTTTAAGGTTAAACACTTTTATTGAACTAGAAAGTAAAAAAATAATTTTTTTTGAACAAAGAAATTTTCCTTCACCATTTTCCATTAAAAATAAAAGTGCGTGGGTATTAAGGTTATTAAGGGTTATTAAGTTAATAGAAGAAATTATGTATTGGTTGAACCATCCACTTTCATTTTTAGTGAAAAATTTTATTAATACAATTAGGTTTTTTCGATCCGACATTGTGCAAAGTGATTGTAACCGATGTGGTTTGATTGTAATGAATACAATCAATACTTAATACTGATGAATACAATCAATACTTAATGACTTGATTTGAATGAAATTTACCTTCTGATTAAGCAATATTCGCCTAGCTACCTGTTGAATCCCTATTTGTATATCTTTGTTAAATTTTTTCCTTAACTGGTTGCACCACTTTTTGCAGTCATCTTATGTAAGGAATCCGACTTTGGAACTATTCACATTATTATTATAAAGATGGAAAGTTTCCATTTTCACTGATTTTATTATATGAAAACACATATTTACATAAAAATTAATTAGGAAAAATAACTTTATTCTAATAGATATTTATATAAAATAAAATAATTAAGAACTTTCTCTTTGTGATATATAAATTTGTTGTAAAATTAAGACCGGTTTCGGACCTTCGTCCTTCTTCAGTTCTGGTTCTATCCGAAACCAATTACCTTCAACACTGTTCCAGTACGTAAAAGCAGTATGTGTCACTTTCGTATGTGAAATGTATCTTCTAAACTAAAATATTCCTGTAATCTTCTATGAAGTTGCTGCAATATCTTATTTGGTGATGTTATGTTGCGCTTTAAATATTGCATAAAATTCTCAAGATTACAGGCTGAAAATCTGTCGAGGGATCCAAATGCTTCCACACAATCGCATATATGCGATATACAATGAACGTTGTAAGATATTCTCTCTTGGCCATATATTATTGAATAAAATTTTATAAAATCGTTTAGTATTTCTCGTGCACACGATACTTTTTTAAATAAAAACGTTAGCATGATAGGATTTGAATTGCGCAATGCAACAGCAAGAAATTGTAACATAAATCTTCATGGACAGTATCTCTTAAGACAACCAAGCCGACATATGTATAATAAAAAATGTCAAAACTCAGTTACTTTCCATTATGTTAGGTCTGTTAATGTTCGGCAACACCTCGAGAATTCAGACGGTACTCAGTTTGACAAACGTTGTAGTTTTTTAATAATTTCTATGATATTAACTGAGAAAAAGCCTGTTTTATTCTTTGCCAAATCGTTTAACATTTTTTTCATGATTCCCAAATCATTGAGATACATCGGGTCTAAGGGAAATTGGGAAACTACACCGATATTTAGAGTTTCCAATATGTTTTTTTTGTGTAAAAATTGAAGTTGATGGTGAAATTTGCCTTTTTGCGCCGCCCTTTTTGCGTATGTTTCACCAATTCGTTTTTAAATAGTTCAGATTTAAAAACAACTCTTTTATTTCAGTTAAATCCCTCTTGTTCACACTTAGGACAACTATTCTTACCAGAATGGTACTGGGATTCAGTCACAAAAGCCATATCTGGAGCATCATATATAAGCCCACGTTTATGAATTGTTTTTAATAGTTGAGTAGGACCAACTTTAACGCCAAATTCGGAAAGAACTTTCATTTCACCAACAAATTCAATAAAATAATCATTAATATTGTTCGGCTTTTCAAATCTGGATTAACAAGCTATTAAAAAAGGTGAAATGCACTCATTATGTCTTCAGTATAATTTTAAAAATGTATCACTGGCGTCAGACACCACATCAAAATCATCAAAGTTTGTTTCGGTAGTAGATGATGGCAAGTTATTTTGAACTGATTCACTATTTGATGATACCGGCTCCGTTCTTTCACTACTTAACGGTGTCGCAAATGAAGCAACGTTTTTATGTCGTTTTAAACTTTCTCGAAACTCCTTTAATTCCGTGCATATTGTGTAAAGTATAATGCGACATTTTTCATTGGCACCAATTAATAAAAAATTAAAATGAACTTACGCAATTATTTTTTTTTAATTTGTATGTTTTTTATGTGTTATCATATATTTTATAATTTTTACTTTTTTATTTTATTTCAATCACTTCACTCTCTACCCGCTATTGGAAATGAACTTGACAGTAAAAACAAAGCAATTGTGTTTTTTTGATTATCATCATTAAAATCATCATGAATATCACCGAAAGGCTCATCATATATTTCCTTTATATTTTGTGGTACATACAATTTTCGTTTTATAATTATTATCTTGAAACTCATCAAAAGAATCATCAGAAGTATCATCATAATGTTTACTTTTTTATTATTTTATAAAAACTCAATCAAAGCAATTTTGCAATACTTTCAATTACTATTAATACTTTTTTTTTGTTTTTGGTAAAATTGTATTTGTAATCTGGTGAAGTTTTGTTTCCAGGGAGGAGCCACACATACACAACAAGAGATTTGGTCGGGATAGGTAATTATGATAATAAAATGGAAGAATTAGAGCTATTGCAACCCGACGTGTTGAGCGGGAGCCGACTGACGCCAACACCCTCCTGAGGCGTGACTAGTATACACACTGAGACCAACCTAGTCTCCTGCTCAAGCCTCAATCCATGTACCAAACACCGCTCAGGACGCTAGCTTCCCAAGAGATAAGGCTCTTATCCAAATTAGTCCCCGGTAAATCATCAGGAGGGATTTTCAATCAAATTACAAAAACAAAAAAAAAAAAAAAATGAAACATTATGTGCCACACCTTCAGGAGCTAAAGCGAATGATAACTAAGGTGCAGTCATTCGAGATGACAGTTCTGTCCCTCTCGATCCCCGACCAGTCTGCTGCGAAGGCCCCTTGTCATCGGCCCGCCTACCGGAATTGCCTTTCCGGGCGTGGCTGTCACAGATGCCAATAAGGAATAGAAGGATTTTTTTTTTAAATAATTTTGTTTATGATAACAATAAAATTTGTTTACAAAGTCATTTTTGACTAACAGCGTTTGATTCTGATAATATAATAATAAAGCACTCATATCTGTTCTTAACATAAAGTGTGGTTTTGGTTGATGTTGCATTGTGCGGACTATTCAGGTAACTCAAAAGGTTTTAGTCTTTTGAGTCTTCTTATTATACCCTCTTGATGAAGTAGTCTTGCAGCTTCGATGTTAGGGTCATGAAGGAGCCTCTCCTGGTGTTTTTGAGCACATTCCTTTATTTCACTTGCGACTGTGTCTATTCCGAGATCTCTGTGAAGATCACTATTACGAGTATACCAAGGGGCATTTACAATTCCTTTGAGAACATTATTTTGAAATCGTTGAACTATCTGTTGATTGCTGATTTTAGTGCATCCCCATAGTTGAATACCAGATGTCCAGACCGGCTTGAGCACTTGTTTATAAAGCACAAGTTTATTATGAATGGATAACTGAGAGTTTCTTCCAATTAACCAGTACATTTTTCTATATTTTAACTGAAACTCTTTTGCTTTCTTTTTTATGTGTACTTTCCATTTTAACTTTGCATCAAGGTTCATACCAAGGTATTTTGCTTGATTGGCGTGTGGCAACAGAGATATTATTGAGAGTCACAGGTAGTGGTTCTATTGATCTATTAGTGAAGTTAATGTGAGTTGACTTCGATTCATTCACTTTAATTCTCCACTTAGCTAGCCAATCTTGTATATTATTTACGGCTATTTGTAGTTTGAATGTGACTTCACCGATTGTGTCACCAACAGGTAGAATTGCAGTGTCATCTGCAAACGTGGCGATAGTTGTATTGCTCATCTGCGGTATGTCGCTAGTAAACAGTACGAAAAGGAAAGGCCCTAGACACTCCCCTGCGGGATTCCTGCTTTAGCATCTTTAATACTGGAGTAAACTCCTTTCTGTTTAACTCCAATCCTTCCTGCACTTGTACATAATCAACCGGGATTTTTCTTCTTATAAAGAAGTCATTAGGTCTGGTGTTTTATTTTGATCACTGGGCCAGTAAGTTGGTTTTCCAGTAGAATGCCAGTTACAGTTGTATTTAATTATTGCTTGATGAAGCTCTTTCCCTTTAGTTGTGGTTAGTCTTGATCCCCAGTTAATATGTTTAGCGTTGAAGTCACCCCCGATTACGAATTTTTCACCGAGCTGCTTGAAGAACTAAGTATAAGCATTCTCTTTGATGTTATATCTAGGTGGGAAATATATTGCGGATATAACTAACTTGTGGTTGCGGGTATTAATGCTAACGCTAATTGCTTGTATTTCATCACTTTCAAATATATGTTGCAGATGGTATTTAATAGCTTTTTTTATAATAACGGCACTGCCCACTCGTGCATTACAATTAGGATGAACTGCTGAGTGAACTTCGTAGCCACGGATTTTTATATGACTTTGAGTAGTAAGGTGTGTTTCAGATAATAAACATATATCTATTTTTTCTAAATCAAGAAATAGTTGTATTTCATTTTGTCGTAGCAATATACCAATGCAGTTCCATGCAAGAATTTTAAATTATTTGCCATGTTTTTCGAGTAGGGTGAGCCTTTGTATGATTGATGTAAATGCTTTTTCTTGCTTTTCTTCTTGTGAACTAAGTCTATCAAGAATATCTTGTGGTATTTTATTAGTTTGGTTATTATTTGAATCATTAAATAAAAGAGAACTATGTTGTCTTCTCGAACTTCCTGTAGATAGTACATCAGGAAATGTTACATTTGGATTATTTCTTGATGGCTGGTTTAATGTTTGGTGTGGCCTTAAATTTGTAGGTATTCTTGTTGAGGCTGAGTTAATTTCTGGCCTGGTACTTATTGAAGTTTCCCTTGTTTTGTTGCGAATTTTTTGCAGCTCTTTTATAACAATACAACCTCTGTAGTTGGCTGGGTGTGTCTCTCCACAGTTGACACATTTTGGTGGGGTGTCTTTTGGATTCGTACATTCAGCCGTACGGTGTTTTCCTACACATTTCACGCATCTGGGCTCCCTATTACAAAAGTGTTGCATGTTTCCGTAGACTTGGCACTTTTTGCACTGGGGGATCAGTTTAGATTTTTTAACTGATTCTATTTTCACTTTCATATGGAGTATTTCGCTGATTGCATAAATATTTTTAATGTCTTCTGTTCTTTCAAAAGATAACATATATAATGGAAGAGGTATTTTGTCATCTCTATTTAGCAGCTGTGTAACTTTGTAACGATGCCACATAGACGCATCGTTCAGAAGGGGTTAAAGAGCCAATAAAGATGACATAGTTCTACTACTTTTTTTGAACTGGTTTTGGCAACGAAAAATTGTTAGACGATAATTATATTTTTTTTGTTTTTTTTTGCTCTTTGGAATGCAAAATAATTTGGAAAAAAAAAAATATTTAAATTGTGGGGAGTCGAATGCAAAATTTTAAACAGTTCGGTCGAAACCAATTTGGTTTCAAAAATAAAATGTGTTTTTTTTTGGTTGTTGACTTGTGCAACTAAAGTTAATTTAATTAAAATAATTAAAATCAGTGTCTAGTTATCAAATAAAACTTGATAAACTTTGTTTTTTTTTATATATTAAATCAAGTGAGTTTGCTTGTGTGAACCTCCTTGGCAAGGCTAAAATTAGCGTGGTCAATTTTAGCGGTGTGTTTTTTTTTATTAAGTAAAAAATAGTATCAGTAACGGTACATATAGTGAATTTTTTTTGATTGTCGAGATTCTAGTGGAAAAGTTTAATAATTAACTGGTATTTTAAGTAGCTTTAAGTTCTGAGTTGAAATACTTATGATTAAGTGATAAATAAGAATAAAAACAGTTGAACAATAACAACAACGGAAACCTAAATAAACAATTATAATCATAATAATAAAACAAACAAAAAATAACGGAAAAACTAAAATAGCCTAAGCTAAGTGTATAACACGATAAATCACCGTAACCCAATCAAGATATCCGTAAAATTGGGAATGTGTATAATTCGATCTTGCTGTCCTTAAAAATAAACAAAAAAAAAACAACTAATAAATAGACAAAATAACAATAAAATTATAGTAATTAACGACAAAATTAACCATTAACAATTAAATTATATATAAAATAAAAAAAAATTAATCATAATATAAATTTAATAATAAGAAGTGAGTGAAATTTGTGAAAAAAAAATTACAGTAACAGTTCAACAATTAAAGTTTTAAAGTATATGTTGATTACACTAGCGGCTTAATATTTTTGGCTGTGTACTGTAAAATTTTAAAAAAAATTAAATAACGTACAATGTTATCGTCGAATTGGGCCAACGAAAGCTGCCGCTGCATTCAACATTCAGCAAATAAAGTTATTGTTGTGATAGGAAAACAGTAATAAACAACATCTACTAAAATAAGATAAGGTTTTTTTTTCTTATTTAATTTATAAATTATAATAAACTTAATTAAATTTCAATTTTCATTATATTAATTTATATATATTATATTCAGTATGTTCTAGTTAAGTAATTTTAAGTTGGGGTATGGTAGTTTAGACTAGGGCGTAGTTTAGGTTAGTTTCATTCATTTTGTATGAATTTTGTTTTTTTCTTCCATCAACTTAGAAATTAATTTTTGATAAAATAAAAAAAAACAAACAAATTCATTATACATCCAATATTATTTTATGGACAAAATAAATTCTTTTTAAATTCAGTTGATTTGATAATAACTTTCCTGATTTCATTATTTTTATTATTTACCGGTGAAAATTTGTGTTTCGTTGCGAATTGAAGTGAAAATTTGTGTTTGCTCTTACAGTTTCAGTATGAGATAAAGTCAATCCGATAGTGGGATGGAATCATAGTAAGTGTGTATGAGGTAAGTTGTCGTCTGCTGGTCTCTGGTTTTTTTTTATTACTTCGTTGCGGTCTAGCAAGGTTTATTCATGCCTTCAGAAATCCCACCCCTAACCCTGAGCCCTAGCCGGCCAATGATGACCGCCTGAAGGCCGCTGAATGAGCAAAATTTTCTGTTAGCAATCTGAATTGTGGGAATGAATACAGAAACATCGCACGCATAGGACCGTGACAGACATTTCTTTTTTCTGCACCACACTCAGATTTGTTACAACTTCTTTAATTTTGTATTTTTTCTCCAAAAGATACTCTCTTATCTCTTCTGATTTGCATGAAGCGTGTAGCTTCTTAGCAATGACTTTGGTTTGCCTTGTCTGCTTATCTTCGTAGGAATACCATGCTGTCTTTTCTTCGTTAAGAGCTCCTGTTAACTTTCTATAGCTATCATCGTCTGTGACATTTATTTGATATCACCACTATTTAACGCTGTAGCTTGAAACTTTATATGATTGTTGTCCATGATGTTTCTAATACTCTGATAATTATTGCAATTAGATTTATTACTGGAGGTGGCCGTGGCACTTTTTTCTCCAGTTGTAGATTCTTCCTTCCGGTTGGGAGTTCATTACTTGATCGTTTCTGTTCCGACGGAACCTGAGCTTTCCATCGTTCATACCAACGCCAATAGTTTATGAACCTACATAGTTCCACTTTTTATTTTTTGTGTATGGACAACAACTGAACTGTTTCCTTTCTTGTTTTTTAAAACACTCACGCGAATTTTAGAACGAAACTCAAATTATTTAATCGATATCACGTTATACAACCAAAAACTAACTTATTTACGCACTTAATCTGAATTTTCAGACCGATGGAAAACAACGAACGTATTAAATATTATTTCCATAATTGCATAATTTGCTATTTCGTTATAGCTAATTTAATAGTATCATAGTTAAATTTCTGAAAACCAGAGATCTAAGATTCGCATATTTTAAAAATATGACATTTGATAGAAATATTCTCTATACAAATAATCATAAAAATGAAAATGGGTTATTTTTAAATCTAAATAACTTTTTTTTGAAATATTAAAATAAACATTTTTACTATCAAATGTTTGTTGAATAAGTAAAAAAAATCCATTTTAAATAAAAAATAATTTTTTAAATTAACTTTTTCTCTTTTATCGTAAAAAAAGAATATTTTTATTATTAAAATTATTTTTTCTTATACAGGGAAAGAATGCTTCGTACCTGTTTGAAGTCGCCATATGAAACATCAAACAAAGTATGGTATCTTTCGAGTTAAAGTGGTACATTCAAAATAATCGTATAATTAAGTTTAAAAAAATAAAAAAGTGTGAAGTGATCTAAAATAAAGTGCTAACGTGTTGTAATTGTTTAATCAAATATGTGTAGTGGCCTAAATAACCTGCAATAGTTCCAAATTTCCAATAATTATTATTTTTAACGGAAAAGTATAAATAATGCATTAACAGTTTTAAATGCTTTAATTTTTGGATGTTTCATTGGTATTTTGTTAATTTGAATTATTTATCATAATTAAATAATTATAATACATAAATGATCATTCATGACGTATTATTATATTTGCCGCATGGTTGCCACGAGGAGGCAGCACGTACACTTGCGAATTGTGAACAGGTTTCCCCTTACACAATTGTACCCATCACGCAGCTGCCTAATGACAAGACCAGAACAGCTCACGTGATGCGCACCCTACTGGAAGGTTACGGAGCTGGTAGATTAATCTACTCAACTTTGATCCCTCCCTCCAATAGACGCCAAACCACCATATTTGCACTTAAACCAAGTATATTTTTGTGTAACAAATATACACAAGAGGTACGTTCTAAATGAATAGAAAGCCCGTTAAAGTCCGCGTCACTTGAAAAGGGCCAACATATTTTTTTTCATTTTTCCAATTTATTATTTTCCTTTTCTCTTGAGTTATTATTCTGTTTTATGTGTTGTTGCGAAGAGTAATCAATAACAAAAACAATTGATGAGATTCGTTCATCTATGAAAGTAAAACCGTTATTTTTTTGAATTTTATTTAAAATAAGTCGTGTGTTTTTAATTGTTCACTTGAATAGGACCAACTCAAAAAATCAGGAAAATTTAAATTCAACTTCTTTATTTCTTTTAAAACAAAACTAAAATTAAATTTTTGGCAGTTGGTACTTTTACCGTTTTTTAAAATCGATTCGTAAACTCGACTAGGAATCGAGTCGTACAGCGATTTCTAGTAATTTAAGGAAATTTCACTCCAAGCTGATTTTATCGCCTATTTAAGTTCCTCAGTGTCTTCGAGCTGTTTTCCTCTCTCGTAAATTTTTCGTATTAGAAATCCCCAATCGTTTTCTATGATGTTCAAGTCTGGTGAATATGGAGGCCACGGTAAAATTGGAATATTTTGGTTCTCAATTTTTCCTATTTTTTTTTTTTCACAATTTTCGATTGACGTTTAATCCGTCCCCATTATCAAAAAGAAATATTTATGTATTTATAATAAATATGCATATGTACTAAACAATATTCTTTTTACGTGGCTACATTAAATCGGGGAAACATTTTAAGACATATCTGAGCAGTTGGTGGAATCGGTTCTCAGATGAACTCAACGGTTTCAGGCGTCTGTCAAAAAATATTTAAATAAAAGAAGAATTTGATTATTGAATTTCTTTATTCGTATAACGTATTTAGTTGTTTTTATTTCCTAGTTTGCAGACAATCGTAATAGATCTTCATGAAATTCTCAGAAAGTGAAAATAATCCACCTGTTGTATTGTAAATACAACAAATCTGACAACTACAAAAAATATAGAGGCAACCCCCAACGTCCTTCAGAATCATTCAGAATTTTTACTACTTTTAACATTTTAACGCTAGAAATAGTCAGAAACAGACCTAGCGATAGACCTTCTTCATACTTGAAATCTCAAGAAAATTTAAATACTTTGAAACGAAACAAATTCCCGGGCCACTCCAAGAAATCGGAGAAACGATAAAGGTGTACCAGATTCGGTTTCCAAACATGTGCGTTTGAATCTTTCGGAACAACAAACAAAAATTCATTTTCAAATGTGCTCGAAGGTCAGATCCGAGCGACCCATAATTGCGAAACTTGTATGAAAGATACATTAGGTTACATTAAAACTCATACTATTTAAAAAAAGATAAATTAGCATATGGTATATAGAAAAAATTGAAAAGAGAAGTTGAAATTGTATAAGACTGTCTTAAAAATGAAGCGAAAAGCAAGAGATGAAAAGTTGGCAGTGGAAGCTTATCCTTTCGAAGATATTACGGCCTTTCTTACGGCCGGAATGGCTTACTATATATTTTTCCGATTTTCTATTATATTGTTCCGGCTTTTATATTAAATTACCGTTGAATTCCCTCTTTGCTCATACATTCTTTGGAGATTTTTTTCAGTTCATAAAGGTTCCATAACATGGAATCATGAAAAAAACCTGAATAGGCAAGAGAATTCCCCAACAGCTTTTCACTTCACTTAATTTCGGGCTCCTTATTGTTTTTTTTTTCATTCTTGACATCCTTTCTTACGTTTTTTCAAACATCCTATGATTTTATTCAATCACATACAGTATTGCATAGTGTCTCCACTTTTCCTCACTCTCCTGATCTTACGCGTGCTTACGCCCATCCGGAACGACAACCCCAAAGGCGTTATATCCTACAGATCTTTTTTGATATCGGCTTATTAAATCCTGTTAGTTTTTGTGTAGAGTAGGTAGGAATTGATTACCATTTGTCAGAATTAGCAATATCTGAAATACAAAAAAAACAAAATAAAATCTTTGAAGTTTTATTTTTAGATAGAAAAAAACACCAAAACGGATAATTCCACAAACATTCCAAATTTAATATTTTTCAAGATTACTAAACTTTACACATTACCTGTAAAAAGTAAAATGCAAAAAGAAATTTTTCACTGACAATTGTATTTCCGAGTAATTTTTTATTACTGAATTATTTATGATTCAAAAAACATTTTGTATTCATTTCAGAAAACAATTGTAGGTGCAGAGGTGAACTAAAAATAAGCAATGATTTTATTTTATTTGCTGTGGAATTTTCCATTTGGAAAGATTATATCGCATATGACATAATAGTGACACAATTCAAAAAATGTTGCCTTTAGTTTAAATCGCCAGAAAGATGCGCTATATTCGCTTTCATGTGAAATAGTGACATTTTAAGGTACGATAGCGGTTAATGTGTCGTTTTTCCTTTTTTGGACGCCTACAGAGCAAAGTATAGTAAAATGAAAAATTATATTTATTTCTTTTGTTTTTCTGAACAAGTTGTGTTTTGACTTATGTTATTAGCTATGACATGTGCAATATTTATTTGAATATCATTAATAAAATATTATTTCCTATGTCAAAAGAAATCGGATACCTTTGAGCAATTTTCATAGTAGGAAAAATGTTCTTTGTACACTAATGTACTCGTATGTGATAATATTCAGAATTATTTGGAGAGAATGGAAAAATAAGAAGACGAAACACGTGTCTTTTTGTCATTGTAAAAATGCTTACAAAATAATGTACATAATTTATGTTTTTCTATGTACATATATTGAAATCCAAATAGTGTTAAGGGCCAATTAACTACATACTATGAAGTGCGGAACATAATAACACTAGTTATAAGTTTATACAAAGTACAAGTATTTCGAATGAAATTCCAATAGAAGGCATCCGTGCCGCGTATGGTGATTTCGAAGTAAGCCTGAAGCGCGTAATAAAGAAGAGAGGTGATACAATTGAATAATGTTATAGTGTTTTAAACTATGAATGTTACTGATTCATGAATAAAATTTGAATTTTCTTAATTAATTTAAAAAATACAGCTAGTTTCTTTTGTAACCATATATTAGCCCTATTGAATTGAAATAAATTGAAGTTTACAAGCGAAAAATATTTTTTTTGACTACGTTTGTTATCAAGTTCGAGATTTTAATGTTAAATTCTTTCGGAAAAAAGCACCCTAAGGGTAAAAAATTTTACTCGAAGGGTAACAATTTGACATTACAAATTCTTTCTGGGAAAATAAAGCACTTTATTTTTTGCTCGAGAGCATTTTGCTTTACTCTAGATTTTTTCATAGATTTGCTTTTACTCTTTACAAATACATAGAAATTTGAAATGTCAAAGTGAATTGTAAACAAAAACAAAACTCCATTTTGATATTTCATTTGTGGTTTATGTGAATATTAATGCGCTAAAATTAATGAAACATTAATTAATGATTCGCGAATCTTCAAGTTGTCATTTATTTCTAAGAAAATAGCCGACATATATGGCGAAAAATACCATATTCTGGGCGATCAAGCATATCCTTTAAGGGAAAATTTAATAACACCCTTCAAAGATTTCGGTAATTTAGATAACCGAAAAAGGATATTTAATAAAAAGCACTGCCAGACCTGGGCCTGAATTCCGGTTCGGTGACAAATGATAATGAGAAATGACTTAATTTTTTATTTCAACTAGTCGGTTGCATTTTTATTTGGAGTAGGCGAAATAAAACATAAAGTCATTTCTCATTCTCATTTGTCATTGATCCGGAATTCGGGCCCAGGGGCCCTATTTCTGAATACGATACGAATTTGTATACGAAACGAAAATGCTATTCGATACGAAAATTAATTGGTATTTCTGAATACGAACGTAAGACCTATTTTAATTTTTGTAGTGTAGGCAAAGAGACATTTTGTTTTACGCGAAACATCCTTAAAATGACAGTGTAAAACTGAAAATAAATATGTTAAATTTTTGGCATCAGTTTTTAGTTGGCTACATGAATAAAAACGAATCCGCACCATATTGGATAAATATTATTTTATACCAAAATAAAATAATTTTATTTAATAAAAGCAAATACAAATCTGTAACTATAAAAATCAATAGCTACATACATATTTCGTAAAATTTTAGGTTTATTTGTTTAGTTTATTGTGATTGCGGCGTTGAAGGGCCCGGTAAAATAAAATATGTGGTCAGCTTATTTTAGACAAATTTTTAAAATTTGTCTATAATAAGCTGACCTCAATTTAAAAATTTAAAATTAATAGAGACAAATAACACCAGAACAAATATTTGTTCGAATATAAATAAAATATGTGAAATTTTGCTAAATAAAAAATATTTTCAATTAAAAAAATTTGGCTTTTAGTTTCTAAAAATTTGTATTTCTTTTAAAAATTAAAAATATAAATTTCTTGTATACATCTTGCATTTTTTGCTTGTTTATTTTTGGTGTCGTTAACTATTATGTCATCGAATCAAAATCCGTTCATGAACGAACAAAAACTGCTCGAATTCGTATTGTGAAATAAGGGAAATTTTGTCACAAACCATGTATACACGAATTCGTACAAGAAATAAACGTATTCGTATTCAAAAATACCAATGATACGAATTCGTAGATTATTTGTTCGTATTCGTATTCAGAAATAGGGGCCCAGGGTTAAAATAGAAAATACTTTTGGGTCGTTGAAGCAAAGGTTTCGACAATTGGTTACGCTAGACTTTTTTACTGTGCGAAGAATGTGAAAATTTGTGTTAGCATGCTGCGTCGTGCACAACAGTGCTCAAACATTTAGGTGAAATAAAACGTATTAGAATTATGAATAGTTTTACTTAAAGGAAAAAAAAGTTTAAATTTGGTTTAATTAATTTTATATTTAGTTTTAAATTTAATTCATAGTAAAAAATAAAATACTTAGATCTAATTATATTTTAAAATTAAAGTTAAATTATAAAAAAAGTAAGTTAAGTTTAAAGTTAAAATCAATATTTTTTTTTAATTCCATAAATTGTTTTAATAAATTTAGCTTTTCCAAATGGCATGTTTCTTTTAATTCCTCTTTCAGTTTATCGCGTTCCATTTGTTCTTTACTGCGTTCTTCCTTTTCCCTTTCCCTTTCTTGTTTCTCGTGCTGCTTTTCTTGTTTTTGGCGTTGCTTTTCTTCTTTTTCACGCTTTTTCTCCTCCTTTTCCTGCTGCTTTTCGTATTTCTTGCGCTGTTTCTCCTCCTTTTCTTTAAGCCGAAAATCTAACTTTTCTTCTAAATACTTTGTTAGCATTTTTGTTTCTTTCTCGTGTTGCAGCGAGTAGTCTTTCAGAAAAAGTTTGCGGTGGAGTTTTTTCTTTTCTCTTCGCTTTCTTTCTTTCGGTGTACACTGTTGTCAAACAATTCCAGGTCTGTGTCAGTGACTGACTCTGAATTTGTTGACCTAGGGGCTGAAGACGATGATGTGGCTGCTGATGGCAATCGTGAAGCACCTGCAGGCAAGATTGTAGTAGTAGAAGGTAGTGGTATGGTGGCTGATGATGATGGTATGGTGGCTGATGATGATGGTATGGTGGCTGATGATGATGATGTGGTAGCTGAAGATGATGATGTGGTAGCTGAAGATGATGGTCTGGTAGTTGGTCGCGATGTATTTCTTTGCGATCTGGCCAAAGGCGCTGGTGTGATGGTTAAAGACAACGGTGCGTTGAATGAAGGCGATGGTTTGGTGCGTACAACAGATTTATTTTGGCTGGCTATGGATTTTTCGGTTTCAAAACCCGGTGCCATCAGAATATCGGGCGCCGAAGAATCGTCCATAGCAACAATTAAATCTGTTTCCGCATCAAACCCAGCCTCTTCATGATTGTTGTCGCTTGTATTATTATGGTCTATTGCCTTTTTTCTCCTTCTCATTTCGCATTTGAAGCGACTTTCGACCTGAATTGGTGTAAGTGTTGTTATGAATGTTGCGCTTAATTCGTCCGCCAAACGTTTCTACATCATCCTCTTCAACTTAAATTTTTTCATAGGCCCAACTTCAACAAAATATTGCGCGAAAAGGCTCAATAATAATTTTGTCTGACCCTCTGTCCATTTAATGGGGTGCTGCTCTTTACTATAATTTTCTTTATCCTGCTGCTATTGATCTATAACTGTCAATATTAAACGAAAGATAATGAATTTATTTACCTACATGAACTTATCACTTTATGTACGAACCGTTTTCATAATTAGTCGCAGAAGCAGAATCTGATGACTTCTGTTAATGTGTCGCTATATAAAAAAAAAGAACAATAATTATTTGCTTTAACTATATGAACTTATCAATTTTTATAATTACCATCTTCAGTATTGTCCAATTTTAATAAATTAAAATGGTTCGCCACTTCTTCATATTTCGCCATTACGATTACGCTGGCTGTAAACAAAATTTTTAGAATTTCCGTAAATAATATAAATGTATTTTTTTCAATAAATTTTCTTACTTTTTAAATTTTCTAAATAAATACAGCCATCTTCTTGCTGCACAAAGCCGTTTTCATCAAACATAATTTGGAAATAATTTTAATTAATTGGGTCCATCTTGTCGTTAATGTTTTCACAATAAAAACATTTTATCTTCTGACTGACAGTTAAAACATAACCTTACCTTTTTTGCTCTTTTTACACCAACACAACTACAAAAATATTTTCATATTCTTTAGGAGATAAAAAAGTTACTTTATTTCGAGTAACCCGAAAGAATTTGACATAAGTCTAAACGTGAAATATTTGTAATGATGCAATACTTGATACTTCCGGTAATATTCGTACATCTATTCGTACTACAAAATTAATACTTCTTATTGTTTTTACAATATACGAGTACATATGTACGGTGGAAGTATATTATGTAATATTTCCAATTACAAAATTTTAATTATTGTATTTATAGTATATTTATTAAAGAGTAAAATCTGTTATTGAATAAAATAAAACAAATTCGACCATAACCGAGTTATTTCCCACACTTTAGTATCAAACTATTATTGTTATGGCTGGCGTCAATGGCTAGCGGATAATAGTTGGAACAAGTAAGCGAGCGAGTTTAGTAAGAACATATGCGCTTAGATTTTTAACCAATTCCAAGTTCGTGTCTTGGTTTTTATCATTTTGCCTAATTATTTTTTATTTTTTTTTATCATTTTCCAAATTTCCTTTTTAAATTTTATCAAATACAATTCATTCTATATTTTAATGGATATCTTTTCTTTTTGTACTCTAGAGAAGTATTTTAATATTTCAAAAACGTTTTTGTTGTTTATCTAAAATTTTGATTCGTTGGAATACTCAACAAAGATAATCGATTTATAAATTACATGGCATATACAATCAGCTCCAATATCGTTGAAAAATGTAAAACATATTCAATTTATATTTATGTGTTTTGGCACCCATGAGTATTTACAGATAAATTGATTTTTAGAATCGTAAGAGATGTATAATGAATTGCTGTTGGGCTTTTCTTCTAAATTATGTGTTTTAAATTTATTTGATTTCTGTATAATTTGCTTGGTAAGTAAAATGTCGAAATTGGATCTTGTAAAAACAATAGTGCCATAAAGATTCATCATAACCTCTTTCAACAAGACGTAATCGTTGGTTTAGTTAGTTAACGGGCAAATTTTCTATAATGATTCTTTACGAATGAAAGAGTTGTTGTGTACAGATTATGTTTGAATCTAAAGTAATCAGAATAAATTTCAATTCGCGTTTTTTTTTTTTTTTTCAAATTAAATTTGGTTTACATAGATTTGGTAAGATAAAAATATTTCATATCAACCGCGCTGTCAAAAGAGGCACTGTAGAGGTGGTCCGATGGTAATTACAAGAAATATCTCGATTTAATCCGTTGATATTTCGAAAATCTGTCTTTTATAATAGATAGATTCCTACAACCACGTCAGTCGAAGGCCGACAAACAAACAGCTCTAGGTAACTTTGAAAAAAACTTAAGATTAGCGCTATCGAAAGTACTACCAACGGAGTATCAGCTATTTTCGGATCACCCGTACTACATACTCTACAAATGTCATCACTCATAGTAAAGCAGACTTTTTGATTGGTTTTGAACAAAAAAAAAAAATCAAAATTAAAACAATATAAACATTAAGCAAATAAATTATAATTCAAATACTTTAATTATTAATAAAAAATTTCCATTTTTTTTACTTGAACAAACACCAATTTTTTTTACTTATTTTAAATTAATTAATTAATTCGTTTGTCGCCACTTGCACTTTCACTAAACTCAAAAATTCACTAATCGCTTAGTTCTGGTAATCCGAGCTAAGCTCGATTAGCTAATTTACCGCTAATACACTCACATTGACAGACTAAGGTTTAGTTAGTGCCGCCACGAGTTTGTGACATCGGTATTAATACACATATTATTACTCTTGTTTGAGCTGAGTAATAGATTCGCGTTTTGCTAATCTCTAATCTGTTAATGGTATTAACCTCGTTCAAAATAAGTATATGACGAATAAAATTTTTAATATTTTTAATATTTGTTTAAAATTAAGGTGAACATTTGCATTGAATAATTTTTACATAACTTGTTCAAACAGCAACTGTATAGATTTCCAAATCATTATTAATTGACGACCAGACTCAAGTTGGCATGAACTACGGGGGCAGAAATGTTTCAAATTAAGAACACAGTAAAAAATATTTACAAAATATAAGGGTAAACAAAATGCTCCGTATATATTTCATGACTTTTGATGTTATAAAACTAAAATTCAATTAAAAAATTGGCTAAGGATTAGTATTAAAAATTTTCTATTTTTTTAATTAATTTATCAACTTTAGACATTTAATTTAAATTTCGTTTTCCACCTCTTACGGCTGTGTGATTAACATTTAAAAAATAACGTTGTATGAACTCTAACGATAATGAGCTAGATTCGTTATATTTTATATTTAGTACATAGTACAAGGCAACATTTTCTCAACGGCCATCACTAAACACGGATTCCCTTCTGAACTAACCAGCTGCTTCTCAACGAATATATGGAAAATAAAATTTGTGTCATCTTCTGTTAATGCTGTAAAAGTAATATTCTTAAATATATTAAAATGTTAATAGATAATTTTTTGCATACGAATGGCTTCTATCCAAGGTGTAGCAACCGGTAGAGAAATTTTGTCGGGGTTATGAATTATGATCCATCTAAAAAATTAAATAATTCTGATTCAGCTATTTGAATTCATCGAATTATGTAAATAAAGTTCTACTTCGTAAAAGGTTAGGAGATCATTAAAATATTTAAACATAAATTTGATACTTTGTAAATCAGACATTGAGCTATCAACAAAAAATTCTTTAAATTCTTTGAATGTGTTATTATTTAGATTCTTGAAACACTCATGTATTTTCGATTTTAGGTCATTAAAATAATCCGAAAAATCTGTAACTTGCTTTTCCATAAGCTTATTAAAATGTTCGTAGAGACAATTTTTGTTAAAAATGGAAGGCCAATTATTTATAATGTCAATTATCGACGGTATTGGGCACTGGTTGTTTAAAAAAAGTCTTATTTCGGTATAGCAGTTTAACATTTCCGCGGCAATTTCCTTCTTTAGAACAGGTGTTATGGTACATTTATTTTTCATTGA
This sequence comes from Tipula vernalis, assembly GCA_958295665.1. Lineage (NCBI taxonomy): Eukaryota > Metazoa > Arthropoda > Insecta > Diptera > Tipulidae > Tipula > Tipula vernalis. The sequence continues at coordinate 275,437,918 of OY282560.1, read as the reverse complement.
AGACAGCTACTTTTTTTCAATAGTTTCAATAGTTTGACTGTCGTATGTACTTGGCTGCCAGTTTTTGCAAGATGAGCATAAACAAGAAACTGTTTTTTTTTGCAGCGGTATTTTCGGTTTTAAATTGGATGGATTTAAATTTTTATTCAAATAATTGTTGTAGTTGATCATCATGTTCGCCAACCATGTGCTATCGGTGGATATAAATAAATTTGAAGTGCTGCTAGATTGACTATAACGGCTGTACGGGTATATCATTCCAATTTCGTCGTTATGTACATATTTAAATTTAGTTACTGAAATAACTTTCGAATTTTTACGCAGTTCTAAAACAATAATTCTTATAAACGTATTTATGTGTTCGCCTAATCTTTCTTGGCTGTTTAGAATTGCTAAGATGTACGAAGGTAAAATTTTTTCATATTGCAAATTATTGAAATTTATGATTTTTGTGACGTCTAAACTTGGAAGTAAACTATTTGAATCCGGGATTGTTTTATGGATATAGGTGTCTGGTATGCTATATTCCACAATTTAACTTTATTTATTTAGAGGACTAGACTTAAGAGATATATATATATATCCGTGTCAAGCACTGAATATGGCTTGTAACTATTCATTAACACAACATATATTTTATATGGTTTTTATTTTTTACATTTTTTATTTAGAAACACTTATTAATAAATACATATATATTTTCTATATTTACAGATTATATTTAAATATGATTTATTTTTAATTTGCATAATCATTTTTATTGCAAAGAAAATTAAATAGAATAATATTTAGTTGTTCGTTTCTTTTTTGATCTTTTTGTAACTGACCAACTATATTTTTTTTAAACCCAATTTTTTTAACAAATAAAAACAAAAACTCCCAGAAAAACATTTATTTCTCAGGCACACCGAGAACCAGCAGTTTTCACTCTTCCATAATTCCTTGAGCTTCTATAATTTTGTACATATTTTGTCGCGAACAAACCATTCACCAAAAATCAGGACGCCACAATACTCCACTTCCAGTGAATTTGTGAGAATGCACGCTCCGAACAATTATCCGTAAGTCAAGTATTGATTCGTTAATTGTCCTTAAACCTGGATGGTGTTTTGATGAGACGGCCTGTTCCCGTGTACGTTGTTTCTTTAGTTGTTGGAATTTTGTCCGGTACATCGAAAGAAACTTTGCGAGTGGTGGTGTTTTTGTTGTCGGCTTATCTGTTCAAGGTTGTCTCGCCGTCCTGAGTAACGTTAGTATTTTCTAAAGGGTTCTCTGAATGACATGATTTAAGTCTATCGATTGACACCTTGTTGTGTTTGCCGTTAATTTCAATGGTAAATGTTTTTTCGTTTCTGTTTATTACTTTGTATGGTCCAGTGTATGGTGGCTCTAAGGATTTCCGTACCGCGTCAGTTTGTAAAATTTTGTTGTTTGTGGTTTGGTCAAAAAATTGTCCAGGAATTCGCAGAGTACTTCGGTAAACTAGCTCTGCTGGTGTGGTCCTCAGTTCCGTACTGTATATAGTCCGTAATCCCAATAATCAGCGGAAGTATGCTACTCCAGTCCGTTCTACCACGACACATTAGTGCAGATTTTAACGTTCGATGCCACCGTTCTATCATTCCGTTACACTTAGAATTGTAGCTTGCAGTACGCTTGTGCAGAAATCCCAATAGCATTGCTTATTCGTCAAATAAAAGAGATTCAAACTGTGCGCCTTGGTCAGTCACGATGGAATCAGGAACGCCGTATCTGGTTATCCAGACTGAATACACAGCAAATGCGACCGAAGCAGCAGTAATGTCCGGAACTGGAATCGCCTCAGCCCAACGTGTATAACGATCTATTAACGTCACAAAATAACGCTTGTTTCCAGAAATTTGTAATGGACCAATGATATCTAGATTAATTTCAGAAAAGCGTTGCGATGCAACTACAAATGTACCGAGAGGAGAATGTGTATGCCTTGAAACTTTTGATTTTTGACATGGTATACAGTTTTGAGCCATTATTTTTGAATCTTTTGCGATGTTGGGCCATGTAACATTTTTAGTTAATAGTTTCACTGAAGCTCGTATGCCCGGATGTGATAAATTATGTAACGATTCAAAAACAATTTTCCGAAAACTTAGCGGAATAAAACACATCACAACAAATAGTTTTGTTTGAGTTGAATTTTAGGGGAATTTGCTTAAGAATGAGTGAAGTGTTTGAATTATTATTCAGCAGTTCTCGTAATTCATCATCATTGGTTTGAGCGTCCGCAATTGCTATATAATCAATACATTCTGGAAATGAAATTTGATTAATACGTGAGAGGGTATCTGCTACGACGTTATTTACGCCGGAGATGTGTTGTATATCGGTAGTAAATTGGCCGATGAAATCAAGATGTCGAAATTGTCGCGGTGATGCTTTTTCTGGATTTTGTTTAAACGCGTAAATTAACGGTTTATGATCCGTGTACAGTGTGAACTCACGACCTTCTAACAAATATTTGAAGTGCTTGATGCCAGAATAAGCTGCAAGCAACTCTCTGTCATAAGCACTGTACCGTTGTTGTGTTTCGTTCAGTCGTACTGAAACTTAAGTGGTTGCCAAGCACCTGCAACATACTGCTGGACCACAGCCCCAATCGCTGTATCCGATGCATCGACCATAATAGCTAACCTAGCTGTGGATGAGGGATGTGCAAGTAACGTCGCTTGACATAGCTTATCCTTACAATTATCGAAAGCTTGTATTGAAGTCTCTGACCATTTAATCGGAGTTTTACTGTTTTTCTTGTAATTTTTCAAGAAGTCGTTCAATCAAATTTGGTCTGCGTTTGGAATGAAACGCCTGTAAAAATTAATCATACCCAAAAATCTTTTGAGATGATTAACTGTAGTTGGACGTTCATAATTTTTTACTATATTTCGATTCTTTCCTGCGTGGGTGAAATGCCTTGTTCATTAATCGTAGGCCCTAGGAAGGTAATCTCGTGTAAAACAAAAACACATTTATCTGGATTATTGATCAAACCATGTTCCGAGAATTTTTGTAAGACAACATTTAGATGTTCCAAATGTTCATCGAAAGATTTTTAAGCGATTAAGACATCGTCCAAATAGACAAAGCAAAAATTGAGGCCTGACAATATTGAATGCATCAATCTTTGAAAAGTTTGTGCTGCATTTCTAAGGCCAAATGTCATTTTAGTGAACTCGAATAAACCAAAGGGTGTCGTAATGGCAGTTTTTGGAATATTGAAAGGTTCGTTCGGAATTTGATGATACGCTTGAACAAGGTCTAGGAACGTAAATATTGTGCACCCTTCAAGCTGATACGAAAAGTCTTGAAGGTGTGGTATCGGATATCTGTCTGGAACCGTGATATTGTTCAACGCCCTGTAATCGCCACATGGTCTCCAGGTACCATTTTTCCCTTACTAATGTACTGGACTCGACCAAGCACTGCTACTGGGACGACAAATGCCCTGTGACATTAACTGTTCGAATTCTTGTTTTGCGATTTTTAATTTGTCCGGTGCTAGTCTCCGCGTTTTGCAAGCTGTTGGTGGTCCTATTGTCTCTAAACGGTGTGTTATTGAATGTTTGTCTAAATTCTTACTTAAGGCGACATTTGAAATTTTATGAAATTTGGAAAGTAGATTTTGAATTTTGGGGTGCAACCGTGACTTGTCCAACAATTATAGAGCTTGTTCTGCATCGTTGGTTATGGAACCTTTGACAAACAAGGAGGTTAATGGGTCAATTACCCTCTGTCCTTGGATGTCAACTAACAACCCGGCATGCTTCAGAAAATCTGAGCCTATCATTGGAATGGTCACATCCGATATAATGAACTCCGACATAAATTCCCTACGTAATCCAATGTCCAATTTTAATAATTTATTGCCGAAAGCTTTGACCGGTGTCCGATTGGCTGCGAATAAATTTGTTGTATTTGTCAAAAGGTTGTTTCTGTAAAATTTGGCTAGTAGTACCGAAATGTCGGCGCCCGTGTCAATTAAGAAGTTTAATTTTGAACGCGTGTCAAAAATGAGCAATCGACTGATGTTGTTTCCATCAATGGCCGCCGTTGCCTGTTGATGGGAACTTAAAAATCCTTTATCTGTTCCGGATTTTTTGGTGCGTCGTAATATTTGCAACCGTGAACACATTTTCTTGCATCACTACCATACTTATTATGGTAGTAACATTGTTCAAATTTGGGATTAATTTTATTTTGCGAAGCCGAACGAGACCGTTGTTTCTGACTATAACCTGAATTACTGTTTGATCGAGACCGTGTATTTTTGAACGAGACACATAGTTCCGACGAAATCATGTTTGTTAATTTATCTATTCTTTTGTCAGTTTCTGATTTTTCAGTGCCGGAGGAAGTTTTTGTGTTTAAATTTGTTGGCACAGAGTATGTCGAAATTTTGTTGATCTGAGAGGTGTTCGATTGAGTAAGCGTTTCCACCAGATTGTCTGCCCGCGTTACCAGTGTATTTAACTCAATGTCGTTTTAGAATGTAGTTAGTATGAGCTGTACTTGGGGTAGAAGTCTCTTCATCCACAACTGCCTGAGTGTTCCCTCGTCAAAAGCTGCTCCAGCGTTGAGACGGAACTTGTTCAGTAGCTGTGATGGCTTCTGATCCCCCAAAGTAAGCCCGTGCAACAAGTTATTTAATTTTGATCGTTCGGATTCGCCTAATGTCCTTATAACTTCATTTTTAAAAATGGTGTAAGGATTTGGTTCTTTATCTCGCAAGATCAGGCCTACAAATGTCTCGTGGTGCCTTGAATCCAAAGCTGCGACGGCGTGGCTATATCTGGTCTTTTCAGCTCTTATTCCCGATAGCTCAAAAGTTTGCTCCAGTATGTTAAACCATACAGCTGGATTTTGCGTGTGCAACACTTGTGGTGGCTTAAAGGTGATGTGTCCTATCTGGTTGTGTGGTATTACGGCGGCTTGTGATGTGTTGGGCAATGTAACTCCTGCCGCTGAACTACTGGGAGCTGCTTCAAGTAATCTCAGTCGTAGCTGTTCGTTGACGTACAGTTGTAGTCGGTCAGCCGTTCATGTTACTGCTGGAGGTGAATCCTCAGATGTATTCATCTGAAGCGGAGTACTCTCCGCGTCGTCTGACATGATGTTTACTCACTTAATTTACTCACTTACGGTTCTTAGTACTCATAAAAAAAAATATACCGATAACCGAAATGGGCTGTTTACTTTATTCCAATCTGAGCACCTACCGCTGGTGGAAGCTATGTCCTCAGATTAAAATAAAAGATTTGGCACGCAACAAAAAGATAAAAGCGAAAAAATTTGTATTGACCCCCTGGTGAATGGTTTGCCCGTAGTGAATCGAAAAAATGAAATTGATTTACAATATTTTATACAGAAATAAAATGCCGAAATATTTTTGTTTGTTTTTTGTATTAATTTTGAAAAAAAAAAAAAAAAAAAAAAAGGAATCTGAAGAAAACAGGTAAAGGCGTGTACTTACGATTTTTTCCTCGGTATGCCTGGGTTCTCTGGTCGTAAAAAACCGTTCTGTATTCCTCCCTGAGCGCCTACGTCTGATGGGAGCTATGTCCTCAGGTTGGAATACAATTTAAAACAAAAATGTTTGATCACGAACTAAAACTAGAGCCGCAACTGAGGTTCCAGTGTCTCCACTTGGTATTGCTGGGGTTGATGTTTGTTTGTCCTTTTTAAATTTTATGCCGTTGCCTGCTTTCACTGTTGTTGGCTTTATTTTCGCAAAGAAAATGCACAACAAAGGATATTCTGTGGCCTATACTATATGTAGTCCGCGATATTAAGCGATCGTTTTCCGCGGTGGTGCGGTTCAGCAAATATGTTTGCCAAGATGGTTTAGGTGTTTCATTTTTATAACACCTTTTGTGTTATTTATGCCCCTCAGATCACGTCGGGGTCACCACTTTATGGATATGGGTGTCTGGTATGCTATATTCCACAATTTAACTTTATTTATTTAGAGGGGTGCACAAAACTTAAGAGATCATATATATATATATATATATATATATATATATATATATATATATATATATATATATATATATATATATATATATATATATATATATATATATATATATATATATCCGTATCATGCACTGAATATGGCTTGTAACTATTCATTAACACAACATATATTTTATATGGTTTTTATTTTTTACATTTTTTATTTAGAAACACTTATTAATTACATATATATTTTCTATTTATATTTAAATATGATTTATTTTTAATTTGCATATTTACACAATATATTAATCATTTTTATTGCAAAGAAAATTAAATAGAATAATATTTAGTTGTTCATTTCTTTTTTGATCTTTTTGTAACTGACCAACTATATTTTTTTTAAACCCAATTTTTTTTACAAATAAAAACAAAAACTCCCAGAAAAACATTTATTTCCCAGACACACCGAGATCCAGCAGTTTTCACTCTTCCATAATTCCTTGAGCTTCTATAATTTTGTACATATTTTATCGCGAACAAACCATTCACCAAAAATCAGGACGCCACAGTTTCACGAACATCATGATTTTTCTGTTGGTACCAAGCCACTGAGATATCATGACCCGTAGGAAGAGAAAAATTCATGATGTCCCGATATTTCAATGCTTATTTATACATAATTTTATAACTTTGATCAAACGTTTTTGTGTATCATCTGTTTTTAAAATCTCATAAATCGTTGGCTCGCAACAAATCAGCTTTTTAACGTTTCTTAGGGAATGTAAATTTTAAACAGCTTCGGGCTCATCTGTGAATGTTAAAATACAAATTAAGAGAATAATAAAATAATGAATACCACTATTAGTACCTGCAGCAATCGACTGAAGGGAAAGATAGTGTCTATTGCTATAGGTGTATACCTTAAGGAAGTACTGTATTTCATCATGTGTAAGTTAGTTATAGGATAATTTATAAAGTCAGTTTCAGATTCGAACACTACGAGTTTGGAGTTCTAGACCATTTTGCATAATTTTCTATAAAAAAGTATATCGTTATGCTGAATAACTTAAAAAAAATTCGTTTATTTTTAAAATTGTTATTTCAGAATCTGTAAAAGATACCATAATGCAATCGTTTGCAGAGAACTGTAGATCACCGTATTTAATTTTTTTTTGGCACAATTTTAAATTTTTCTGGTATATTAAAATTATACATCAAACGTTCTAAAGGTAAACTTTTAAATGGAGTTACTGACTGGTTAACCCTTCTTCCATTTAAACTAGACTGGTATGTTTGATATAAATAAGATAATGTTATTTCAACATGAACATAGTTTTTACGTGTTTCGCCGCATTTTTAAAATATTGATGTTTGCTTTCTGTACGTAAGGTGCACAGTTTTGAAATTCCCTCACCCGACCTCTGATCCTATGTCTGACAACGAAATCTATGGAGTTCGTTACAAACTCTACTTAAACCACAATACCACAAATTCTCGATGACCAATTTTAAATTTACCTTTTTGTAAAAGAAGAGTGGCGTTTCAAGTGAAAAAAAGATACAAAACTCGAAAGATATATGTATGTTTGAATTTGAAGGCATCTAAAAATCATCAAAAAAAAAAAAAAATTATGAAGATTTGTTTGTTTTCGAAGAAATAAACTTAACATCAAGGTACTTCAAAAAAAATCTCTGTGTATTTTTTGCAGGCTGCATTCTTATATCCATACAAATTAGAGATTGTAAAAAGCTAAATACGTTTTCGTTTTTTATGCTGGTTCTTGGAAAACGAAGCCAAAACGAGAAAATTTTGTTATATCACATTTAATACATATTATCACGTATTAATTTGAAGAAGAGGCTTAACGTTTTGAAACACATATGGTATGTACATACATAGATGGTTTGTTATTTTTTGCTAAACTTTGAATTGTTTGTCGAAAATCCTAAAATTCTTTAGCATTGTTATACAAAGAATAAAATTATTTACATTGATGGTTTTGTTGACGAAAAATTGAAACCAATAGTTAAAGTAGTAGTTAATCCAATAAACGCTAGCTTGGTGGCAGATAATAAAACCCTGAGGTTTTAAGTGAAATATTTTTGATGCATATTATCATTATCACAAACAAAATGAATTACTCTCCTATATGCACAACAGTGCAAGCACCATTAAATTGTACAATATACCAAGTAAAAACGTTTAATCCATTACCATACAATGGGGATCAGTAATACTTCTGGGCCCAGATTCAATCAAGTATTGCCATTAAAACTGCTCATTATTTCTAGACAGGGTGCAGAAAGTATTTGCTCAAAACTTTTTTTATCAAAATGGCTAAAATAAAACACATTTACAAAATAATTCAATTCTGTTTACAATTTATTGCAATCCCATCAACAATTTAATAACAATTAAAAATAATAAATAAAATTAGGAAATCAAAAATTTATTAAATTACGGATTCGACATTAGCTTGATAAGACCATTACCAAGTAAAATCGTTTAAACCATTACCATACGATGGGGATCAGGAATATTTCTGGGCCGAGATTTAATATTGGCCCATAGATGTCTCTGATGCTCATCGTATAGTAATGGTTTAAACGATTTTACTTGGTAATGGTCTTATCAAGCTAAACAGTATTTGCTCAAACGATTTATCAATTTTTTTTGCAAAACAAAAAACCTGTCTTGTACTATGTTCATGTTGTAACCCTAAACGTAATTCGATTGTTCTCGAAAAAAAATTTTCCTTTGTTTTTGTCTAACTTATACAGAAAAATGTGTTTACTAAATACTGCTAAATAAATCGAAAATTTTTATTGATATTGGTATCGAATAATTTATTTTAAAATATATTCTGACTAGCTAAATGAAATGTTGTAATTTGTATAACTAAATTTGTATAACTTAAAGTTCTCCATTTTATGGGATCACAAAAATAGGCTGTTTTCTTATAAGAATGCCGAAAACACGTGAATTAACAATTGCAGAACGTGCAACAATTGTTACATTACATAAAGAAGGGTATGTAACCAGAGAAATCTCGAATACACAGATTTCGCGATGACAGTTATATTGAAACAATGAGCAAACGAAATAGACGTCTTACAGCCACTGAAATACTTGCTAGTGTCAACAAAATTCTTCCGAAACCAATTAGTAAAACCACCGTAAGAGATCGATTTAGACAAGCTGGTTCATTGAGAGTGTGTGGCGGTCTAAAAACCATTGCTTAGAAACGTAAATAAGCAAAAATGTTTACAATGGGCCAAGCAACATATAAAATGATCAATTCGGGACTGGAAATAGACACTTTGGTCTTATGAATCTAAATTGGTTGTGTTGGGGTCCAACCGAAAAACATATATTCGAAGACATCCTGCAGAAAAGCTAATAGAATGATTGTTTGTCACCATCGATGCAACATAGGGGAGATTCGGTAATGGTGTACCGGTGTTGTAGGTAATTTGATTCAAATTAATGAAAAATGGGCAAATTTTGATAATAATTCCAAACTTACGTCCAAACTATGTACGAGCTATTTAGATGAACAGCATAGGCGAAGAAAAGTTTAATGAAATGGCCCCACAATCTCCGAACCTTAACCCGATCGAGTTGTTGTGGGATCACCTTGACCGTGAAGTAAGAAAAACTTCTCCAACATCGTCAAAAAAATTGTTTGAGAAGCTGCAAAATGTTTGGAAAAATATTGGAACCAAAACATTAGATAAACTAATAAATCGGATGCCAAAACCCTGTTCGGCAATAATTAAAAGGAAAAGCGGTCATTTCTAATTGTTATTAAATTGTTGACGGGATCGCAAAAAATTTTAAACATAATTGAATTATTTTGTAAATGTGTTTTATTTTAGCCATTTTGATAAAAAAAGGTTAGAGCAAATACTTTCCGCACCCCAGTGTAGAAATAACGAGCAGTTTTAATGAAAATAATTGATTGAATCTCAGCCCAGAAATGTTCCTGATCCCCATCGTATAGTAATGGGCTAAAGGTTTGAACTTGGCAATAAATTTAATAAGCTAGTGATACATACTAATATGTTGCAATTTGGTGAAAGTCAGCATTGTCACCATTGTATTGTAACAGGGGCTGGAAATATATGTTGGTGTTGAACCTTGTATAACCAATAGGTGTTTTATAATAATGAGATAATAACTGGTGTATTTCTGCAGATTATTATTGGAACGGAATCGTACAACTCTAAATGAATATTTTATTTAAATTATGAAATAAGCTACATCTTAATAACTTTTGAAGTTTAATTGTTACCAAATAATTTTTTTCATGCTAAAGTCCCAATTTCAATCAAAGTTTGTCAGTAAAAATAACTTAAGATAAAAATATAAAATCGGTGGTTGTGTGAACGAGACACAACGGAGTCAGTCAAGATTTTACTTACAAAAAATGTGTGTCTGTGTTAGTGCACTAAGACCGAAATTTAAAAAAAGTATCAAATCGAGAACTTTTTATGGCAGTCCAACTACCGATGAAAAATATTTCTCGCACATACTGATAATTTTATTGTTTGGCTTTTTTATGAGAAAGATTTTTTTAATTTTGTATTTTATGACGGAAATAAATTGAATAAAATAATTCTGATATGAGTATTAATAATAATTAATTTTTTAGATTATTTTGAAACGTGAAAATAATCCAACTATTACTAATATTTAATTTGTTTAATAATTCTTGGTTATGTTTTTCTTTGCTGTCAAAACACTGAAGCCGATTTAAAAGTTTGACATTCTTATGGTAAAGTGACATTAATGTCATAATTTTTCTGTGCCGATCGAATGAACCAAGTCTGATAAAAAAAAACTGTGAACATAATTTGTGATAATATACTTCAAAAAATTTCAAATAATTATATAGCTAGCGTTTTAGCTTTTAATTGTTAATGAATATAAAATTAGAAGCAATTTTACCCATTGCGGGTAAGTTTGCAAGAGATTATGTGTGGATTTAATGTAACTATGTAAATTTTGTTTGATGACGGGAATATTGGTTTTGAACCAATCTTTTTTTTGTTTAATTTCGCCGGTTACATTTTTCTAATAAAACCACCATCAGTCGCCAATATAGATTTATAATTTTTTTTAATTTCATGTGGCAAGAAAGTTATAATTTTGTCAAATGAGCTGTATAACCCGCCGTCAACCTCGAGAGGGGATGGTCAGAATGTGTTCACGTATTTCGCAAACTTTGAAAACACATGGAGTGATCACAGCAATATAAAAACAGGTATGCGTATAAAATGGTTAATTTTTAGTTTAAATTTTATAAAACGTTTTTATTACTTTAAAACTGGATACTGAACCGGAGCTTGATGTGAACTACGAAACGGCCACATCAACACCTATGGGGAATCTGGAGCCCTGCAGCGGTATGATATAATTTTATTTAATTGCTTAATAAAACAATAAAATGATTTTGTTGGTTTTTTAGCTTAATTTATTTTTAAATGTAATTAATTAATTTTATTTTTCAGAAACTATTATTGAAGCGGTGCGGTCCTCACCACCGCTATGGAACATAAGGGACAGCAATTACAAAAATAGAACCATCCGAAGTCTATTGTGGGAAGAAGTGACCAAAGAATCGCGTAAGTAATTGCCTGGGTATTATATATTCCCATACTTTCTGATTTTACTATATTTAATAAAGCAAAGATTTGAACCATAAGTGGTTATAAGTAATTGAGGTGGTCGATTGGAAAGCTACTAATAACTCCAATTTTATAATTTGACGGATAGCAAAACCTAAAATAGGACAATGAAATTAATTCAACTTTAACAAAATTTTCCAAGAATACGAGTTTTGTCGAGCCGGATTTTAAGGTTCTGAATGCCTGTCGATATCTCAGTCACTCTGGCGACCGGCAGCACCAATATCACACCAAATAAAATTGTAGTCGTGATCACTGATGGCCATTAAAACTATTGAGGGATTTTTTTTGTAGTTAAAAAACTCTGATCCTGAATTAACTGGTGCCTTTAAAAAACATAAAATAAATAATTTTTAAAATATCAAATGATAATTGAAATGTGTAAAATGTTAAAATATGTTACTTACATGTTTGCCGTCAATGGCTCCAATGCAATTGGGAAAATTTCACCTGCCGTCAAAGCCTTCTGCGATCTTTTTGAAGTATTCTGCCATCAGCTCGGAAAATACCTTAGCTTTTAGAACCGCGGTGATTGCCTTTGTTGTTTCACTCACGATTGATAAGCTGGTTTGAGACACACCCGTTGCAAGATATCTAGTAAATAAAATAAAATATTATATTCATATATGTACGAGTATGCGACTCTACGTTTTTTTTCTCCGATTTTTTCTTAAAAATGCCATCATGCAATAACGCGATAATTAGTATTTATCGTTTTATTGCACGTATATTGAGTGGATTTATTTTACAACGACTAGGGTTTTAATGACATTTGCATTGAAATGTTTCATTGAAAACAGCTTTTTATAGACAGCAATTACTTAATTTATTAATATGACAGACTTTTCGAGTTTTTAGTCATCATCAGTGTCTTAATATCTTAGAGACAAAAATGTTGTTGTAATTAAGTAATTGCTGTCTATACAAAGCTGTGTTTTCAATGAAAAATAACTAAAAACAGACAGTTCAAGAACCGTACTGAGACAAATTTGGCATATCGACTATTTTCGATTTAACGCCAAAATCCCGTCAGTCCATGAAAACCACTGTATATATATATATATATATATATATATATATATATATATATATATATATATATATATATATACATATATATATATATATATATATATATATATATATATATATATATATATATATATATATATATATATATATATATATATATATATATATATATATATATATATATATATATATATATATATATATATATATATGTATACAGTGGGTTATATATATATATATATATATATATATATATATATATATATACATATATATATATATATATATATATATATATATATATATAAATATATAATTGTACCAAAGTAAAATTGTTTTAAAATTTTGATTTGAAATAAGTTACAGCTGATAAGGCATTATTCAAAATTGTTTTTTTTTTTTTTTTTTTTTTTAATCTATGCAATCTTTTTCTGGGGCTCAAGGCACTCCCAACTCTTTCGCAGTTAATTTTACCGTCCTACTTTACGCAGTAGTAGCCAAATCGAGGACGTACGGCTATAGACCCGCTTTGTATAAACCACCTGCACATTGCATTGCTTCATGCCAACCTATAGTGCTGATATGAAAGGTGGGTCGGCCCATGGATTCTCATCACCGATCGTAATCGGATGATGAAAAATCCCTTTTGCATCCCGCCCCTATCGGGATTCGAACCCGGTACCTCCCGATCCAAACGCCGCAGCTTTAACCACTGCGCCGTTTGCTCGGTCAAAATTGTTCACATTAAAAATTAAGACAAAAAAAAAAATTAATTTGAAATTTGAGATAAAATCAGAGGCAGTATTCGCATTTTTGATACTCTTATCTGTATAGATAGTATCAAATTAACTCAATTATCGCGAGGCACAACAACTATTTTTTGGTATAATTTTTAATGTGCAATTGAGCATAAACAATTTTTAATATTGCCTCATCAGCTGTACATTTCCCTAGGATAAAAATAAAATTGTATTGATCAAAATTTTTCGAGATTTCCGTTAATTTTTATATATACACGTTCGCACTTACCTCAATGTCACCGCCAATCTTAAAGTAGGGCTCAGCAGTTCCCTCAGCACGGTTTGTTTTTCAATTAACGGTTTAATCAATCCCAGCAATTCCTCAAAATTTCCAGTTCAGTTACGCTCCAAATAATATGGACGTACCCAATATTTCTTTTTTTTTGCATTATGTATTCGTCAGCATCGTCTTCGCTGCTACTGAACTTGATATCCAATGAATTCATTGTAACATATCACACACAAAACACACAACGCAAAATCAAAATACGAAAAATTATTCGGTTCACTCATCAGGTAACTCGTCAGTAATATATCACTTTTTACTCACAAAACACATACAAAATACTAAAACTTATTCGATACAATAATTTAATACAATTCGATACAATTTTGATTAGTTTGTCACTCTGATCGATTATTTTTTTTTTTGTCTTCTTTCAACTTCAAGTAAGCTCAGTCAATTTTTCACAGTGGAATTGGGACTTAATACTAACATGTACTAATCAAATTTCGGGAAGAGGTTCATTTTTTCAAACAATTCACTTATTTTTACGGGCTACGTAGATGGATTTTAGCAAGGAAACACACCAAAATTAAAAAAGCCTTTTCGGAATGATTTTTCTGGCTAACTTCACACACATAACTAATTCCATTAAATTTTTTCAATATCATAGTAAGCACATACGATCAACCAACGAAGTAAAGCAATAAGCGAATGGGCTTTCTTTAATAGAATCGCATTATAAACCAGCTCATAATACGAGACCATTTTTAGACGTGGCCTTTCTGTTGCAAAAATATGATATTTTTTACACCTATATGTAAAATGAGTAGAAGAAAGCGGGCTCAATGCACAGACAGTTGTAGAGAGGAATTATCGGGATATTTTTTCGGGAAAGTTTTTCAAGCCTACGAAGGATCAATGCGACAATTAATTGCACACGTTACGAAAATATGAACGCTGCCGAAAAAAAACATTTCTAAAATGAAATCGAAGAACACACTAGGTTAGGTTAGGTTAGGTTGGAGTGGCTGCTTACGCACACTTAGACCGGTGACGGTCCATTGTGATACCACAGGATGTATCCCCTTTTACCCCTATTGGAACCATTTCGAGCTACTTATGTAGCGTAAGACGTCCCGCACTTTACTGTTTTTGAGATCCGAGAGGCAGTCCATCTTGAACTTACCTAAGTGTTTGTGCCTTCTGAGAGCCAATGCTGGACACGAGCAAAGGAAGTGGACCAACGTCTCTTCCTCTTCTTCGTCCAAGCAGCTTCTGCAGAAGTCATTAGCCTCTAGACCCAGCCTTCTTGCGTGTTCTCCAAAAAGGCAGTGTCCCGTGAGAATTCCCACGACCGTTCTTAATTCACGTCTGCGTAAGGATATTAATGCCCTAGTGCGCCCAAGTCCAGTTTGGCCAAACTTGTCTTGCAACTCTACAGGTGAGGGTGTTAGACCACCTTTCCCCCGCTGAGGATAGCACCTGCTTTCCAAGTGCTTGTCTCAGCGTTGTAATAGGCCTCCCCAGACTTGCCCTTTCCGGTTGCAGCTGGAGAGTCGTACCATGCCTAGCAAGTTCATCTGCCCTGCAGTTCCCCATGACGCCCGAGTGACCTGGGACCCAGACTACCTGGATATTGAAATGCTCACACATCTCATTTAGAGATGAGTGACAACTCAACCCCACCCGTGACGCCAAAGACACCGATCCTAACGACCGGATCGCCGCTTGACTGTCCACATAGATTGTGATATCGCCTGAGGATAGCAAACGTCATGACCTCCTCAATCGCTACGACTTCAGCTTGGTACACGCTGCAGTAATCAGGGAGACGAATAGAAATGTTTACATTTAATTTGTCACAGAATACTCCAGCTCCTACTTTGCCGTCTAGCTTGGAGCCATCTGTGAAGAATTACAACGCTTTGGTTTCCGATAACGGTCCATCCCTCCAGGATTCCCTTGAAGGGAAGGAGGTCCGAAATCGCTTCTCGAAGCGTAGAGTAGGTTTAATGTAGTCAAGATTCGCCAGCTCATCCTTCAACGATCTAACAATAGTGGAGTGTCCTATACTAAGACACCTTTACTGAGAGACGGCTGCAAGTCGTACAGCCGTATTTGCCGCCATCTGTTTGCCAAAAATGTCGACCGGAAGAAGGTGCAAAATAACCTCTAAGGCACTTGTCGGTGTCGACCTCAATGCCCCGCTAACAAGCATACAGGCCGTTCTTTGCACTTTCTCAATCTTACATTTATAAGTAACCTTGTCCAGAGCTGGCCACCAAACACCCACCCCGTACATGAGTACAGGTCTCACTACGGCGGTGTAGAGCCAGTGTACCAGCTCCGGTTTCAGACCCCATCTATGACCAATGGCGTTTCTACAGGAGTACAAAGCAATAGTAGCTTTGTTTATTCTCTCCAACATGTTGGGATTCCAATTAAGCTTACTGTCCAAGATAATGCCCAGATATCTAGCTCTGTCAGTAAAAGCAAGTCTCGTGCCATTTAAGGTAGGAGGGACAACTACCAGGACTTTGTATTTCTTAGTGAAGAGTACCAGCTCTGTCTTGGACGGGTTAATACCAAGTCCACATTTGCCAGCCCATTTCGTAACGATGGTAAGCGCATTCTGCAATACGTCTACAATCGTGCCCAGGAATTTCCCGGTAACAGCTAAAGCTACGTCATCTGCGTACGCGATAACTTCAATACCCTCTCTCTCCAATTCAAGTAGTCACCCGTTTACCACTATGTTCCAGAGAAGAGGAGACAGATCCCCCCCCCTGCGGGGTTCCCCTAGTTACTCGCCTCTTGATGGTGGAGTCCCCCAACTTCGAGCTAACAATCCTGCTTCCCAGCATATAATTGATTAACCCTATCAGAGGAACGTCCACCTCCAAAAATGACAATCCCTCCTTGATTGCCTCCGCTTTCACATTATTAAAGGCGCCTTCTATATCCAGGAAAGCCACCAAACAGAATTCCTTCGAACTAATCGATTTCCCAATCGTACACACCAAGGCGTGCAGAGCAGTGTCCACAGATCTACCTTTAGTGTACGCATGCTGAGATGATGCCCACTTCCTCGCACCTTTTTTATCTCTGATGTATACATCCATCAGCCTTTCCAAGGTTTTCAAAAGAAAGGATGATAGAGTTATTGGTCTTAGGTCCCTAGGATAGACATGTGAGCTTTTCCCCGCTTTCGGTATAAACACCACATTGACCTCCGTCCAGTACCTAGGAATATAGCCCAGCTTCAAACACCCTTTGAATATAGCTTCCAGGTAGGGAAGAATAATTACTGAGTTGTTTTGAAGTTCCGCTGGTATAATTTGATCCGGACCAGCCGATTTAAATGGTTTAAAACCCCTCAGTGCCCATAGGATCCGTTTTCTGGTTACGATATCCTCTGACAGTGACTCCTGATGATTGCTACGCACCAACAGGTCTTCAAAGCTCCTTGGGAAGTGTGTCTCGAAGAGAAGCTCCAGAGACTCTCCAGTAGAAGCTGTCCAAGATCCGTCCGGTTTTATCAAAAAACTGGGACTAGATGTACTTTTGGAAAGAATCTTTCTAAGACGGGAAGTTTCGGATACCCCTTCCATTTTATCACAGAAGATTCTCCAAGACCTCCTTTGTGCCTTTCTTAGTTCTTTCTTATAAATTCCGAGTTTCTCCTTATAGGAGTCCCAATCCTGAGCCTCTCTTGTATTTTTGGCTCTAATAAAGGCTGTCCTACAAGCCTTCCGATAGGCTCCCAGTTCCCTGGACCACCATACCGGTTTTTGCCTACCCTTAGGCTTAGCCAGTGGGCAGGCAGCACGAAAGGATCTGTTGCATGCGCTAGTAACGCTAGTCACCATGTCCTCCAGCTCCCCAACGGTCGTCGGGGGCTCCATAGCCCTCGTCGGTAACATTTCCTCCAATAATTCCCCATCTTTTCTCCAGTTGGTCCTTCTAGGGTTCCTGAAGGCTTCCCGGGTAGCAGGGTGAATATCGAGGCTATAGGTTAAATATCGATGATCAGAAAAGGAGTGTTCCTTATCCACCCTCCAATTTTTAACCATATGAAGAATATTATTTGAGGCAAGGGTCACGTCTAGAACCTCCTGCCTGTTACTAGTAATAAATGTGGGTTCCCGCCCAATATTACACACTGAAAGGTTAGTACTCATCAAATAATCAAAAAGCGACTCACCTCTTTCATTAATGTCCGTGCTTCCCCAGATAGTGTGATGCGCATTAGCATCAACTCCCAGTACCACACCTACCTTTGATTGTTCCGCTTTACGGATTAGCTCCTCCAGGTAATCCGGCGGAACCTCCTTCTCCCGGTCCATGTAGGCTGAAACTAGCCAGAATCTACAAGTGCCTACTTCCAGGCTAACTGCAGTAGTGTCACCATTGCTGTATTGAGAGAGAAGGAAAAGATTAATATTATTTTTCCCAAGAATACAAGATCTGATCTTCCCAGACTTACTAGAGGATATAATTTTGTACCCTTTGGTTCTGAGGCCACAGATCCTGTTATTGTTAATCCAAGGTTCTTGGATTAGTATCACATCCTCACCCGGACTAGTCAGCCTGAGGAGTAGAGCTGCCGAAGCAGCCTTAGAATGGTGAAAATTAATTTGAGTTATCTTAATCATAACCATTTCACCTCTACCTACCTCTATGATAAATTCCTGCTACCGCAGGTATATTAATTCCCGGTATTTTGGGATGCGCTGGATACGCCCGTCTCGCCACCCCTCATACCCTCTGTAGAGGACTTGTCAGTGCCCCCCGTCAGGCCGGGCTGCCGACATCCTCCTCCATCGGTACACCAGCTCCTTCGCTTATGTGCCCCTCCTCATCCTTCGAGAGAGTCCTTGCCCTACCGAGGTCGCCGGATTCACTCTCCCCCCTACCCTCAGCTTCTCCCCCATGCTGCTGGTACCCTCTTCAGGCCTGGACGGGTTGCCACCATCCTCCGGTTGGCCTCCCGTACGCGCTTCCGCCCCATCATTCTTATAAACGTTGAGAGTAATTGACCCGAAACCGAAGTCAATTACTGTTAGAGATTGATCCAGTAATGCATACTAAACAAGTTCCTGAAAAGAAAAACAAAAACAACACAAAGAATCATCGCAACAAAATAAAATTACACGTAAACACTTATCTGAATTATCCCAGCTGATCATCATATCCAGCTCACCCAGCTACGATTTCGTATAAAATATTATGTCTGTGTTGATTATTAATTCACCTAAAATTATAATTATATTTAAATTTATTATTAATTAACTATAATTGCATTATATAACTTGCCTTTAACCTTATATTTCCAAAAAAATGTCTTTTGTTTACATTAAAATTTGACAGGTCTCAAAAAGAGAAATCATTATGTAGTAGATTTGACGATAACCGTGAACAAATGTTGTACCAAAACGATAGTAAAATAAGCACTTCAAAAGTTAGATGTCACTGTTAAAAAATAGTATACATAATTGAAAATTTGTAATAATCACTCTACTCTGAAAAATACTCTCAGGTGTGACTGATCAAGATATTTCATTTAATTATTCTTTATATTTTTTAATAAGTACATGGTGTTGTGATAACCATTAATTAACAAAAAACAAAATAATCAGTTTGTGAACGGAGTTTGTTATATGTATTTACTAAATATTTCATTGCAATAATAAAACAAATAAATACAGAAATACTGTTTGTCATCTAATTTTTCTTAAACATTTTTTCGTTGTGAAAACTAAAAGAAAATAAAGTAGAAAATTGTGAATTAAGTTTATTATATGTTCTTAAACATATTTAATGGTGCCGAAACCCGGGAAATAAACGAAATATTTTTGGTGGAATAACAAACAACGTGATTAACAGTAAAAATAGATAACGGGATGGATCGTACGATTAGATTGAGAAATCGCACGATAAGTCAAATCGACGCCATTTTGACTTTCGCTAAAAGAATAGATGATTCCACAACAGAGAACGCTATTCGACCACGTTTGTTGCATCTAGAAAAGCATTATGATCAATTCAACGAGCTAGAAGTTGCCCTTGCGGAGTTTCCGGACTATCAATCAATGGTTGCGACAATTGATGACCAATATTATGAAGCAAGAGCATTATTAGACGATGCATTAGTCAAGCGAACAGGTGTAGCACGATCGAAAGCTAAAACGGGTGAAGAATTAAATGAGACATTAGAAACATTTGTGGCGCAACAGAAGACGTTTTACGAAAATTTAAATACCACATCAACCGTGAAACTACCCAAAATCAATGTAGAAGCTTTTAGTGGTGACTACAAAATGTGGCCGTCATTTAGAGATCTCTATGTTAATGCGGTTCATAATCATCCACATTTAAAGGGGTCTCAAAAATTGCAACAGTTGAAAAGTTTATTGCGTGGAGAGGCAGCTGGGTTAATTCGTCACATAACCACTACCGACGACAATTATGAAGAAGCGTGGCAAAAGTTAGAAACCAGATATAATAAGCCGAAGCCAATTGTATCCAACCTTATTCAATCGTTTCTCGATCAACGCGCATGTAAAACAGCAAGCTACAAAGATCTACGTAGGCTATACGACCATTCTGATGAAATCGTGCGTGCTCTGAGAAGCATTGGTACAGAAGAAGAATCTCGTAATCCCTGGCTGATACATCTGTTGTTACAAAAGGTCGATAACGACACGAAACAGCTATGGGCCAGAGATTCTGTAGACAAGGCGCATCCTACATTTAGCGAATTTTTAGAATTTTTGAACATTCGCTGCGATACATTGGAGTCCTGTAACATCCAAGAAAGGAAAAATTATCCGGCTCAATCAACAAAGTCATTTCTAGTCGAACAATCATTGCAAACACAATCCGCACCAAGAATTAGTTGCTATGCATGCGCCGGTGATCATCTACTTTACAAGTGTCCATCATTTCGGAACAGTAGCTTAGAGGCGCGAATTAGATTAGCCAACGAACAGCGTTTATGCCATAATTGTTTTCGAAAGGGGCATATTGTTACCCAGTGTTTATCTAAGACGTCTTGTTTAATTTGTCGAAGACGACATCATTCATTGCTGCATCCACACACGGAATCTGCTTCACATTCAAAAACAGTGGCTAACGCAGCATTCATCGATCAATTCAAGTTGAATTGCCAAGCAACCAGCGATCCATTATCAACATCGAGCAAACAATCCGTTATCACACACCAATCATCACCTGATCAGACACAAACAAGTTTATCAAACGGGACAAATAATCCAAATGTAACAACCCAGTCATATATGCAGCAACAATCGATTGCTCAAACCATCTTACCTACTGCTATAATTCGGATACGGTCACGCAGTGGAGAATACATGTCAGCACGCGTTTTATTGGATTCAGGATCCCAGTCATCTTTTGTATCAGAAGCATTCGTGCAACGCCTAGGCCTATTACGTGAAAAATCTAATGTTCATATTTACGGTTTAGCAGCAGTACCTGCGGGTATCACAAAGGGCAGAACGACACTTTGCATACAATCACGTGTAAATCCTCTTTACACTATAGTCGTCAACGCCTTAATAGTAAAGTCCATCGGTGCCAAGTTACCAGACAGTCTGATTTCTGTCCCTCAACAAAATCAGTATGCTACACTTGGACTAGCAGACCCATTGTTTTATCAGCCAGGACAGGTTGATGTCCTAATTGGAATCGAATTTTTCTTTGAAATCATTGGACACAAACAGTTACACGTACCACATTTACCACCGCTGCAAGAATCGCAATTTGGTTGGTTAGTCGCTGGTAACGTTACATCAAATATCCCACAAACCAACTGCTATATATCCACTAATGAATCGAGTGGAGAATTCAATCATGACGAATTAAGCAATTTATTACGAAGATTTTGGGAAATCGAGGATTTACCAACTCGAGTACAACCAACTAGAGAGGAACAGTTTTGTGAAACGTTTTATAATAATACTACTGTAACTACAACGAGTGGTCGTGTTCAGGTGAGGTTACCTTTTAAAGAAGAACGAGAACAACTTGGTGATTCGTACAACAATGCCAAAAGACGATTATTATCAATGGAACGCAAATTTCACCAGGATCCGGAATTGAAAGCACAATATATTGATTTCATGACTGAATATATTACCATGAATCATATGACACGGCTAGCATGGTGCAATATTCCAGAGGATAACAACCAACGATATTTCATACCGCACCATGCGATCTACAAAGAAAGCACAACTACTCGGCTACGCGTAGTATTTGATGCATCCTGCAAAACCAGTACGATGAATTCTTTAAACGATGTTATGTATACCGGAACCAAATTACAAAATGATTTAGTAACGATTCTCTTACGTTTCCGAAAACATCAAATCGTATTCGTCGCCGATGTAGAAAAGATGTACCGGCAAATAATGGTACATAAGGACGATGCAAATTATCAACTAGTGCTGTGGCGAGATAATGTCCATCACGATATCCAGGTGTATCAGCTTCAAACGGTTACTTATGGGTTGAATTGTTCACCATATCTCGCTATCCGAACTCTAAAGCGAATTGCAGATGAACATTCAAATCAGTTCCCATCAGCATCGAACGCAATATCACACGATTTCTACATGGATGATTTGCTATCAGGCGCAAATTCAGACGAGGAAGCACTTCGATTAAAAGAAGAAATCACATTAATACTCGAAAAAAGAGGGCTTCACTTGCGTAAATGGCGATCCAATTCACAAATAGTTCTCGATTCATTTGATGCTAAGGACATCGAGCTTAATCCAAAATTAATTGAAGAAGAAAGCAATGCTAAAACCCTAGGCATATTGTGGAATTCACGGACAGACACATTCTCATTTAAGGTACAACTCAAGGAAATCATCACATGGACTAAACGCAAGGTATTGTCCGAAACGTCACGGGTATATGATCCTTTGGGATGGATAACTCCCGTTATTATGGTGTTTAAAATTATACTTCAAAAATTTTGGGTATTAAAACTGGATTGGGATTCCCCACTATCGAATACGTTACAAAATGAATTTGAGGCCACATATGCTCAACTTCACCATTTAAATCAAATTGAAATTCCACGGTGCTACCACAAATCCACAGTTACTAATTCGATTCAATTACATGCGTTCTGTGATGCGTCGGAAAAGGCATACGGATGTGCTGTATACGTACGCGCTAGTGATTCAAATGGAAAAATTACGACGAATTTAATATGTGCCAAGGGAAAAGTGGCACCAATAAAGCAAATCAGTTTGCCGAGATTGGAGCTATGCGGAGCTTATGTGTTGGTGAAACTAGTGAATTTTGTCAAAACGGAATTGTTTCCGGAAGATCGTGTACAAATTTTCGCCTGGACTGATTCTACGACGGTGTTGAAATGGTTGTCCGATATTCCCCGACGTTGGAAGTCTTTTATTGCCAACCGCACCTCTTACATATTAGATATTGTTCCACGACATCAATGGAGTTATGTTCCCTCAAAGCAAAATCCGGCTGATATGATAACTCGAGGTATGCCACCACAGAAAATATGCACGGAACGATTGTGGTGGAAGGGACCAGAATGGTTGGAAATGGATGATAGTTGGTGGCCAGAAGAACCACCAGAACCAGTTCCAAAATTTAACCCAGAACTATTAGAGCAAAGAACGCAAATGTTCGCAATTCAACATACGCAACAGGATCCTCTCGAACGACTATTCATGTCAAGTTCATCATTTTTTAACCTGAAAAGGATTTTGGTTTATATACTACGGTTTGGAAGAAGATCATTGATTGGCAGCAATAAAATAAATGGACTGATACAACTTGATGAATTACTGAGAGCAGAAGTAATTATTTATAAACTCGTACAGCGTCATAATTTTACTCAGGATATAGCAGAATTACGGAAAAATGGTCACGTTAGTAATACTTCCAAGTTACTGACATTAGATCCGTTTATTGATGAAAAGGATATACTTCGTGTTGGTGGTCGCTTGCGACATTCCGAATTACGATATTCGGCAAGACACCCAATCATATTACCGAAGAACCATCGCATTAATGA
Organism: Tipula vernalis; assembly: GCA_958295665.1. Lineage (NCBI taxonomy): Eukaryota > Metazoa > Arthropoda > Insecta > Diptera > Tipulidae > Tipula > Tipula vernalis. The sequence continues at coordinate 275,414,095 of OY282560.1, read as the reverse complement.
ACTAATTATAAAAGAGATACATCATGCACTACTACATGGGGGGCTTACATTAGTATTAAATACGATGAGACAACGATATTGGATGCTTGATGGTCGTCGTACCGTCAAACGGTACATCAATCACTGCGTTACTTGTATTCGACATCGTGGTACCACATTGAGGCCTAAAATGGGAAATCTACCAGTAGAACGAGTTTTGCAAACACGTCCATTTCAGAATTGTGGTATCGATTATGCTGGTCCGATTATGATTAAAACAAGTAATCGACGAAATGCTCCACTTGAGAAGGCATACTTGGCGATATTTGTATGTCTTTCCATCAAGGCAACACACCTAGAAATAGTTACAAGTATGAATACAGATTCATTTCTCGCGGCACTTAAGCGATTTGTGGCCAGACGAGGACTTCCAGACGAAATATGGTGCGATAATGGCTCCAACTTTATTGGTGGCAATCGCGAGTTAAAAGCCTTACGTAATCAGTTCCTTGGTCAGTTTGAATCTGACGATATTCTCAGTTTTTGCTTGCAGAGATCAATCCGGTTCAAGTTTATTCCACCTGGTGGTCCCAATTTCGGAGGACTGTGGGAGGCCGTCGTCAAATCCACAAAATTCCATTTAAGACGAGTGATGGCGGGTTCCAATTTCACATTCGAGGAGCTCTGTACTTTGGTGGTCCAAATTGAGTCTATCCTGAATTCTCGACCCCTATGTCGATTGAATGATACCCCAGATGAACTACAAATGCTAACACCAAGCCACTTCCTCATTGGTGAACCATTAGTGGCAATACCAGAACCAAATTTAGCGAAGGTGAGCGATAGCAGGCTCGATAAATGGCAGAATGTACAGAAACGAGTCCAGGGTTTCTGGAAATGCTGGCAGCATGATTACTTAACATCCCTGCAAAAGAAGCATAAATGGCAAAACAATAGTATAAATCTCCAACCCGATGATATTGTGTTAGTAAAAGAAAATAACTTACCACCCAATAAATGGTTACTCGGTCGGATTATACAGATGTTTCATGGTGTTGATGCCATTTGTAGAGTGGTAAAAATCAAGACCGCAAATGGGGAACTTCTTCGTCCAGTAAATAAACTAATCAGGTTTCCACTCAAAAACGTAACCACAAATTGAGGAAGTAGAATAACGTTCAATTATTATTTATCGACTCAAGTAAACACAATTGCTTTAAATTAGAAATTAGTTAAGTTCATTATTCAAATAATTCTCTTAACGTGAGGGACTACCCAAGTAGCACCAAATAACTTTATAGTTTTATAACCCGTTTCCGACGTCGGTACAACGTCACAAATTTCTATAAATTCACTTGTTTGACATCGAAATAACAATTTTTATTTTTTCGTCGGCACGACCACAATGCGACGTTATATGTTAGCAGCCGCCAGAGCGTTATTTTATATCTACTTGACAACTTTTTTTGACTATTTTCAACTATTGACCGACTAATATGTATTTTATAACCGTGTACCGATTATTTAGTTATGTTGTCGTATTATGTGGTATTTAATGACTACCTAGCAACTTTTTTGTCGTGTAAAAACCAATATCCAACCTAAATATTTTGTTGTTACCTGCACGACCACAAGATAACATTTTTTACTTATGCATACAATTTAGTGAAATAATTGACAAAAAGGATATTTTGTGACCGACATTAATACATCATCGGCAAACAACCTTGTGTCATGTCAATGTCAATTTTTATATAAATAATTTAATATAAAAAAGTTTTTCTGACTTCAACTTCTTTTATCTTCCAAAATAGGTCAATCATCATTTTTGTTATACTAAGGATTTAAGTAATAAATAATTATCAACAGTTCTATTTAATTAAAATTGAATTGTATTAATGTTTTACGTTTTTGAATTTTTAATCATATTGTTTATAATTCGCGAACCAAATACATTTGTATCCATACAGTCTCCTTTGTCTTTTTCAGGGAATTTTAAATTAACTATCTCAAGTTTTTCTTTTTTGTCGTTAAGGAATTTTTGGTGAATGCACAACGCTATTCAATATAACTTATTTGGTGTGCAAATATCTTTACAGTTGAATTCTTGAAAATTTGGTAATAAAATTAAATAAATCGTCGGGAGAATGACTAAACCGTCGTGACAGTAACTTTTTTGGAAATAAAATAACAAATTTGTAATTTTTGAGTCAAATTTGTTATAAATTGGTTATTAATCTAACTTTTTAGTGGTTTAAATTTATTTTAATACATAATATGAAGTTCGCCATTTTTAATTATACATGCATATAAAAATTTGTATTTTTTGAAAATAAAATTCTGATTTTCATACTTCTCATGACTAAATATTATTGTAATATCATTATTTTAAAGGTGGGGATTATTTCAATATGGTTTAAATTGATTTTAGAAAATTTTAGTCAACCTAAAATAAAAATATTTTTGAAATAACAGAAATATATTTTTAAAAAAGTCGAATTTATAAGGCGCATGAGTTTTTAGTTCACTGATAGGTGCACATTTACGATAAAACTTGCTTTGTTTATAAAAATATGTCGTATCTTGCCACATTTTTGGGTTATCATTATTACAGGGAATGTGAATATTACATTTACAATTATTATGAAGTAAATTTTCATAAAGTCGTAAATAATGAAATAGATGATAAAGGAAATAGACAAATAATTATTATATTTATAAGATAAAAGAAGACAACATGATTATTTATATATTTTATAAAAAATAGTTGTCCTGTCTGCTAAAATACAAACAAAATAGTGGTCAATATATCTATTTTCTGACTTGTATTCTATGGTCAATTGACAAGTCGGATAATAGTTATTACGACGTTGTTACAACCCAAAATGTATTCCCCAATAACGTTGTATCTCAGTTGTCATACCATTGTCACAACGTTGGCTAGCCGACCAGTAGTCATTTAGCCAACCACAGTACAACGTTATACCAACTCACTCGTGCTACTTGGGTATGTTAGAGATTGATCCAGTAATGCATACTAAACAAATTCCTGAAAAGAAAAACAAAAACAACACAAAGAATCATCGCAACAAAATAAAATTACACGTAAACACTTATCTGAATTATCCCAGCTGATCATCATATCCAGCTCACCCAGCTACGATTTCGTATAAAATATTATGTCTGTGTTGATTATTAATTCACCTAAAATTATAATTATATTTAAATTTATTATTAATTAACTATAATTGCATTATATAACTTGCCTTTAACCTTATATTTCCAAAAAAATGTCTTTTGTTTACATTAAAATTTGACAGGTCTCAAAAAGAGAAATCATTATGTAGTAGATTTGACGATAACCGTGAACAAATGTTGTACCAAAACGATAGTAAAATAAGCACTTCAAAAGTTAGATGTCACTGTTAAAAAATAGTATACATAATTGAAAATTTGTAATAATCACTTTACTCTGAAAAATACTCTCAGGTGTGACTGATCAAGATATTTCATTTAATTATTCTTTATATTTTTTAATAAGTACATGGTGTTGTGATAACCATTAATTAACAAAAAACAAAATAATCAGTTTGTGAACGGAGTTTGTTATATGTATTTACTAAATATTTCATTGCAATAATAAAACAAATAAATACAGAAATACTGTTTGTCATCTAATTTTTCTTAAACATTTTTTCGTTGTGAAAACTAAAAGAAAATAAAGTAGAAAATTGTGAATTAAGTTTATTATATGTTCTTAAACAATTACTCCCTTCGTTTTGTGAAGGAGGGCAAGGGACTCCTTATTTATCACCTTGATTGATAATTTCGAGCCCCCCTTGGCCTCCTCCTGCTTGACGATCTTCCAATTTCCGGCCGGAAGATTCGGGTTACTGGCCTGAATGATTTTCAAAGCCCCGCCAGGGTTAGCCGGTTCGGATGGCAGCCAGACACGTGCCCTCGGCCTGCTGGGAATTTCCTCCCGGGTAACTGCCGCAAGCTTTGCGCCTGGCCACACCTCCCCTACTTTGGCTATAGCCTTTTTGTACAGATCCACAGATCTAGAGTCCGAGCATGCAGTCATCTTCACACGCCCTTGATACCATCCCGCATCTCTGCAGGATGGGGGTGGTCCCGGATTTTCACCCAGGACCTTTAAAAAGACGAGGTTGAGTGCATTATACACCAACCTCCATTTTTCCGCCGTGATGCTCCCATCTTCTTGACTTTCGTCAATGACGGCTAGCATCAACACATGCTCCCTCAGGACCTCGCTGAACAGCTTTGTCCCTGAGCTGGAGCTCGGCTTCTTTTCAGTCACCAACTTGGCCCGCTTGCTGTTGACTACTTCCACCTCGTCCTGGGACCGCTGTCTTTTCGACATATGGTCCCTTTCCGAGCTTCCGCAGCCCACAGTGCTCCTTGCCCAAGCTACTGATCTTCTTTGCTCTACCGTAAGCTGCCCCTCGGGGGTCGCAGCCCACTTCTCGAGAATTCGGAGCGCCGAGCGGCGATTCCTGTATCGCCTTTTCGCCGGAGGAATTTCTCTCGTCCCACTCCCCTGTGCTGCGTTGGTACCACTAACTCCCGGGACTTGTGCCCTAGAGGCAACCACCTTTGTAACCTTAGAGGCCCCACCCGTCTGGTTCGAGGTACCTGCCTCCGCTGATACCGGCTTTTGAGGAGAGCCGGTGCCCTTTGTTTTTATGTTTGATCTTTCCATTGGATTCCCACGACTATCGGAGAAATAAAGGTCCGCCTGCGCAGAGATCCGTATACGCAGGTAAGGCTAATTACAACTGGAGGTCGCCAGGTATCCAGAGGGCTCCGTTAGCGACTGGGCTTTGTTAAATGGGCCCCAGCCTAGTTGACCATCAGCACGGGTCTCTTAACACCTTAATCCAGCCCATTCGGCTCGCTAGCACCCCGGCCTCCCTGCACTCCCTTCCCTCCGCCCATTCTCTCCCCCATTTACCTAATCACGTGGAGAGCCCAATCGAATGGGATCCATTCCATTCACCGGGTCACCCGTTTATAGGGTCCCCACTCATCACCCGCGAAGACTCCGGAGGTGCAGATAGGACGTGACGCCCAGTCCGCCGTGGTTATTGGTCGATGGTTTTCTGGCGCCATCTGTTCGCCTTTCCATGCTGGGCATCATAGGCACTCAGAATTTAATGAACTGAGGTTAACCACTCCCCAGTTCCCTGAGACTCTCCCACCAGATGGACTGCGGTTGGGGGCGGCTTATTTAATTCACCGCTAACCTACCTATCGATAGGTCGTCCACTATCCACCACCTGTGACCCCCCCGATAGCTGCAGTACGCCACGGGAAGAACACACTATCGAAGGCTAAAAAATATAGAAAAAGCAGCAGCTACGAAAAATCCGAATATCGTAACTGCTGTACAACCAGTACCTATATATTTTCTGAAAGGAAAATTGCCCCGTCAAAACAAAAACAATGACATTTCCCATAAATTTTCGGAAAAAGGGCAAACACAGAAAGGGAGACTCTTTGAATTCCACCATAGAGAAATGACGCAAAAATAAAATCATTTATGTCCCAACACAATTATTACTGTCTTGTCAGAAATGCGAAAGTTAATGGAACTTCCTACACTTCAAACTTCAAAAACTATTAAACGACTTACATATGCACATAAAAATTTCCAAACAAGAAAACTATAAATAGTACTTACAATATCTTACAATACAGATTTCCCAAATTGTCAGGAGAAATGAACCATTTATATTAAAGAATATTCTTAATTAAACAACCATCCAAAAGTTCTAGTTCAAAAACCTAAAAAGCGTTCTCCTGAAAACTGACTATTTTGACAGTTTTTTAGTTAATTAAGAATTAGCACAAAAAATCACTGAGTGTGCTATTTTATTGAACAACACTGTATGTGAGCAATCAAAAGAAAAAAAATTTATAATACGTATTAAATTTAATGTAATAATTTTGTTTGCAGTAATCTCGTCAACAGTCACTATAAAAACTTGTATTTTTTTTTAATTTCTAAATTTTCTCAATGGTAATTTAAATTTTCCATTTATTTTATAAAAAAAGCTCAAAGTTTTCACTGTACGAAAATTGCGACTGCAATAGAAAAAGTTGGATTGAGGCATTCTAGAAAAATTGTGATGTGTGTATTTCATCATAAACATTAGCTTTTGGATCAAAATACTATTGTGCACTAAGAATAATCACAATCAAAACAAACATTCACTGGTTAGACTTAAAAATCCATGCGCACGAATGAATAATATTCATTTATAATTTACGAAAGTTTACTCATTCATATGTGGGGGAGGGGAAATAATAATTTGTTGGGGAATCGAATTCGTTCTTATATTTCTTATCTACTTTTTGCGTGAATTATTTAAAAAAATATTTTTTAGCATCAATGAAAAATTAAAGGTTATTCATGTTTGAGGATATTGCTTAAAGTTGTTTTACTCACATCTTTAAACTTCACGTTGTAAGAAAGGAAATATTTATTTCCCAGAAAAACTGTAATTTATTCTTAGATAATATTGTATATCGAGTGCTAATTGTTACGTATTGGAAAGTAAGAGCAGCAACAGGTGGAAATAAATTTTAATTCGACATTAGGGAATTCAATTAAATCAACTGTACTATTCTACGAGTATGGTTATGTTATAGACATTTTTTTTTTTTTTTACTAAATCTGTTGTTAGTATGCCCTTCCTCTGAATCCTAGCCAGATTATATGACCGCTAGAAAAGGTTCGCTCGTATACAAAGATCAACAATGGTCAACAAAATAGCGTTTTCGTCAGCAATAATTGCAATATTGCCATGATTTTTACAAACGATAAGCATTAAAGGTATCACTTTAAATATTCTAAGTCCAAATGAGGATCCTATGACTCACTCGTTATTAGCCCCAAATGGCGAAGCTGGGTGGTAACCTATGAAAGCATGAGGTTTTTTTTAATGCTAGGAGCTGTTCAATAATACATTTCTACGTGTTTCAGTACAAGGTCCAGAAAAAAACCGAAAACTTTATGACGGACAAATAGTCGATGAGATTTAGTTTCAAGAGTTTTTAACATTTACTTAAAGTAATTACTAAAAGCCATACTTGAACGAAATATTTTCAGAAATTCCGTTCCTTAAGTTTTTACTAAAGAATTCTAAAAACAAGTGAGGATTTTCGCATTGTGATATGCGTTCTAAATCGTATTTAATAACATCTTCCGGTTTAAAATTTTGATTAAATTTTAATTAAATTAAAAACTTTGTTCACATTTAAAACTTTCCTTAATTGTGAATTACTTTTTTTATATTAAAACAACTATTCGAGCATATCTGCTCATCGTCAGGTAAACTTTAAAACTAAATAATTTTAAATATTTTACAGGTTGGTTGATTGATTAGGTGTACGATCAATGTATGTGAAGTTAGCCCGAAAAATTGATATGTCCCCACTAAATTCAATATTAAAAGAAATAAAGTAAAATTACACTCTATAATGTACTCTGTATATTATAACGCAGGTATAATGTGGTGTTACCCACTGTAACGGTGTTCGGGGCATATAAATGCTGCCGTATTTCACTATCCCGTATTTCTACACTTCGCGGCATTATATTGAGCTGAAAAAGGCTATTCAAATACAATTATATTTTAAGACGAAATGAGCTGCATTTCGAATAATTGTAGAGATAAACGAATGGAAAAAATTGATTGCATGAGTGAGACTACAACTCCATCCTGAAAAAAAAATATTTACCTAAATTTATATCTGAAATGTGTCGCTTTCGTTTTTATTCGAGGTACACAAATCAATCTGTCATAAATTATAGTTACATGGTTAAGTTCTTATAACAAACAAACACATTGAAAACCGGAAAAGATTATTTTAAAGAAATTTATTTGTATTATACATTTTTAGAAATTTTAAGAATATAATATACGAACTTGACAGATAACGTGGTTGACAGATACATATATCGAAAAATGGCATTTGCTTAGGTGAACCTTCACTAATAAGCAACTAAACTGCCATTACCGTATGATGTGGATGAGGGTTTTTTCTTTCTTTCTTGAAGAAATTCCCTCATATTTCGGAATTGTTTGTCTTTGTTCACAGAGGTTGACAGATAGCGTAATCGATACAATTATTGACACCCTTAAGGAAAGTATTAAAAAGTGCTGTAGTTAGGATTAATTTAAATGAAATGAAAAATGTTAAACGCTGATATGGTATCTTAATATATTTGTTTACATTTTTCAATATCAAAAAGCTTGGTTAATGTTGCCAAATTTGTTAAATTACAAAATTTTGAAAACATGTTCTGTTTCCTCCCGACACCAAGGAAACAGTGATAAATGCGCGAAACGAGAATAGCGTAATAATAATTGTCAAGCACAAAATATGTCGAACACAACGAAAAGAAAAACTTCTATTTTGTATACAATTAATTAATTTATTTTATTTTGTTGTTGACAGCTCGACCGAAAATACATTACTAATAATAATACAAAAACAATTTAACAAAAATTACATATAAAGCAAAATAAAAAAAAAAAACGAAGTTGGATACAATACAATGCTTAATGCTTAACAAATTTCATTTTGATCTACAGGGCGCGTCCCAAAATGCTGCTCTTTTCATGTTGTGCGTCAACATACTGCCCCCATTGAAAGGACATACCGTGCTTTCAATTATCCTCGTCATCAATCGGCAAGGGTGCGAGTTTATGTACAGCCCTTTTGAGTAATCCAGAGCTGGTCTTCACAGTGACTACTCTGACATTGCCATCTTTCCCTGGATGTAATTCGAAGATACGACCGTAAATCCACTTCTGTGGTGGTACATTGTCCTCTGACACCAACACCATTCTCCCTAATTCTATATACGATGATGAGCTCCATTTAGCTCGGGTTTGTAATTGGGACATATACTCCCTTGACCAGCGTTCCCAAAAATACTGCTGCATACGACGAATTTGCTGATAACGATCAAGGCGCTTAATGTTTAACGAAGATAGGTCAATTTCAGCCGGTGAGACAAGTGGCTCGCCAATCAACAGATGTCCCGCTGTTAGAACTTGCTAATCAGAGGGATCAGCTGACATTGGAGTCAAAGGCCTCGAATTAAGTACTGCTTCCACTTGAGCCAAAATAGTAGTTAATTCCTCATACGTAAGTGTGGAATTATCGAGCGTTCGATTCAAAAGATGTTTGGCCGCCTTTACCGCTGCTTCCCATAAACCGCCGAAGTGTGGTGAGCGGGGCGGAATGTGCACAAAACGAATGATGTCTTCAGTGCATGCACCAACGATATGCTCCCTAGTTTCTTGACCAACAAACATCCTGCGAACTTCTTCAAGTTTTCGACGCCCTCCAACGAAATTTGTGCCGTTGTCACAATATAACGTATGACAAAGGCCACGGCGACCAACAAATCTCTTCAAGGCATTAATAAAGGCGTTCGATGTTAAGTCGCTCACAAGCTCTATGTGGACGGCCTTTGTAGCGAAACATATAAAAATGGCGATGTATGTCTTAGTTGGGCGATGTCCTCGATGTTTGTAGTGAACCATCACGGGACCACAGAAGTCGACTCCAGAATTGACGAAAGGCCTGGCAGGCTGTACTCGCTGCGCTGGCAAATTTCCCATTATCTGTTGATAGAGCATGGGACGATGTCGAAAACAGATAATACAACGGCGCACACTTCGACGAGCAATGTCCCTGCCTCCAATAACCCAAAATTGTCGTCGAACTGCAGCAAGAAGCGCTTGTGGCCCTACATGAAGGTTCCTTAAATGAAAGTGCTCGAAGAGCGAAAAAACAAATTGGTGGTTTTTTGGCAACAATATAGGATACTTAACCTCGTATAACAAATCGGCTTCCCCCAGTCGTCCACCAACTCTAACGATTTGATGATCATCGAGGAATGGGCTGAGTCCTTTCAGAGCACTCTTTGTTGGTAATGGCTCATTTCTCGAAAGATGTTTGATGTCAATAGGAAAGGCGTTATGCTGTATAATACGAATGATGGACCTTTGAGCTCGGTTGAGCTCCTCAGGTGTAAATATAGATATGCTGCCTGATGTAATGATCCTGCGCCTTAGGCATATTTCGACGAAACGATAAACATATGCGAACACACGACGAAGCCTCCGGAATGAGTTTACAAACTTGCACGAAGATACCCAATCTTCAGCTGGTTTTGACGAAATAGGCATCACAGTACTGATCCTCCTCCTTTCTGGCGCATTATCAAGATCAGGATCGTTTTGATATGTAGGTGAATCGATGTTAACGTCTAATAAAAACTTTGGGCCGGTAAACCAAATTGAGCCCTTGATTAATTTCTCAGGCATCATCCCCCGTGATACGAGATCTGCAGGATTATTTTTCGTGTCCACATGATTCCGTTTGTACTCGTTGGTTAGCCGCTGAATTGTAGAGACACGATTCGCAACGAAAGTAGTCCAGTTTGATGGATGGACCGCCAACCAATTCAAAACAATTTCTGAATCTGTCCAACAAAACACGCCATCCACATTGATTTCTAACTCCAAAACGATGCGATGAAGAAGCTCTGCTAACATTTCTGCTGAACACAATTCAAGTCGGGGAAGTGAGATTGTTTTGATCGGAGAGACACGAGACTTAGCACATAGTAAGTGACATGAGACTATATATTCGTTTGATATACACCGAACATAAACACAGCATCCGTAGGCACTGGCTGATGCATCCGCAAATCCGTGAAGTTGCATTATATCTGATTTCGATGAGAATACGAAACGAGGAAATTTGAGCAGTTTTATTAATGGCAATTGATTACGAAATTTTTCCCACTGCTCTCGATAGGTTCGTGGTAACTGTTCGTCCCAGCCAATTTTCAATCTCCACAAATGTTGCATGAAGATCTTCGCCAAAACAACAACTGGATTTAGTAATCCCAATGGATCGAACAGTGTCGCTATATCCGATAAAACGATGCGCTTAGTCAATTCATGAGTGAATGGCTTCGGTGAATAATTGAAAAGGAACACGTCTTCTTCAGGCTGCCAAGAGAGTCCTAAAGTTTTCACAGAGTCATTACTGTCAATGCAAACGCTTTTTTCTCGACACTCATTGGGGATTTGCTCCAATAAACGACTATCATTTGAAGACCACTTGCGAAGGTCAAATCCCCCGGCTTTTAAGATGTCAGTAACTTCACGCTGTAGCTGTAAAGCGTCTTCAATTGTATCTGCCCCCGAAAGCATATCATCGACGTAAAAATCCTCTCGAATCGCCTTTGAGCCCAATGGAAAGGTTGCATCCTTTTCGTTTGCAAGTTGATGCAGGCATCTAATAACCAGGAAGGATGCGGCCGCGGTTCCATAAGTAACTGTTTTCAAACGAAATACATCAATCGGTTCGGTTGAACTAGATCTCCATAAAATACACTGCAAATATGATTGCTCCTCATTTAGTTTGACTTGCCGATACATCTTGGATATATCTGCGGTCAGTGCGAAGCGACGAGAACGAAAACGAAGTATAATCGCAAATAGATCCTTTTGGATTGTAGGGCCGACGTTCATAATCGAATTTAATGACTTGCCCGAAGTAGTTCTACTGGAAGCGTCAAAGACGACGCGCAATTTGGTTGATGTGCTCTCGGGTTTAATAACACAGTGATGTGGCAGAAAATATTTACATTTGTGTCGCTCATTTTCGTCGACTTTCTGCATATGGCCCAGAGACTCATACTCAATCAAGAATTCGTGATATTGTTGCCTAATTTCGGAATTATGTGTTAATTTTTTCTCCAGGTTTAGAAACCTGGTTCTAGCAATCCAATAACTATCCCCTAGTTCAGTGACATCATTCTTTAGTGGTAATTTGACAATGAAACGACCTGACTCATCACGTAAGGTATTATTTTTAAAATGTTCCTCACACACTTGTTCTTCGATAGTGAGCAGTTTTCTGTCGCTATGATAACCTTCAATTGTCCAAAACCTTTCAATTTGCTGCTCAATGGTAAATGGCACTTCCAAAATTTGAGGATCTACGGTAGTTGAAAAAACACATTTGCAATTGTTAGAATTAATCTTACCCGCTGCGATCCATCCAAGTTTGGTTTCATGAAAATTGAGTGAAACATCTTCCAGTTTGAAGTGATTGGAGCCTAATAAGTCGAAGAATACTTCTGCTCCAATCAGACCGTCGACTCGCCGCGAACAATGAAATTCTGGATCAGCCATAGTAATGTTGGGTGGAAGCTTCCATGAACCGATATCGATATTAGTTACTGGTTGACTCGATGTGATACTTGGAACAATGAACATCTCCAATTCCGCCATATAATTACTAGCCCGTGATTCAATTTTCACGAAAACTTTGTGTTTGACTCGGGTTTTGATGTCGTTTATGCCATTGACAGTAAAGTCTGTTTTTAACCTTCTTAGACGCAAAATATCTGCTAAAGCGTTACTAATAAAATTGAGTTGAGATGCCGAATCAAGTAATACACGACATCTAACGATATCGCCATCAATATTACGGGCATTTAATATAGCAGTAGCCAGAATTACAGGGCTTGGATTAGACGATGAATGAAGCGATGTATGTAGTACGGAGGAATCTTCCTTCTTTTGGGACGAAACTAACTCAACCTTCGGAGAAAGTGGTGGCGATGGGCTATTTTTTCCAAGGTGTAAAAGTGTATGATGGCGGTAACCGCATTTTCGACAGGGTCCCGCCTTGCAAAACCGAACTCGATGATTTTTTTGTAAACAGTTGATACAAAGCGCGAGCTTTTTTGCTTCGTCAAATCGCAACGCTGGAGACATCATGTTGAATTTTTGGCAATTATAAATATCATGTTCGACACTGTTACACGCAAAACATCGTTTCTGACTCTCCACGTTACTCGCGGTTGTGCTCAAGCTGGTTTTGTGTCGATACGAATTGTTTCTATAAGATTCTGACTTCGATGATGATGATGTTATTGACTCGACGGTGAACTCTTTACTTTCTAAAGATAAGCATCGCTTGTTAAGAACTGCTTCCAAATCAGACCACTTAGGAAGTTTTTTGCTATCAGCTTCCTCTTCCCATTTTGATATTGAAGCTGCATCAAGTTTGCCACAAACCAAAAACACTAAAAAGGCATTGGCCATATCTTCGTAATCGCCTAGGCCCTTTAACGCACGAAAATTTGAATTTACGGAATCGATGAGGAACCGTAATGAAGCAGCACCTTTGGAAATCGTTTTAAGTTCACAAATCTCGCGAATATGAGCATGAAAAATTGCCCTCTCGTTTTTATATCTGTTCTCCAACATCTTCAACGCTTCTGCATAATTATTGTTCGTTATTTCCAAAGATTTGACTGTATTTATAGCGGTATCTTTTAAGCAATTCCGAAGATGGGTAAATTTTTTGACAGATGACAGATTTTCATTATTGTGCACTAGAGTTGTAAATGTTTTATAAAAATCATTCCACTCGGTATATTTACCCGAAAAATGCGGTAATTCCAGTTTTGGTAAACGAACGGCATGTGAACGAGATGACTGTAAAATTGACGTATTGGTATCCGTTACGTTAGCCACTGATTCGCGACGCGCTATATATTGTACGGACAATAGCTTGGATTTCACTGCACAATATGTCTCAACGAACACATCACGCGAATCCTTTTCGATTTCCGAAGGATCGAGCCGTTCGATATTTGATTGAACGTTTTGGAATTGAGCGAAATAATTTTCCAAAACTCCAATTCGCGTGGCTGCATCAAATTCCGTCATGGTTGATAAATTTTGATCAACATAATTCTTTATCTTGGTTTGCGATCCTTTTAGCGACGATCTACTCACTTTAAACTGTTGTAGTTTTTCAGCATCTGTATCTGGCATGATGATTTATGCGAAATATTTGAAGATGCTTCCGAAAATTATTGATTTAAAAACACTGACAAAATTTCACCAAATGTTCACAATAATTTACACGGCACGTGTTAACGAAACAAAAACAAAAAAAAGAAAAAAAAAACTATCCGGAAATATCCGGCTCGAAGGACCAATTTGTTTCCTCCCGACACCAAGGAAACAGTGATAAATGCGCGAAACGAGAATAGCGTAATAATAATTGTCAAGCACAAAATATGTCGAACACAACGAAAAGAAAAACTTCTATTTTGTATACAATTAATTAATTTATTTTATTTTGTTGTTGACAGCTCGACCGAAAATACATTACTAATAATAATACAAAAACAATTTAACAAAAATTACATATAAAGCAAAATAAAAAAAAAACGAAGTTGGATACAATACAATGCTTAATGCTTAACAAATTTCATTTTGATCTACAGGGCGCGTCCCAAAATGCTGCTCTTTTCATGTTGTGCGTCAACATGTTCAAAAAGAACAATTATTAACACGTCACAATTGTTGACATCTCAATATAGTACAACTATTGACATGCAAAAATATTACTTAGTAATTTATTGATTGCTTACTGATTGGCTGACTTTTGGTAAAAAAATAGTTTATTGATTAAAATAAGGAACTTTATTCTTAGTATTAAAATAAAAAAAGGATAATTCGTTTACGCAAAACTTAAAAATATAAATAAAAATACATCGAATCCTTTTTCGAAAAAATTTAAACTTAAACTTAATAGGAACAGCTTATGCGCTTAACATTATCATTACATCATTGGTACTCAGCGATGGTGAGGTCGACAATGACATGTCAATTATTCAATTGTCGACGTGTCGACAATTGTCTTTGTCGACGTCTCGATTTAAAACAACAAAATGTCATCAATGTCGAATATGTCAACAATAAATAATTTTTCGATATTCAAATGTTTTCGATATTCAAACGGTTACGACATCGGTCAGACAGTTAAGATTGTCATCTTGTTAAGATTGTTTTCTCATTTTATTTGCCGTGTTGTCTGATACAGCGGCTTAAATATAAGTTTTATACATTTCAAGAGCTAGTTCAGTTGATTCCAATACAACGTCGACCAATGCTTCTCCTATTTCAGACTCTGTTGAGAAATCCCACTGTTGTGCCTCAGTGTTACCACTCAGAAAAAATTAAAAGTATCCAATTAATCATAAAAAAAGTATCCATAAGTATCCAGTTTAAGCTTCATTAAAAAAGTCAAATAATCTCGTAATTGCGTATATTTGTTTCGACCCGTATATGTACTCGTATATGTAAATATACAAATTTATTCAATATAAATCACATTTTACATTTGACTCTCTTTACGGCATTTACAAAACTTCAATATTAATTGAAATAAAAACAATTTGTAGGTACATATAAAACATACATACTAAAAATTCAGTCCATTTTTTATTGGCGTTAAAAGCTTTTTTGTTGCCATCATTGAATCAACCGTGTCAATCAACAAACGATTGGGTTTTCAATTTCGTCTAATTAGCTATAGAGACAAAAATACAATTTTAGGTACGAATGACTGGACTGGAATTTACGAGTATGAAGAGTAAATAAACCCTTAGAATAAATCAATTCTGCAATTTATTCAGCACGAATTACAATTGAAATTCAGTTTCACGTGCACATTTAAATAAAAATACAAAAATTGTATCCAGCATGAATGAAAAGTATCACATACGATTGTTCGGTATCCAAGTATCCAAATCCTAAATTTATTGACAAAAAGTATCCAATAGATACTATAGTATCCAAAACGGTAACACTAGTCTCAACCTGAAATAAAAAATCTGAAAAAAAAGCATGCACATGCATGCACGCCATAAAATGAATAACATAAATTAAAATGAATAACATAAATTAAGTTTGGAAATTATGTCATATTTAAAAAAAAATGGAAACATTTACAAAAAAAAATTTAATAAACAAAAAAATAAAATGGAACATAAATACAAAATAATGAGAATAGGTTAAAAAACCTAAAAGTAAGCAAAGATACTACATAATTACAATAACAAAATAACACACTTTGGTAACACAGAAAGAAAAACAAACAAATTTGCATAATAACAAATTGGCACATTTCGTTTAACACAGAAAAATAAAGTAAAGAATTTGACACCAATAATCTTTGCGCCCGAAAGTTGTCTAAATAAAAATTACATACAAATAAAAGAAAAAACTTAATTTCTTTTTTGAAATGCCATTTAGGGGAATTAAAATAAATAATGTATGACATTGAAAAATATTAACATTGAAAATATTTCCGTAAATATTTTATATATATAAAATTTGTAAAGTTCCGCGTGTTAAACAAAAAAACTAAAGATTTCCGCATCTTCAACAAAAAGATTTCCGCAGCTTCAACAAAAAAGATTTCCGTATCTTCTGTAAACATTGTAAACAGGAAGATTAAATTGTAATATATAAAGACATAAAATTGTAAATAGGATTATAGTGTAATGGATAAGGTAATCAGAGGTAATCGACAGTGTAATCAGAAGTAAAGAGACAGTGTAATCAGAAGTAAAGAGATAGTGTAATCATAAGTAAAGTAAAATTAATGAAATAAAGAAAGTATCTTAAGTGACAATAAATCGAGATTTTTCAATTCAGGAATACATACAATTTGGTAAGTATAAAATAACCAACATACTAACATCTGGGTACCGGTGAGATTGAGTAATTGTGGAAGAAAGAAATATGGCAGTATTTATACCCGCTGAATAATCTTTCACACTTATAAGATCTCATCTTTCTCACAACTAACATTTAAACTCTCCACGATTAAATATATCACTTGGGTCATAGCCCCTACCAGCGGTAAGCGCCAAGTGACTATACAAGCTCCAAACCATCGTCCCCATATAACTACATTAAATCTATGTTAAGTCAAGCTAACCACCGACGTATCTCATACCCGGAATTTGTCATACACACACGAAGTACAATTAACTGGACATAATAATTACCCGGTACATATAACAAAGAATTCCCAAACACCTATAAACATAACAAAGCATTACCATAAACCCAAAATATTGACACTGTAGGCTAACCTATTTCTGATAAAATACAAAATCCCATCACGATAAAATACAACAGAACCAATATCAGATACAAACATAAAATATTTAACTAATTTCCGATAAAAATATAAAATACCACGCATTTAAAAAAGCCTTTTCACCGGTTATGGATCATCGTTATACAATGGTTTTTGAATTATTAGCTGTATTTTTCCATCCGTCAATAACCAGAACCGAATCTTTACTACAATTTTCGCTTGTATTAGGTACAGATTTCTCATATAATTGATTTAGCATTTTTGATGAAAGTGATTGTCGGCCAGGTATGTTATCGGCGTAGCTCGACCGTAATGCCCTGATAAAATTTTTGAAGTGCTCTGAACCTACCACGCTAAATGGAATATTACATCCGAAGAATTTAGCCAGTAATTCATTTAGATTTTCTTCCTCGTCTTTAGTAAAAGCAGTCAACAAATCCGCTCATCTGTTTTCGAGAATTTATAGTGTTCCGTGGTTTCGTCAGAGTTTGGCTTGTTATTTTATGTAGCGTAGAATTGGCAAATAAGTAATTATTTCTCGATGAAATTTCTGGTTTACTAAATGTCGAAAAAATTGAGATTCTCAGGTTGTGCAATTGGATACCTCAATAATTTGTTTCGAAACATTGAGAAACGATCGGAATTACGTCTGAGTCTGACTCAAGATATACGCCACTTGTTAATTATGTTGTATTACCACTAGTTGTATTAAAAAGTGGAAAATAAATCAATGAAAACTGAGAAACTGAGAAATTTGTAATATGTTTTGTATGATAGTAGATTATTATGATAAGAATGAGAGAAATCCTAACGATTTTTGTTTTGTTTTTTATTGTAGACGAATTGTTGATGTTGTCGACGAATTGATGACTTTGTCGACATAGATGACGCTAAAACCTTACTGTCGACGCATTATCGACGCGTCAACGTCGACAATAATAGATGATGCGTCATCAAACATCCCTGTTGGTACTACAGCGATCATTGACAACTACTGCATAGAAATTTGGGAATATATGGAAGTTTAAATTATTGTATGCAAGGGATATGGAATTCCCTAGTGCACTTGCCACATTTTATTCCTAATCTTTTTTTTTAAAGAAAAGGTGCATTTATAGCACATAGAACCAACAGCAATCTTATTCTCACCAATGCTTTCAAAATTCTCAGTTTCTTGAAAATGGTTCTTTACGTGAGAATGGTTGAGATTTGGTGAAGAACTTTGCATATTATCACAAAGATTATCAATCGAATGTAGAACTGCAACTGAAAACAAAATTTGATCAGTGAAATTTAATTTATAGAATTCTAAAATTATTGGAAACATACTAACCTTCGTCTTGACTGTTCCCAATATCATTTTGGGACTCAAAATTTGAAGCAACCGGTTGAATTTTTGGGTCATTATAGATTTCTTGCAACTTATTTGTAGCATCTTGAAGAGTGCTCGTAACTAAACTTGGAGGTAATATTTTTTTTCGCCCTTTTCTAGAAAACTTTGGCTTTAACTCTTTACTTTTTTCTTTAATTTATTTGTTTTTATTTTCCAATCTTTTAAGTTTCTTTTCTTCTTTGTTAATAATTTGCTTTTGTTTCTCTTCTTTTTTTAATTGTTCAGCCTTAATCCACAATGGATCAGTTATGACGAACGGTTTTTTGGTTTTAATGGGCTTAATCCCTTGTCTCGCTGGTGTTATTGGCCAATCTAGAAAATCCTCTAGTGCTGGAGCAAGCTTTAGCGGCGTTACTTCGGAGATAAACGTTTCTGTTATTACAACATTTGCTAAAGTTTCTTCGACGACAATATCCTCATTTATAAATAAAAATTCGTCAATGGAATTTAAATCAGTAGTAACGACGTGTGAATCAACAAAATTATCGAATGATAAAATTTCAGCTTCTGAAGTGGTTGTTGTTCTGAGAGAACTCTTATCCTTAATTTTTGGTATAAAATCGTCGGGTTGAAATTCGAGAAATATTTTATATAGAATCCAGGAGTCATCCGACCACTTCGCAGTGTTGCATAAACCATTGCTAGCATCTTCAAATTCTTTTAATTTGTCAGAACCTAGCAATTCTGAAAATGTATGATAAGGCAATTGTTTATCCGTTTTACTGACTGGTTCAAGAACTGGGAGATTACTGGATGTTTATCCTAAACACCTGCTTAATTATTGCCGGATCAATACTGGAATCTATCACCCGTGCAAACAAAGAAGCAAATTTTTGTTTGGTCAGAAATTCTCCCGGATTTTGTCGCCGCCACTCAAAAACTTTTTTGTTCCAAGTGTTTTTTAAAGGCTTGAATGCGCTTACATCAGCTGGCTGGAGAATGTGGGTTGCATTGGGGTACAAAACTATTAAAATGATTCCAAGCTGAACGCACAGTTTACTCACAGCTAATGTTTGATGAGTGGTATGGCCGTCAACAAAAAATATAATCGTAAATTTTGTCCCAATCTTGATTAAATGTGGATGGAGGACTTTTGAAACGTATTCATAGAACACCTCCTTCGTCATCCACCCATTATCACTGATGCCTAAACCCCAGTCCTTTGGCATCGATTTTCTAATATCATCAGGTATCCTTTTGTACGGATATATAATCATCGGAGGCACCATTGTACCATCAGCGCCAAATGTAAACATTACAATAAGGTTTGCTTTTGCCACACTTCGGTCAACCTCGTAACTATTGCGAGCCCCTTTTGCTGCAAGCACCGTTGTAGTTTTGCGGCAAAGTAAAAAATTAGTTTCGTCTCCATTGAAGATTCTTGTTGGGTCCTCTAAAATATCAAAACAATTGGATTCTATCAGATAACTTTGAATTTAGCTAATCAAGTTTTGATATCGCTAGCACCTACGGTTGCATTAGCAGAGGTTAAAGGATCTGGTGTTCTTAACGAAATATGCGGATGTCTAGCTAGGAATACTCGAAATCATCCATTTCCTGGCATATTTTCGGGACCAAACGGATGTTCCCTCTCATCCTGATCTAGAAATTCCTTCACGGAATATAAAACATCTTCTTTTCTCTTAGGAAATCCCTTTTTTTGCAATGTGATTATCCATTCTTCAATCACATTTTCCTCAATTTTAGATAAAATTGTTTGAGCACCAGGTCTGGTCTTGGTGCATTTTGGGCCTAAACGAAAAATTATTGTTGCTCGTGGAATATTAAGATATTTAGATGCCGCTTTTTTGGACATTTCTTTATTTCTAACGGCGTTTAGTGCTTTTTGAAGTAATTCTTCAGAATATTTTCCCTTTATTTTAGGCATTTTAGGCTAGAAATTTATTTTGAATATTTTTAATTATTGACACCCTTAAAAATACAACTATTGACCTAGTGTCAATTATTGTACTACAATAGAACACAATTATTGACACTATGTGTCAATAGCTAGATGTAGAATATAATCCGAACCAATTATTGACACCACAATTATCTTTATTACTTATATAAAAAATAATAATTTTTAATCTTTAAAACATACATTTAAATGTAATTAACTTAAAAAACCATTTATTTGTTAACTGGAATTGAAAAGAAATAAAATATCAAACACTTACATAACGCATTCCTTAACAAAATTGGGTTCATTCACAGGAAAAAGAAAGCAACAGGTACCACAATGACTTAATCGAATAAAATGCACTAGTAAACTGAATGCTAAAAACAACGGTAGCAATCACGGAATGAGAAATCATGTAGACTATGAAAAGAGAGAGAGAAAATGAGAACATATAAATTCAATTTACTTAAAAACCTTAAGAAACGCAGGAGTGTCAATAACTAAATTGTTGAAATTTTGGAGTGTCAATAACTATATCGATTACGCTATATCGAAACAAGGTTTTGCTTGTATTAACGGTACAAAATTATGGCACTAACGGTACGGTTGTTTCCATATAGTCGATATTCCATATAATCGATAGAAAAAACTCTGTATTGGTAATTTTGTACCGTTATTCACAGAGATTGCTCTTTATAGCGAGGTATGCCACTAGAATGCAATTTCCGTCCTCAACATATATGTCATACCTCTGAATAACCATACTAGTATGTGGATTGACCTCGATGATTTTTGAATTTCTGGGGATCTCCTTGGTGGTCACGCGGACGAAGGATTTCAAACCATATTTTTGTAAATCGTCATATCGACCCTATTTGTCATTGCGTTTACAATAGCTGATAAAATGTCCAGAAATGTGATCTGTAGTTTTATTGGGCTCAAACTGTTCATAGCCAATAATTCCTGATAAATTATAAGCATTGGATAGATTCGATACGATCAATAGTAAGTCTCAGGCGGTTTTCTGAGGGATATTCGGTGTAGACAGCAATAATCTGATTAAATCTCTTATTTTGAGGATTCATTCTGCTTGGACATATTGGACAGTTCTGAGATGGAACTTCTTCTATATACACTGATTAATATTCGAAAATCAGAACTCTTCTAATCTTAATAAATTAACCAGGAGGTAATTGCGCTCTTCTTTAACTATTGTTTCACATTTCTGGCATTTTAGTTGGACGGTTATACTAGGAAGGCTTTTGAACACATATCCTGCTACGTCTTGAAAATTGCATTCACAGTTTTCTTGCACGCCGAAGATCTCAATCAAGACTTCTTTTCTAATACTATAAGCCATTTTCAATTCATTTTGTTAAATACTTCGTATAATTGTTTTGATTCTTCGAAATTTTTCGAATTCAATTTTTTGCGATTTCGTCGATTTTCGAATTGCGGCTTAAAATCTTGAAAGTAGTGATTGCTTGCTCTGATGGCGATTGTGTCCTCATTTCTCCAATTTTATGCAAATTAAAAGACTGTAGCGATTCACTCATTTCAAACAATCACTCAATTCACAATTTAATTTCAGGTGTACATCTCTTTGTATACATTTTCGACCTTTTCTACTTTTTAAAAAAAAACCAAGTTTCAACGTCTATACAATCAATCAATTGCGAATTGTAATTAATTCTTAATAAAAATATTTTAATTATTACTTGTGCAATTGTGGTGGTAAAATTAGTTTAACATAAACATTAGATGTACTAGTTAAGTGGCATTTAAAAATACACGCGCACCACATACAACATTGTAAATTGTGTGGCCGCTTCAATAGAAATTCTGGTGTTCTATTTTAATTACAACTATATCGTGCTTAACTACATACGATAATTGGTGACCAACGACGGCCGTGTTTACGGCATTTTAAAATAAAATCATTTATTTCTGATCGAAAGTTTCTTTAACTAATTTGCTAGCATTTGTAGTTATCACAAAGTTATGGTACATATCAACATTTAACACAAATTGGAGTCATAAAAGCAACGGGGCACAGCTTGGGACAGAAAAATCATAAACAACAGTTAATCAAAATATTTGAACAGAAGTTTTTACAATATACATCTGGAAAAGTATCCAACGATTTACAGAATTGTACAAAGGCGAATTAACAACACAAAACAACGGCAGAAAATATTTACAGAATCGAAGACATCAAACAATTAGAAGGGCGTGGCGCTTAACGCCAACAATACCAACAAAAATTCTACGAATTTTATAAATAAATCGGCCAGGTGCAATTGCACCGGCCACTGGGTAAGCAAAACCTTTTTATTACCAAATTTTCAAAATATTTTTTTCTCGAAATATAAAACAATAAAACCTAACACAAGATCTCTTTTACATTTACTATTACATTAGCTATTAGTTGTGATCAGCTCTATTAATGCTCTACAGAAGTAATCACGCGGCATCTTGTACTAAATTCATGGTAATAGACACTCCAAGCTTTAAAAAATCTAAAGAGCACTTAGTTTTAATATGTAGCTCTACAAATAAATATAGAGCTTCCAAAGTTTTAGTATTAGAGCAGGCGCAACTATAGAGCTGTACGTTTTAATTAAGCTGTAAGATAGCAAAATGAGCTATAAAACAGCTCATATAAAGTTGTAAGCTTTTGAAATAATCAGCTTTAATAAAACGGTATTTGAAGTTAATTTAGAACTAATTTAGTAACCTGCAACTGGTATAAATACCTTATAAAGCTTTGATTTACCTTTACCTCCAAAATTAATGTCAAAATAATAAATTGGTTGTATTTTTCAGTGTGTTAAAAAATCAAATAAGCTACAATAAAATAAAAATGTATAGTTTAAATTCGTGGAAGAGATACAAATTAAGTAGTGGTTATCGATACCAAATTCGAAAGAACCAAATTTTATTGAAGAAAGCTGTCGAAAGAAATAAAGTTAAAAATTATCCAAGCAATACGCTAGAAACATCAGAACCACAACAAAACTCTGCGAGAGAATACTCCTCTATTAATAATTTCCATATTGATTCATGTGAAAACAATAAGCGCGTTTTTTTATTCGCTCCGGATAGCTGCTATCGAGAGCCGTCATTTTTATACGCCTAAATTTAAATTTGACACGCTATTTATTGGTAAACTAAACTTATTTACCATCAAACTATCATTTTTAATTCAATTGTTTAGCGAAAACTTGATATAAAAAATATTTGGCTCTACCTATTTATACGGAGCGCTATCCGGAGCCACTTTTCAGATGACGGCTCTCGATAGCAGCTATCCGGAGCGAATAAAAAACACTACAAATGAAACTCCTGATTTATGGAACACAAACCAATTAAATGGAGACTTAAGCGACAGTGATGTTTCATTTGTTCTAAGCGAGGATGAAACAAACCCTGTTAACCTGAGGGAAGAATTAAGAAATTGGGATTTAAGTTTTAACATCACTCATCAAGCACTTGGTAAATTATTGAAATTGCTCAAGACATGTAAATTACCCGATAAAGATCTCCCGCAAGACCCAAGAACTTTATTAGAAACTCCTAATGCAGTAATATTATATCCGCTCGGTAGTGGAAATTATTGGCATCAAGGATTAGAAAGTTGCTTAAGACAATATTTTAAAGATAAATTATATAAATTAATGGACATTTCCTTAAATTTTAATATTAATGGTTTACCAATTTATAAAAGCTCACAATGGCAATTTTGGCCTATCCTTTTTAATATACATGAAATAAAATTTTTTAAACTAATGATTATTGGAATATATTGTGGAAAAGGGAAACCAACCGTTTTAATAGAATATTTACGACAATTCGTAGATGAATGCAAACATTTATTGAGAGAAGGAATTATGATAAACAATCACAAACTCAATATTAAAATTCGATGTTTCATTTGTGATTCACCAGCAAGAGCATATGTTAAAGGTAATAATATATGTATATTATTATTCAGAATTTATAAAATACAAAGTTCTATGGCAATTTTATGTAATTAAGGTACCACATATTTTAACGGAAAGCACGAATGCTTAAAATGTACTGTAGTTGGTGAGTATATTTCTAATTGTACAGTATTTTTACATACGCAATGCGAACGAAGAACCAACACAGCTTTTCGACAGAAAATATATGGGAATCACCATAAAACTACTTCAATTCTTGAAGAGTTGCCCATAGATATGGTTGAGGATTTTCCTGTAGGAGACTCGTTACATCTTATTGATTTAGGTGAATACAAAAATATAATTTGTTTCTCCATTCGTATTCGTATATAAAAATAATCATATTTTAAGGACAACTATGTACTCTTTCACAGGTATTATGAAAAAATGCTTAACTGGATGGACTAATGGGGAATTTAAAGGAACGGGTATACGATTTTCTGCAAAGGACATACATCTTATTACAGATAAACTTGTGCACGTAAAACTGCCGGTAGAAATTCATAGAGCAGTCAGGGGATTGGACAGCCTTTCCTATTGGAAAGGCACGGAATATCACACTTTTATGTATTATACTGGCATAGTAGTTTTGAAGGATTATTTACGATACGATGCTTATGAGCACTTTCTCGCATTTTTCTGTGCAGTAACCATTTGCTCAACAGAGCAATACATACATCTGCTGCAACTAGCAAGAATATTGATGGAACATTATGTAGAAAGATATATTGAACTCTATGGAAAACAATCCATTACAAGCAATGTACATTATTTATGTCATCTTGTTGATGAAGTGGAGCGATTTGTGGTTCTCAATTCTTTCAATGCTTATTCCTTTGAAAATCTTCTGTCCACGTTGAAACGATTGTTAAGAACTGGTTCCAATCCTTTAGCACAAGCTGCCAAAAGAATTGCAGAATTAAACAAGATAAACCAGTATGAAATTCATGCTAGATAAATCACCAGTTCTTAAAAATATTAACGAAGATGGAACGTATAATACAATAATTTTGGAAAATTTTACGTTAAATAATACAATTACTAATAAATGGTTTTTAATCAAAAATAACAAGATTGTTGGAATTGAAAAAATTGCACTGGAAAATAAGCAAATATTTATAAAAGGAAATGCTTTAAAAACTGCAAGCGATTTTTTTTTACCGCCCATTAAATCATCTCGATTAAATATATATTTCTCTACATTTGATGAAGATTCGCCAATGCAATATCAATTAAACGATATAAAGTGCAAATTGGTGGCCGTTCCATACAACAATCAAGGATTAGTTTTCATACCACTTATTCTTAGTCTGTAAAAATTAATGATTGGAAATTGTAATACCTATAAGAAAACAAACATTAACGAAATTAACACATGTATTTCAAAAACTAAAAAAATAATTATTGTTGTTTAAGAACTAAATAAAACAATAATATAATGATACTGCTTAATTTAAATTTCGAAATTTGATTTACAGAGAAAGATTAAGGTCTTCTGCTACCACTGAATTCGATTCTTCTTTTTCTGGGTCGCTATAAAAACACAAAAGAAACTATTTAAAAATTATGATCTATGATATTCATTTCAAAAAGAGACCTACCACCTCTCTAAATTGGCTGTACTTTCATCATCAATTTTCTCTTCAGAAGTGTCGCTCTCTTGTAACTCTGTTAGTTTGGGTTTTTTTTGATTTTCTTTCTTGCGTCTGTTGCGTGCAGTTGATTTTCTTTTTTTGGCACTTTTCTTAAATGTGGAATCTCTTAGCATTTCGCAGCAAACTTTTGAAAAAATTGTTGTGTTGCAGCCACAGAAAACGTTGGATCTGTAGCTATTATTATTTTGGCAAAGCATCTTATAATATTTTTAAATGATAAAAATTTTAACTTTTGCCATCCTCTTTGCTCTTTGATGCACCCGTCCACGAGCACTGTACCAAAAACGATCGATAGAATATCGAGTCAACAAGCTCATAACAGCCTTCACTGCTTCTTCTGCCAGTTATTCCCTATTACGTACCCCATTTGGGCAACCTAAAACAACGGAAAATTGAGTTATTGTTGTTTATGTAAAATATGAAGTATCTTACCATAAGAGCCATATTTTCTTCCGATGTTAGAAGAGTCTCAAACGAATTAGCTTCTTCGACGCTGGAAATTTTTTTAAAATTTTCTATTGTAAATTGTGTATTTCGGGTTGTATCATTATTGTTAACACTTAATTCAATGACACCGACTTTGACCAAATTAACAACTGTAAATAAGCTTTAGCAGCGCTACTAGAGTCAAATTAAAAGCTAAATGCTCTATAATATAGCTCTAGAAGCGCTTCAAGAGAATATTTAGAGCTGAAATTGTCACTTGGGTAATATACCAGTGCAACGGAAATACAACAATCACCAAACTACGTGGACAAAAAAATAAAAAATAAATAAAAAGATTTTAACAAATCGGAACATTTAATTGTAAACTAAAAAAACGAAGGAAGACCAAACACCTACACTCGAGATGCAACGTCATCAGTCAAATACCAACCGCAAGTTTTACAGAATTTTTTTTTTAAATTTACAAATTTTCAGAAGCCACCAGTCTAAAAAAAAAAGTTTAAATTTCGACTGGGCATTATCGACTGGGCTTACTAGTACGCATTTTTTTATAAACTATAAAATTTAACAATTCAAAATTATACTTGGTTCTTGCTTATAAATTTCAATCATTATAGATTTTTTTCTTTTTAACCATTGTAAAATTTTCACCACCACACGGCGTAAAACTTGAACTTTCTCAATCAGATTTCGCTTTTAATCATTTACACATTTATTTATTTTTATCGCTTTTATACTTTCGAACCATAGGATCTCTATAATTATATATCGGCGTTGACGAAGGTGACGGCTCGTCCCGTACTTGGGGACGTCTCGTCAGCGACCCGTCTAATACAAAATTTTTATTTTCTATATATTTTTCTTTTCAAACTTTTTGTTAAACACAAGGTAACCATTCCTCCAAATAATACATTAAATTTTTTTTGGTAAATTAACGCAAGACAACTGGAATCTCTCTTGTCAGGTCAAGATTTAGGTCACATCCGAACACTCGCAGGCACAGGAATCTCAGAAACCCTGATCCGATCCATTTGGATCAGAAAAATGCAGGAGTTAATTAAAATTGCACTCGTCGCGCAGCCAGACACAATCCAAACATCGGGCAATAATCCCGCCAAATCAATTCAATTACGACGAATACAAATAAATATTTCAGTAGACAATCGAGATCCCCGGTACAAACTGGTCATGGTCGAGATGGAAATCATCGTTCCCCATCTAACAGTGACACGGTCGAGGATTGCTTAGCCCGTCTCGAGGCGAAATTAGACGCCTTGTTTCGGGACGGCCAAAGCAGATGAAGGAGGCGATCTCCATCTCGCCCACATCCATTCAGCCCAAACAGCAACAGCAATACTGGCCAACAAGGCAGATGCTGGTACCACTACAAGTTCGGTACGGCTGCAAAGAAGTGCATTGCACCTTGCACATTCCGCAGTTCATAACCAAACACATCTACATACGATAATGCAATGGATGTATCAAAATCAAAAAACGAGTGAACCACCGGGTATCAATAATCGTGTCACACACCTTTTGAACGACACGCCTACACTAGTATGACGAAATAAACACCTACACATTTTTAATCGACACTGGCGCTGACCTTTCGAGAAACTCAGATCTAGTCTTATCGGCTGCCAATGGAACAACCATCCACAGTTACGGCACAAAGCTGTTACAGGTGGATCTGGACTCAAACGAACCTTTACGCTTTTATCTTAGCTGCTATGAATCGTCCGATCATTGGTGCCGATTTTCTATGCAAATTCGGGCTGCTGGTTGACTTAAGAAATGAACGGCTGGTTGACTCAGCGACTAAGCTGTCAATCAATGCCACAATGGTTCACGACGACACACCGACACCGATTCATTTTTTTAGTCAACAATAGTTACAGCACTCTGCTTCAACAATTTCCATCACTCACAGCAGAACCCAACTACAATTTACCAGTCCGACACAACGTGGTTCACCACATTGTCACAGCAGGCCATCTGCCCGTGTTAAGACCACGCAGGCTAGATCCACTCCGCCACAGTAATTTCAGCACATGGTGGAATTAGGGATTTGCCGGCCATCGGCATCTGCCGTTTCGTGCCCACTGCATATGGTTAAAAAGAAAGATCAAGATTGGAGACCATGTGGGGATTATCGGCGACTAAACTCGGTTACAAATCCGGACCGCTACCCGATACCCTACATTCAAAATTTCTCCATGTACTTACATGGATGTAAAATTTTCTCCAAAACTGATCTCGTCAGAGCCTATCATTTAATTCCCGTCGCGCCTTAAGATGTTCACAAAACGGCAATAACGACCCCTTTTGGCCCCTTCGAATTCACCCGAATGCCATTCGGTCTACGAAACGCCGCACAAATATTTCAGCGCTTCATGAACGAAGTTGTCCGTGATTTAGACTTCGTTTTCGTCTACATTGACGACATTCTTGTGGCTTCGCAATCTGAGGAACAACACAAACTACACCTAGAACAGCTTGTCCATAGGTTAGCACAGTTTGGTGTTCACATTAAAAGTTCAAAATGCGTATTTGGCGCGTTAACTCTAGACTTCCTCAGCCACAAGATTACACCTGATGGTATACTACCATCAGATGAACGAATCAACGCAATCAAAGAATTCCCAGCTCCTACTTCGATCAAAAGTATTCAACGATTTGTCGGTATGGTAAATTACTATCACCGATTTATACCGAAAGTCGCGAAAACGCTCGCACCAATTCGCGGTCACTTGGCAGCACTACACAAAAAGCCCAAGACACACAAAAACTAAACGTAATCCAAGACAATCACGCCACATGGATTACATTACGCAATTTACATCGGACATTCAACATGTTTCCGGACATGACAATTTTGTCGCGGACACATTATCCTGCTCCACCGACAATGAAATGGCCACAGTCGAGACTCACATCGACTTACAAAAAATAGCAAACACTCAAAAAGTTGACCTAGAACTTCAGAATTTATTTTCTGGCTCCGAATGTCACTCTAGTTCATCAATGAAACTAGAACTTTAAAACTACCATATGCGAAACATCTACTGGGTACAAACACCCTTACATAGAGCACAATCACTACGTCGAACCATAGCAATTGTACAGTTCGGCATCCAATCACTAAAAAAAGAAGAACGATAATATTATATCATTCCTTATAGAATAATACGTTAACTGATTTTCCGAATTAAAAAATTGTAAGATGCTTTATCATACTAAATATTAAAAGTTTACCCGACAATTTTTATTAACGGCCATTTTTAATGAAATACTTTTAAATTATGTTAATAAGACATGTACAGTTTTATTCCAAATGCTTATGTTTATAATACAAAGAAAAATCGTACAACAAAAAGTTATCCGTTTACTCCTAGCAGCGAAAAGTACAAATTAAACCTTTATACTGCTCTCCTGAAAAAAACCGGATTTTTCACTTATCATATTCTTTGTTGGATAGGTCATCATATAAAATATAATAAAATAAATCAGAATATTTGTAACCTCCGTTCAATCAAGTAATTATTAAATAAATAAAAATATATTATAACGGACAATAAAATAAACAGTTTTATTTTTAATTCATCCATAACTGTAAGTTATAATTCGTGCCGTCTAAGTTTAGACATTATCAACTAAAAATAAATAATCCCGTTATTACTGTAGCTTATTATATAGTTAGTGTTTTCGGGGATCCGCCCGAAACGCGATATTTCAAAACGTGATATTTCAAAATGCGATAGGACCAAACGAGATAAAGTACAAAACGCGATATTTCAAAAGGCGATATGGTACAAAATGCAATATTTCAAAACGCGATATGGTACAAAACACGATATGATACAAAACTCGATGTTTCAAAAGGCGAGATATTCAAAAAGCGATATGGTACAAAACACGATATTTCAGAACACGATATTTCAGAACACGATATTTCAAAACACGATGTGTAAATAAATGCAATTTTAAAATTATTTTTGATAACATTTTGGAATATCGACATGTGGCAAGTGATTAGACTATTTTTGGTGAACCAAAAATGGTACAAGTTTTTTAAAATGTATTTATATTAAAAAGGAACGTGTCCAAATCTTAATTCTCAAAATCTTAATTTTACCAAAATCTTACTTTTTGACGAATTTTACTTTCATGAAATCATGTTACGAGTAGCGTATCGAAATTTTAGTTTCCTAAACCCCAACCCATGTTACACGTTGGTACCCGGCCCCAGTGATATGCTTCTATTAAAATTCTCCTTCACCAAAAAAAAAAGACTTCAACAAGGAAATATGTGTCCAAAAAATCATAACGGTACTATCCTGATATCGTTAGAGGTATTTTGATACCACATATATGTATGTACATACATATGTATTTGTGATATGAATTTGTGAAAAAAATGTTTTTGTTTCTTTTTATTTTATTATATGATTTGCTATGGTAAGGGTTATGTATAGTCAGAGCCGACGGCTGGATTTGAATAAACATACATACACACACATACATGTATATCCAAATCTGTTTTTTTTGTTGTTGTTTAAATATTATAAATATTATTAAGAGAAAACAATACGTAGACAGGTATAAAGAACATTTTTTGATAGGATCTGTGTAAAGAGCGAGCTGGACACCGCGCCGTGTAGACATTTTGTTGGTTTTCGTATAGGTAGTTATATATTTCTGGTACATACATGGACATTTGTTGAACATGCTGCACTAGAAATCGATAAACTTTAAATTCCTTTTATTCTATGTAAAACGAAAAAAAAAATCATAAAGCGCTAACATGTAGTGTATTCGACATAAATACAGATTTTAAGTTTAAAAAATTCCCCCTTCAGCTATTTCAGCAAAATATTTTCTTATTTCTTGCTGACGTCATTACACGCAACTACGCTCGATCAATTCATGGGTTTATCAAGTGTAACTAAAAAATAAGCTATAATTGTAATTATTTATTGGTGTAACAGCTTAAAATGTGTATTTATGTTAAATGCCCTACATATTAGCACTTTATGAATTTATGGTTTTATCGGTTTACATAGAATAAAAGAAATATAAAATTTATCGAGTTCTAGTGCAGTTCTCATGGAAAAAACGACTATATTGTTCTGCTTAATTTTTAAACTCTAATAAATATGTACCATGTGTTTGGCTTTGTGATATAAAACTGAAAATTCTTTCGTTTACCACAAGTGTATTTTCAAACAAAATTTTAGAATTTTAAAAAATTAAGTAATTTAATTTAATTTTTGTGTTGGAATTTAATTGTTAATTAGGAATGGATTGGATGCATTGAATTTTGCAGATGAGAAACCGGGCGCGGCTTCATTGTTTACCTATTATTGTTCATTATTTATTATTGGACTTTTAGAGCGGAGAAACCGGACGCGGCGTTTTATTTAATTATTATTCATTATTTATTTGTTTATTTTATTTTTATAGTCGATTTATTAAATTTAATTTAATATGGAAACGTTGAACTATTAGTATGTAATATGTTCAGATTAATTTAAACTATTTTGCAGAGCTATTTAAGCAGAATAAACTAAAAAACAATTAATTATTTAATTTTGATTTTAATTGGAATTAGTTAATTAATTTCTTTATTTTCTGGAGTCAATAGCTAGTTAAGCATAAGCTAAAGAATCGGAAATTAAATTTTATAGGGTTTCAGATTTTTGGTGTTTTTAGAATTTTAGAATTTTAGTGTTAAAAAAAGTCATTTAGTGTTTAAAATTCATAATTTAGAATTAAAATTGTTATGCATCTTGAATTTCAGGTTATTTAATTAGTGATTAATTTGCCGTCCTTCAATTTAGATGTTGAATTGAATTTATTTTATTTAAGGGCGTTAAGTGCTGATTTCAAATAAAAAATTAATGGTGAAGTAAATTAGGTTTTGGGTTTAACTGAATTTAATGGAATTAAATTAATTTTTATTAAAATTAAATTTAATTAAATTTAGTGAAATTAATTTTTCGGTGTAATCGAATCATATGTCATAATATTAGTGTTGATGTTGGTATTGATGTGGATGTTGGTATTGGTGTTAGAGTTCATACTGGTATTATTGTTAACCCCTTAAAGACCGAATTTTTTTCAAATAATATTATTGTAAAAATAAAATAGATAATAAAATAAATAATAATATTATTGTTATAAGATTATTTTCACAAGTTATTTCGAGCAAATACATAACGGAACGTACAATATGGGCCCGTCCGAGTTATCTCGGGTACCGTCTTTTTGGACCATGCAGTATGTCCTGAGATATCTTGGGTCTGGTCCTTAAGCGGCTAATGATAGATTTTAGTATTAGTATTGAAATAGGTTAGTTAAAATGGTTTTAGTTTAGTAAACACCTGAGAAACTCGACCAAAATAACGCTGGCTGAGGTGAGAGCATTATGGGCGGGCAGTAGTTGAAATAGTGGTAGTACATAAAGATGAATCTATAATTTATTTCAGAGAATTAAATTTATATTTAATTAATTTTAGAATAGTTATTATAAAGGATTCACGCATACTTAAAATTAACAGGAATTTGAGCAGTAGATAATTTTTAAACTGTGTTGTCTTGTGCTAAATAACTTACTAAAAATATATTACTAACAAATTTATTAACTATCAACTACTTAGGTGTCTGGAACCGGGTTGATTCTTGGTTGATAACATAACTTTCCTTTCCTTCGGTTTTGTTATGTGTAGAGGGGGTACGAAGGGCCCGGCGTCATCCGGGAGTCTTGCTTAGGTTTGGTCGTACACCCTGATCAAAGAGTCAATCGCGATTATGTATCCTCGGGATTTTGTACCCTCGGGGATTATGTCCCGCAGGATTTTGTCCCTCGGGAATATTTTACCAACCCATCAAAAATATTTAGATATGAATAATCAAAAAACAGAAAAACCTTAAAACATCACGACAAAATTTTGTCCGCAGTGCGATGAACACAAACTGTTTTTATGTTTGCCATATTATAGATAAATGAGAATGCTTTGTAAGTATTTTGCTGGTTTACTTATAGTTTATTCTGTTTATTTCAGCGTAGAATTAAACTAAGCAAGAGTGAATGCAATAAAAAATGTTGGATTATGTATTTAATTTTTTTGTTGCAATTAAGGATACCAATACCAAAAGATCGTATATTAACGTTGAACAACTATATAAAAGCGAATAAAATGAAGCACGAAATAAAAATTAAATTTTAAATTCTACCACATCTATAGCGGAGGTAGCCTATAAATTGAATTTCAGGAACCTTACTTTAGTTTTTATTGTTTGTACGGAATAAATTATCTCTAATATGGGCCTATATATAGCTTATACAAAGCTAGCAAAATTTTTTCATCTTTTTTCGTATTAATTCATCATTTTCTCTACCTAAATATAACTCGTGGTAGGCTTAAGAATCGATATTTTTTTTCAAATGTCACTCATGTGAATCCGAATTTTTATGAAAATTCAAGTCAAGCTTCCCACATGCTGCATTTTCTACGTTGTGATTCACAATCGTGACATTTGAAATTTTTGTTTCGCTACAAGCATATCACTATTTATATTAAGAATAATAAAAATTTAATTGAGTATTTTTTAGAACTTGTTATTATATAATTTTTATTTTTATACTCTTATATAGTTATACGAATTATTATTTGGCCGAATTTGCGAGTCAGCGTCATACAAGTTTTTTTATTATCGCTAAAAATAACGTCAAATCATTTTTTTTACTATCGCTAAAAATATGTGTACATCAAAAATTAGGAATATAAAAATAAAATTAGCAAAATGTTTTATATACAAAATAACCATACAATTATTCGAAAAATGTTAAAAAATTAAAAAGGAAAATCTTCCTTATTTACTAAAAATTCCCTGAACTCCTAAACCGTCGTTCATAGAAATTTTTTCTTGAATAACAAGGAAAAAACAATAAATAATTCGGTTCAATGTCTTTTGTATTTTTTTAATCTTTTAACATTTTTCGAATAATTGTATGTTGGTTTTTTTTATAAAAAAAATGTTGTTAATTTTTTTTTATATTCCTAATTTTTGATGTACAAATATTTTTAGCGTTAATAAAAAAACAAATGTCCTTGACGACTCGAAAAGTCTAAAATTCGGCCAAATTATAATCATCTGATTATATATAAAAACAAAAATTGGTCTATAATAAGCTATAAAAAAACGCAATTAGACTAATTAAATATCAGAATATTGGCTAACTGATAACTTCCTTCATCACAACAAATCAGTCCACTCACTTTTCATTTGTACTTATATATTCTTATCTTAAAAAATGTAAACGGTAAAACATGCAAAACTCAGAAACGTTTTTTTTTTTTTTTTTTAAAACATCTTTATGGATATGGCTACTACAATCTTAAACATTATTAATTCATTAGTAAGGTTGACATTAGTACTTATGAGATAAGCATAAACTTGTGTGGGTCTGTTGGACCAGTATCCAGTTCCCTTATACTCAGAAAGGTGCCACTTAAAAGTTAAAATTACTTTATTACAAATCCTTACAACTAAACAAGCAATTTTAAATCAAAATTAAAAATTTAAAGTTAATAGTTTAAACCAGCCTCAACTCCTCAAACCTGAAAAAATTATAAGTTAATTAGAATTAAAACTAAAATCGTTAAATAAATTATAAAGTTTTAATTAACCAATGTAATGCAATCAGAAATAAAACATGTAACCACCTAATACGTATAACCATTCCAGCCAAAAACCCCTTCAAATTAAAATTTAAATTAATCATTAGAAACTGCTATACTTCTTTTAACTGCTAAAATATTTAAAATTTAATACCTGAAACAATATATTTGTTGTTTACTCGTGGACTAGTATCACTAACAAAAAGATTATACATAATAAAACACAATATTTTGGTTTTGTCATTTTCTTAATCTGATACGAGTATATATTTTATTTAAAATTGAAATTACGATCGTTTCGGATGTTACTCTTTTATCAAATTTCTAACAAACACTAACTAAAATTTTGCTAAAAACTGGTATTATACTTTATTATTTGTGCCTAAGTGCCTTGCGAATCTTCTTTTCCCCTTATTTTATTTTTTCTTCTTAAAGGGGTGGCACCGCCCTTTTTTTTGGTATACAACGATCATGTGCGTGTTTATGATAAAAAATAGAGAAGAATTTGTTGGCCATGTGTTGTGTGTGTGTATTAATTACGAATTTACAATGAGGTTTGAAATTTTGGTGCGGCCAATTTTTTCGTTTAGTAAAAATGGGTTATATTGTTCCTTGTATATTTCCAATTCTTCTAATCTGTTTATTAGTAATCATTTTCGTATTCCGGACAACGGAATCTATAAGATTACATGTCCCAAATTCTACATCGAATAAACTGGCATAAGTTTTAAAGTTAGGTTTACAGAACATATAAAAGAAATCGGAAAACCAAAAATCGACTTGAAATATGCACAACACTTGACTACAGAAAAACATAATTACTTTCGCTTCCATTGAGCTTTTGTCGTATTCATATTAGCTTTTATCTCACGCATGACTTCTTTTGGTGTTGTGGGTAGGATTTCTTTACTTTTTTGCAAAGCTTGTTCAGTTATTATCTCGGCTTCAAACATTTGGTCTTTAAGTGGCTGGAATATTTTTTCGAGGTATTTAGCAAATTTTCGATCTTGTTCAACGTAAAATGTATGGAAAATTGCAGAAGTAATTATGATCCCAAAACCTGGAAAACCACCACACATAACATCGTCTTATAGCCCAATTTCGGTATTGCTAGCCATGTCCAAACTCTTTGAGAAGCTTCTGGTAAAAAGATTAAATCCGATAATCGAGAGTAAAAACTTGATCCCAAATCATCAGTTCGGTTTTCGCAACCAACACTCAACAATTGATCAAGTACACAGAATAACCAGTATAATTAAGAAATCATTACAGGAGAAAGAAGCCTGTTCAACAGTATTTCTAGACGTTGCACAAGCGTTTGATAGAGTGTGGCATGAAGATACGGGAATCTTACTTGAAACATAGGTTCTTCAGGATTAAGTTAGGTGATACATTTTCTGAATTGAAAGAAATCAATGCAGGAGTTCCACAGGGCAGTGTATTAGGGCCGGTTTTATACCTACTATACACTAATGATCTTCCTACATTAGAAAACAATACAGTGGCGACTTTTGCAGATGACAAGGCGATATTAGCTGTTGGAAAAAGTAAGGAAGAATCAACAAAGAAGTTATAATCAGCTATAAATCAAATATATAAATGGACAAAAAGATGGGGGATACAACTAAGTGAGATCAGTTCACATCAACTTTACAAACAGGCGATTCGAATATATTCCGATTATCATAAATCGGGAAATAATAACGCATGCGAACATAGCTAAGTATCTCGGCATGACCCTGGATGGGCTCGGCATGACTTAAATACAGAAAAATGTATTGGCTGATGGGGAGGAACAACAAGCTTCTACTTTATAAGCAAATATTGAAACCGATTTGGACTTATGGTATTCAGCTTTGGGGTTGTACCAAACAGAGCTTCATAAGTATCATCCAAAGATTTCAGAATATGGTATTAGGGAACATCGTTGATGCACCTTGGTATGTCAGGAACAATAACCTTCATGAGGACGTTAAAATGAACCTCATCCTAAACGAAATCCAGGAAAAAGCACGGAGACATGAAGAAAGGCTCCACCAACATGTTGTTACGACTGGCATACGTCTCCACTTGAAACAGGGAAAAGATTTTTGCGAAGATTCCAAACGCTCAAATAATTTAAAAATTGTTTGTAGTTATAAAATACCATGACCACCATGGTGTTATATTTATGCTCGATGATTTTATGATTTCCGAATTAAAATTTAATATTCCCTCCGATTTTTATCTAAACATATTTTAAATTTTTTTGCATTTACTTGTTTTCTATATTGTCATGTACAAGCATATACATATATCTCTTGCGAGTTGGTGTGTGTACATGTATTATGTCAAAACCAACAAAAATGTTTATACAAGCCGTCTCTTTCGCTCCCTACACAGATCCTATCAAAAAATTGTACACTATATTTATTATGAATCTATCACCTATACTTATTTGTTTTGTGTATATATACTTTCTGATTTATTTATATGCATCACTAATACTTCGCCTTAACGTACTTTTTTATAACTTAAGTGTTTGTACTGTTTGGCTTGTATAAACATTTTTGTTGGTTTTGATTATGTAGTATGAGATGGAATATTTGCGTTATTAAAATGTTCAATCTGGAATATTCTATTTTTCTTTCTGGTATCATTGGCTTAAATTAACGCGTGATATTTGCTCTGAGTGGGGATAGAACCGATCGGTGTATTAGACATGAATCCGATGCGGCCGTACAGATAAGTATGTACATATGTTCGTCGTCGTTGTTCGTCTTATTCGTTGTATTTGTGTACAAAAAAAAAATATAAACATAAATGTCAATAAAGATTTTACAATAATAAAAAATAAAAAAATAATAAAAATGATGAACGATGTGCACAAATACAACGAATGGGACGAACAGCGATGCGAAGTGCAAAATAGAGGGGGAAAAAATTGACTGATTTTTGTTTTTGATAAAAAAATAAAAGAAAATATTTAGTCTAGTTTGAAAAGTTGTTGACGACAAGTCAATTTTTTTTTTTTATATAAAATATTAAAAGAGTCTAGTTTGGAATTTGGTGATTTAAAGTCTAGTTTTTGATTTTTGCGAAGTTGAGTCTCGTTTAAAAAAAAAAAACAAAAAGTTTAGTTCTGATATTTGATCAAGAAAAAGAAAAATTGATCAAAAAATTCTTATTCGATACGGTCTGAATCGGACCATTTTTTTTTTTTTGTAATATAATACTAAATTTTGATTACCAATTTATTGTAATAAATTAATAAAAACAAAATTTTTTTTTTATGAAGTTGTAATGATACAATATAAAATTCAATTTTCAAGTTGTTGGTACACTATTTAAAATATGTAACGGAGTTGAATAAAGCACGCACACTAATAAGACAATTAGTGGCGATATTCAACAGTTTTAATGTATGAATTTAAATTTGAATAAAGACTGAAGTTAATATTATCAATTTTATAAAAATAATAAGAATTTTAATTCTGTACCATACATACAAAAAAACAAATAATAAAAAAAAAAAAATATATATATAAAAATCTGTTTTGAGTTGGTGTTTTTTTTTTTGTGTGACGAACATTGCGAGTGACCTTAATATTGGGTGATTTAAGCAACAACAAAAAATTTTTTCTGTTATGAAAATGTTTCCTTCACCATAAAAAGTGGTTTTAAATCATATCAAAGTGCTAATTAAAAAGAACATAATATTCTATTGTGGTATATAAATAAAATGAAAATAAATAAACAAACAAAAAAAAAATAAAATATAATAAAAAATATTTATAAACCCGAAAAAGTGATAAAAAGGAAACTGGAAAAACAAAAAAAAAATATATATATATAAAAAAAAACCAAACAGAAACCACAAAATTATTTTGAAGCTGTATTCCCGCCCGTGGGGGCAGGGCAACCATTTTGAGGGGGATCCTGCGTCGGCGCTGTTTGCGGTGTGGTCGGACGGGCCTTTAAAAACAACAAGGTAAAACAATCAAGGGATAAACAATCTGGCTAAATAAATTTTAGTTTCTAAAGTCTGTAACAGTTTGTTTCTCCCTTTCTATTTTCATTATATTGTACATATATTACTACTTTTACCGTTTGTTTTCGGCGTTTCGTGGGGGTGCACCGATTTGGTGAAAACCCCACTCAGAGCAAATTATTGTCAGGTTATATTTTTTTCCGTCATTTTGATTAATTGCGTTTGGAATTTCCGTTTTTTTTCTCTTCGCTTCGGGTCGGTTGTCCGTTTTTGGGTGTGGTTCGACCCCATAACGGTTCATTACTTTCAGGTATTTTGGTGTTTTTTCTTAATTTTCTTAAAACAGTGAATCGTGAAAGTGAAATTTAATATTAACGTAGAATCAGTTTTAACGTAATTTATCTTGCCTAATTTTCAATTTTTTCTCTTTTACCGTAACAAAAAATTTTTTCTCTGAATTTCTTACTGTAGTGTGCTACGCCTCACCATGTGCGTGTAAACAAATAATTGATCGGATGATGTGAGGTGTGGTCATGTGAAGGGTCGGCCTTTTTCCACCCAGTTCCGTGCGTGCCGTTCGTTCCTCCAGGACAGGCTGTGCTGGAGGGCGGCACGCCATATGAGTTGATCGCGTCGGGGTGACGGTCTCCGTTCCGGGGGATTGTCGCTGGGATTGTCATGCGGGCGTCCTTCCCTCATAGTGGCATCGGTGGCCGTCGCGACTGGGAAACAGCATCCCAGTA
This sequence comes from Tipula vernalis, assembly GCA_958295665.1. NCBI lineage: Eukaryota > Metazoa > Arthropoda > Insecta > Diptera > Tipulidae > Tipula > Tipula vernalis. The sequence goes on along the minus strand of OY282560.1, from coordinate 275,374,301 downwards.
GGCGGGCCGATGAGGGGAGGCCCGTGTGGCAGTCACGGCGGTAGTCGCCTGGGTTTGAGACGGTCACTCCGGATCGATCACTCCCTTCTTATCATTTTTTTTTTGCTGCTGAGGCCGTGGCAATATAATTTTAATTTCCATTTGCCCCTCTAATTTTGTTCTTCATGCGGTTATTCAAGCATAAGAAATATGTCTGAAAACCCCCATGCCGCACCGTGAGCTCTAGCCAGCTACTATACCGCATCAGACCGCTATTCTCATGTCTGTTAACGTAATCCCTTGGGGGATTCCGTTACAATGTCAATAATGAGGCAACTCAGCTCCTAAGCATCACGAATTTAGTACGCAGACTTAAAAGAACCAAACCTTTTGAGCTGGTGTGATTGTCAGTTTAAGCAGCATTATGCTGATCTAAAATCCACTACAAAGATGTGGTTCAATTTACCAAACACTATGGAACGCCAATGGGAAGAAGCCATAGATTAATTTAAGTTAGTTAGTAAATTAAGTCAAAAATAAATTGCTCATTAGTCCAGGAGACTAGATTGTAATTACATAAAGTAAATAAATAAAATTTATTTTAAGTAAAAAAAACAAAAATATTATTTATTAGTGGTAGAACCAAAAAAAAATGGAGGTGTGGCCAACACATGACTTTCTTTTACGAACAGAGAATTTTGAGACATTTAATTTTTTTTATAACTTTTTTTTTAATTTTTATTTTTTTTATTTTTGGAAACATTTTGTTTTAAGTAGTTTTTTGTAAACCTTATACTTTTTAAGATATTTGCAAAATAAATTTTCTGGACCAAGGGAGTATCCACTTTCGGTTAGCCGATTTGGAGCAAAATTCACTGGGACCTCCTAATTTATCAAAAAAGCTTAAATCTGAAGTATCAGTTCCATTGGTTAAACCATCTGGGCTGTAGAGAGGACACAGACAGACTGACAGACAGACACCATTTCGAAACCCACTTTTTCGGACTCAGGGGACCTCAAAACAAATAAATCTCTAAAAATCTCAAGGTCCAAAATTTTCATGATTACTATACTTTATTTTACTAGAGTAAAAGAAAGTAATAGAATTAGAAATGAGAACAATTTAATTGTATATAAGCTGCATATATGGTATATGCTTATTTCGTAATACACTTTAGTTTATTTTCAATTATAATCCGTTGTATTACTTTCTTTTACTCTAGTAAAATAAAGTATAGTAATCATGAAAATTTTGGACCTTGAGATTTTTAGAGATTTATTTGTTTTGAGGTCCCTTGAGTCCGAAAAAGTGGGTTTCGAAATGGTGTCTGTCTGTCTGTCTGTCAGTCTGTCCGTCTGTCAGTCTGTCTGTGTCCTCTCTACAGCCAAGATGGTTTAACCAATCGAACTGAAACTTCAGATTTAAGCTTTATTGATAAATGGGGAGGTCCCATTGAATTTTACTCCAAATCGGCTAACTGGAAGTGGCCACTCCCTTGGTACATCAAATTTATTTTGCAAATATCTTAAAAAGTATAAGGTTTACAAAAAACTACTTAATACAAAATGTTTCCAAAAATTAAAAACAAATAAAAATAAAAAATTAAAAAAAAAATTTAAAAATTTAAAAATTAAAAAAAAAATTAAGAAAAAAATAAAATTTCTCAAAATTCTCTGTTCGTAAAAGAAAGTCGTGTGTTGGCCACACCTCAATTTTTTTTTAAACGTAAACAGATCTAGTTCCTAAAATAATTTCGATTTTAGTACACTTGACGTTGTAGAGTAAAGTGCATTTTATAAAATACATAAATATTTGATTGAATTCAATTAATACTACATATTTAATAAACATTTTTGTTTGATTCAAATAATAACCACTACTCCTTAATTTGTATAAATTTGTTTTGTGACATGGGTGGTCCTTCGGGCGTTAAATGCACTGTTTTTCATTGCAATTCAAAACGAAAAAATGGAGCCCGGCTTTTCAATTATTCCAAGGTTTACGATAAGTCTGATTGTGGTTAAAAAATTGCCATATTTTACCAAACATGTTAAAAAATATTTTCGTTTGTTCTAAACATTTCGAGGCACAGTGCTTCTTAAAGCGGAAATTAAAGCGAAATGCAGTTCCAACCTTATTGTTACCTAAAGAAGACCAGATGATCGCTTCAACATCAAGTGAAACATTGAATCCTGTAAATCAAATTCAAAATAATATTCCCATGGACGTTGACGAACATTCCAATTCGGTTTATGAAACAGATCTTGCTACTTGTAGTTCTAAAAATCTAAAAACTTACACTAGATGTGACGATGTTTGTGACAATTTAAGTTACGAAGAGATCTCCAAATAGCCGGATCCTTATTTTGACAATAACTCAACAAGTGAAAACTCATTTCTATGCAAAAATTGCGAGATTTAAATTGTAAATGTAATTTTCAAATTTACCCATTAAAAATTGAAAGAGACAAGTAAGCTAAAAAACAAAGCTTTTACTGCAACAAAATCGAACAATGAGTAAAAAATTAAGTGTACTAAAGCCGAAAACTAAAATTTCTCGAAATGACGTGATAGACAAAAAAATTAAAAGTGTAGAAGCCAAAAATTTCTGTAAAATGATTTTATTAGAGGGAAAAAGAAATCAAAGATGAATGGATGATGGGCTGATGATCTCACAACTCTTGCACAAAGTATGTATTACCGTTCTCCTAAATCATACAATTTCATGAGAGACCGAATAAAATTTGATATACCTCCGACATCAAACAACTTCAATAATGACGTCTATCTCACCATCAAGGAATATATGACGGTAAACCGAAAATTGGCCAGTTTCACATCAAGGAAAATATTCCTGATACGATGTAGAAGGTATGGTGTGTTTCCTAATCATATTATTAATAACGTGAATTGCCCTGTTCACAAATACAGAACCGAATATGCCATTCAATAAGAAAAATATCAAAATTTATTGGAAAATGTTAAAAGAAAAATCCTGAATGTGGAAATTGAAGTTACGTTTTGGAAAATAAAAGATTTCAATCGTATTATTTCGGCCCACAAATACGAACTGAACCAATTAAATTTAGACGGACGGTTTCTCCAAGAATTTTATGCTACGCAGGACGAATTATTTTTTAATTTACTAAATTCTTTTTTAAACGTTGTAAATAGGAAGTTCGATGCCGTACACAATCATCAAAATCGCCCTTTTGATATTGCACACCATAATGTGTGCCGAAACATAAGTAATGTTGATGTTCCAAACGAAGTTTTGGATATTGTGGGCTTGGGACCAAAATTTAATTTGCCATTTTTTAATAAGGAAGATATTCCGGCGTTTAAAAATTTTGGCTCAAACAGAATCAATAATTCAAGAAATTAATGGTGAACATCAACCAAATGTCGCAAGGTTTCAAGTTTGCAATGTTCTTCAAAATTTCTTGTCGCGGAATTGTATCCTAACAATGAAAGAAAAACATTTAAAACATTTGACAATTGAAACAAAAAATGTTTTGAATCAAAATATTATTATTTTAAGTGTGGATAAAGGAAATATGAGGATAAAATTAAAAATTTCGGAAAATCGGATCAACCACTTAGGCCTATTGTATGTTTCATAAATAGTCCTAATATAAAACATCAAAATATTTAGCTGAAACGTGGAAAAGTTCAATTGATAATCGGAGGTACAATTGTAAAAATTATTACGAATTAGTAGATTTCGTAAAACAACAAAATATTCCAAATTACTATGTATTAATAAGCTTGGACGTAGTTTCCTTGTTCATCAATATTAAGATTGATTTGGCTGTAGAAATAATTTCAGATAGGTGGTCAATGATAGAACCACATCAAAATAAAATTTCTAGATATTCTAGAATTTTGTTTAAAATCAGGATATTTCAGCCTGTTTAACAGCTACTTTAAACAAATAAATGGCGTTGCAATGGGTTCGCCTCTATCTCCAGTAGTGGTTGATGTCGTAATGGAAGTGCTACTTGACACCGTCTTGAGCACAATTGATTTTAATATTTTATTTATTAAAAAATACGTCGATGATTTATTGTTAGTTGTATACTTTCAAAATTTAATAGTAATCGTTTTGGTTTAGAATTTACTTTAGAAATGGAAGCTGATAATAAATTACATTTTTTGGACACAATATTAGTACGCGAAAAATTTATCGTCCGGTCAAATTCTTAATTTTAATAGTTTTCACCCTTTAAGTCAGCGAATTAATACGGCGTTTGGTTTCGTCTACCGAGTTAAAAAATAAACCACAGATGTCACAGTTGATACCAATCAAATTATAAGGGATTATCTGATCAATAATAAATACCCGAAATATTTCATCAACAAATTAATCAATCAGTTTGATCAAACTAACAGTGAACAAATGGTTAGTATGGTCAGGACCACTAACAATGTTCATCAAAATTTAATATATATAAATCAATTTATTACATTAAAAATCTCAGTGACCAAATTTCCAGCACATTGCGCAGATTCAATATAAATTGTAAAATTACATTTTCAGCGGCTAACTCTATTCGTAACATCTTTAGCCAAATCAAAGATATCACACCTAAATTAAATCGTTCGAATATTGTATATTTAATTCCATGTAACTATTGCCAATTGAAATACATCGGTACCACGAAACAATTATTAAAAATCGAATTTCACAACATAAATCGGACGTCAAACCACCTATCAGAAATTCTCAAGCTACTATGCCAGCATTCCTCTGATACTGGACACACATTTAAATTTGAGAAGGTAAAAATTTTGGACAGTGAAAAATTGTATAAAAATCTTTTATTTTTGGAAATGGCTCACATTATTGATAATCATGAAATTGTTGTCAACAAAAAGAGTGATACTGACGATATTAACCAAATTTATTTTGGCATTATTGATTTTATATCTAAATTCCCAAAATATAAATCGTTTGTAGATTCTTGAAATTCCAAATTCAAAAAGTTTGTTTACTAAAAATATTTTGATTGTAGTCGTCCAATTTGAATCAATTTGTCGTTTGTTGAAAAAATTTAATTTTCTGTTTACAAGTTTACAGAAATACTCTTCAAATTTATATATACATATGTAAGTATATTTAACGGTAAGTCGGAGTATTGCATGGTAATTTCTATATATTTTAATAAACTTTGTATGTACATATGTATTGTTAAAACCGTGTAGACATGAAGAAGATAATAAATTTATCGAAATGTCGATATAAATATTAAGAATTAGTTTTATTGGCTGCCAAACCCGAAGACGATAGCTTTTCTTGCGCTAAATTGGTCTTTTTTGAAAAGTAGAAAACAGGATAAAACATCAAATCTTCAAGAGATTTTTGAAGCAGTATCGCCCCCAATCCAAACTTGCACGTGTCGGTGTGTAATTATTAGAATATAATCTCAACACAGGCGTATCACATAATACCTTCTTCAATTTTTCGAAAGTCATCATTTCATCCTTACCAAACTTAAATACAACATCCTTTTTCAATAAGTTGGTCAAAGATCGCGCAATAATTGAATATCCTTCAACAAACTTCCGGAAATATCCAGTTAGACCCAGGAAACTTTGAACTTTCTTGATATTCGTTGGGACTGAAAATTTTCGAATGGCTTTGGTTTTTTCTTCAGAGGGTCTGATGCATCCTTGGCTTATCTGATACCCCAAATATTCTACCGACTCTCGCAGGAACTGACACTTCGACCATTTGATTTGCAAGCCGTTTTCTTCCGCAACTTTCAAAACCACCTTCATCTTTATTAGAGCTTCATCCACCTCTTTAGCTGGAATAACTAAATCATCTAAATACGTGCAGACATATTTTTTCACTATCAAATCTCGAAAAATGTTCAAGATGTACCTCATGAAAACAGCTGAGCAATTGCATAACCCAAACGGACATCGTAAAACTCGTACAGGCCAAACGGCGTCACAAATGCAGTGTACTTACGAGATTCTTCTGCTACGGCTACATGGAAAAATCCATTACGCAAATCAAGTGTCGTGAAATATTTGGTACCCTGCAGCTTATCAATTTCATCTTTAATGATGGGGAGTGGAAACCGATCTTTAACAACAACATCGTTCAACCGACGATAATCGACACACTGTCACTTGGATCCATCCTTCTTATTTGCTAGCACCACCGCAGCAGACGTACTTAGTCGTATAATACCTTCCTCTAGCCAATCATTAATCTGATGTTTCACTACTTCCAACTCTAACGGCGAGAGTCTTCTTGGTCGCTGAGCTATCGAATTTTCATGGGTAAGAACCAGTTTCATTTCGACATCATTTTCCACAGCTGATCTGTTGGGGCTATAATTGACTACCATCTTTCGAATTTCATTGGCAACGACAATATCTCGAATGTGATTCAGCTCCAATTCGATTCCTTGTACAACACAACCTAAATTTATAGGCGAAAATCGCTTCGTTGTGATATCGACCGGTGTTATTATGGTAATGGTTTGGCTTATCAAATCTCGTCCAACGATAACATCAACTGGAAGTACACCATCATCCAAGATATGAAAAGTGGTCTCATAATCTTCACCATCAATTGCAACATTTGTTTGACATCTTCCAATTGTTTTAACTTTTTGAGTTCCAGCTGCTATGAATGACAAAACAATGTTGGAAAAGTTTGGTGAACCAATTACCTTGTATTTGTTTAGAGTAATGATATTTATGTCACTTCCACTATCAACAAGAGCAAACATATCAACACCACTTATCTGGATTTTTTTCACGTCTTTTAATTTGGAAAAATGACATAAAACGCGTTTATCATCTCCTTCATCGGCGGCAATAGCCATATTTTTACCAACATCACCACTGAATCTACATTCCATTGAAGTATGACCAAACTTCTCACACTTGAAACATTTACGACCATCCTTTTTGTTGGGACAATCTTTTTCATTATGACCAATTGTACCACAATTATAGCATCTACCTTGACTATGGAACGGTTTCGCATAAAGGCAGGCTTTCGACTTGAAAAATTGGAATTTGTATTCACACCAGAACTCGAAGGTTTGTTTTCAACTTTCGGTTGCACAGTTTTCTTCTTTATCGTCTCATAAAGTTCTAACTTCGACTTAAACTCCTGCATATCAGTAGCACCATACAAAATTGACTTGTTTGGCTCAAAGCCAACTATCCCATCAATACAGTGCTGGATAATAGCATCATCCGATAAGGTAGTGCAGTGCTGGATAATAGCATCATCCGATAATAGCATCATCCATTCTATAGTACCTTTATTAAAAATTAAATAAATAGAATTCTGTCTATTAGCCGGTTTTCGTTGAATTACCGTTCGTAAATACTAAAATGTTTCTACGTGTTAATAAAAAAAAACACATTTAAAAGTGTCGTACAAGAATTAATTAACATTCAACAAAAATTAAAAAGTAAAATTAGCGTTCACAGCTTATGTGATTGTCGTGAAGAAGAAAAAATTGTAATTGAATTTATCTGTATTAGTACGATTCGCTAGTACATAAAGCACAGGACATTCTGTATATATAGAATGTAAATTGTGGTATAGTCAGTCCAGTCGCCGCGGCCTGATGAGAGGATTGATTTTTTTATAATCATAAGCTCATCAGTTCGAAACTGGATTGAGTTCTCTTACAATCTTCGGAACATATTAAATTAAAAATTTATTTTCAATAATGCTCTGCTAATTAACGTTATGCGAGAGCAGTTATTCAACACGATTTCAATTTGTTTTTTGTTTTTTTTTTACGTTTCTTCAAAGTTTATAATTTCCTTCACAAGAAAAAAATCTTTTTATTTTAAAGTTTTAACTTTTCCACCAATTTTGTGATTTACAGATTTAAAATTCGCTTCAATAGAATTTCCAAATCTATTTAACCACACACCACTGATAATTAATGCGTCTAAATCACAAAATTCTTCACGTTCACTCCTATCGAAATTTATTCGATTCTCAAAACTCGTTTCTTTGCTTTAACTGGATCACCAACAGTAAATTTTTTATATTCACGAGTACAGTTCAAATTTGCTTAGTAAACACTTGTAATGTAAATAATATTTATTGATTGTCTCTAACATTCAACAAAAACATTGATAAAAAGTAAAAATTAGCTTACACACAGAGCAGTGTGAATATCGTGAAGAAGAAAAAAAATTTGTAAGAGAATTCATCTGTATTAGTACGATTCGCTAGTACTTAGATCACAGCACATTCTGTATATATATAGAATGTAAATTGTGGTATAATCAGTCCAGTCGCCGCGGCCTGATGAGAAGATTGATTTTTTCATATTCATAAGCTCATCAGTTCGAAACTGGATTGGATTCTCTTACAATATTCGAAACAAATTAAAATCATTTAATTAAATAAATAGAATTATGTCTATTAGTCGGTTTCGTTAAATTACTGTTCGTAAATACTAATATACTTCTCGTGTTAATCGAAACACATTTAAAATGGTCTAACCACCGGTAGCATATTAGAAATTACATGAATTAATTAACATTCAACAAAAACATTGATAAAAAGTGATAATAATATCTTATTCTTATTTTGCCCCGGGCAATTGTCAGACCAAAATAAAAATTTTGTAATATTTTGATTTATCGCTATCTCGTTCAACATAAACATGTACAAACAACTCGCAACTTCACAAGAACCTTGTTTTCCTGTTGTCTCATCCCATAAGAAACAGTGCCCTTTGTTTTTCCCATATTATACTTAGTGAAATTATGGATGGCCAATTTTCTTTTGTAGTAAAAAGTACTGGTCTCACCGAAAGGGCATTGTAAAACTTTTTGAAAGTCGAAACATGCTGTAACAATGTTTCGAATATATTTTGCTGTTGCTTTGTCTAATTCTTTTAATCTTCGTGCTTCTTTTTTCATTAATTGGTGGTTTAAATAAGTTGGTTCAAATTTTTTTTTCTCAGCGACCGACATATTCTCGAACATGGCACACTCATTACACTTATCCTTCTTCGGTAGAAAAAAAAACTTATGTATATTGAAGTTGTGGTTAAATACATCCCGGTACTGCCGTTCTGTAACGTGTTCTATTTTTATTGCTGTTTCTCTTATCCACTCTTCAAATAGGCGAAACATTTTCGATACATTTAAATTACCATCTAAATAAACTTTTGTGGTTTGCGCTCTTAAATAATGGGATTCTACAGTTGGGAACATAGAGATGTGTCGTTTAATGTAATTTTTTGTAGCTTTCTTTAGTTCATTTACTGGTCTTGTGAATTTACCTATTAAAATATAAATATTAACGTAAAGTTGGAAGAGTAAAAATATTATGTACGTCTATTATCCGATTCTCCGCTAACAACTTTTGCTAATGCTGTCTCAACAACTTGATTTGAGATACATAGTGTGTCTAAAAACATAATTTTACATACTCTTTGTGACATTATTTCATTTTCTGTTGAATAATTTAAATGATAAACTCTAGAGGAGTTTCTTAAGCTCGGTCTTGAAATTTTTGTAATTTTTTTATCAACGACTTGGACACATCTGGCTATATAATCCCACTTCTGTTCTTTCGAAGAGAGATTGTAAAAGTATTCAAAAACTTAAGGGAATTATTTCCTGACACTTATTTCGGCACTTTAGTGAACATCCTTTTTTCAAATATTTGCCTGGAATCTCCACTCCGACATAATTCATGTAACTCTGTCCCAAATTTCGTCTTTTTTCCATTTGTTTCGTCCCTAATCTTCCACATTTTTCTTTCTTTTAGGGGTTTTTACATTTTCTTCATTCTCCTCGTCATAAGAAAAATATTCGTCATCGAATTCGCCTCGATAAGCCACGTAATCATGATCAGATGAGTTTCTTTGATATGAATCTAAACCAATATCATTATTAAGTAAATTAATTAATTAACATTTTATCTAGTATTATAAATCATTTATATATAGAATTAAATTACCTTCTTTATTACTTGACATTTCAGCAAATTATAATTTTTCCATACAAAACAAATTTTATTGTTACCAGCAATGCGATATAGATTAAAAAATTTATTTTAAAAACCATTCAAGTAGTACTTAAAGTATATTTATGAAAAAAAACATGTGCACCAAAGTTTACTTAACATATCGCAACTTAAATGTTGTATAAATTAAAAAATCACAAGTAGGTTTAGCTCATTTATAATTTTTTAAATTTTTTTAAATTCATTGTAAGTCAATTTGAAGTTTTTTTGATTGAAACATTTAAAAAATATTGACTTGTAATATTTTCATAAAGGCTTATAATTTCTAAAAGTAGAATCGAATCAGGTAGCGATATTTTTTCAACGACAGAGGTTTGTCGGGACTTATCAAAAATGCAATAGTTCAAAAATGCACTAAGTGGTACTTATCATTATTTTGTTTGGACAGTGCGATATATTAACACTACACAAAACTGCACATTTCAAAATAATAAATAGAATAAATTAAATTAAATTTGCCAAGACGACGACAAAAACACGCCTATCCTCTTCGAGCGTCAACGACCGACCCTCGATTAAATACTACTTTTTAAAGTAAACCAAAAATTGTTAAAACTTTAAATCCTCCTGGTAGCTATATTAATTAAGTTTATTAATGTAATTGATTGATTTATTCATTCATTTGAATGCACGGCCAAGCTTATGAAGCAAGTAATCCCGTGTTAGTGATGTGGTCATTAAACTGTAACACCAACTTTATGACACAGGTGAATGCTTTCCCCATTGAAGATACCTAAGCACTATTACAACAAGGAGAGCACAACCACCCGCGACATCACATAAATGTGATAGTATCATGTCCACCCCTGGCCGGGTCCCACCGTGCACCCTTTCACACATAACAAAAACCGAGGGATAGGATAGGATTATTATTATTATTATTATTATTATTATTGGGGGGCCATGCGGGCGATCAGCCACGTGGCACTGCGACCTAAAAGATCTATTGTGCTGGCCCCTGCTTAATTATCCGTCCAGTCAATATTCAGGTTCTTAATGAACCTGACAATACTGCTTCCCGGTACGTCATACATACTATCTGGGCTTATTGCTCTCCCTCCTAGATGTTTACTACAGCATGTAGTTCCGCTAGAAAGACGGTAGCATTGGAGCTCAAGGAACTCGAGAGGAATGTGCCACTCCCGTATATTCCTACTCCTGCCCCGTATTCCGTTTGATTTTACTCTTACGAGTTGCTGGGAATTGCAAATCACCTGTAGGTCACCCAGCTTTACTACAGGAAGGCTAAAAATAAAACTGGAGGGTGCCTGGTATCTAGAGTCCGCATATTTTTGGCTGATTAACCTATCAGCCATTCATCTTTCGGCATATGCTGTTCCACCTTAGATTAGGGTTTTTTGTCAAGGTTTTCTCCTTTAGCGCCGTACTTTGGCTTGTGCCAAATGGCCAAAAATGTGCCAAGTGGCCTTAGTTACCAGTGGTTGCCACGAGGAGGCAGTACGTACACTTGCGAATTGTGCACAGGTTACCCCTTACACAATTGTACCCATCACGCAGCTGCCTAATGACAAGACCAGAACAGCTCACGTGATGCGCACCCTACTGGAAGGTTACGGAGCTGGTAGATTAATCAACTCAACTTTGATCCCCCCCCCTCCAATAGACGCCAAACCACCCTAAAAGTTAGGATAGGATAGTTAGTAGTGACAGAATCGACCCGGTTACAGACACATATGTAGTTGATAGTCTATAAATTTGTTAGTAATATATTTTTTGTAAAATAAGTTAGCACCAATGTGCCGTCTAATTTTAGACCGATGATTTTTGAATTTAAATTATACAAGAAAAGGGTGCTTTGCACACATCGTGTGGCAATTTTCATTGCATGATTTCTGATGAAAATCCAAATATTTTAATGATATTGTGATCGTTTATTTTATAAGTTTTGTTGATCCGTACAAGTTTGTTATTTTTTATGTTGCTAATTATTTATAAATTATAAATATTACAGGACTATTGTATCGTAGAAAAAATAGCGTGTATAACTCGTATGAAAACGTGTAATTGCAATTATACTTAAGTGATTGTGTCTTAAGTGAAATTTCACTTTCATATTGCAATGACTCGTTTTCTCCACTTGTTATACAATATACTATTACTATGGTTGATTTACCCCTTTAGCACACAGCAAAAATATTATTTTTCAATTAACAGAACTTTTGAAGCGAGTAATCTTATGTGGTTCTTTCGTTTAATAAACTAACGATTTGTAGATTGTCTGTTATCTTGAATTTTTTTAATAATATACGAGTACCTGAAAAATATAAATTTTATATACTTTAATTAAAACAAACATTAAACGATACGAAACCCGTAAAAAGTGAAAACCATAGTCATTAACACACCATTTTATAAACATTTTTGTGCTTACCGAACTGTAAAAATGAATTAAAAGTGAAATTACATGTATACGTATGTATGTATATTTGTTGTTAAGGTGAATGAAAATGAAATATAGGATCTTAAAATGAAGTACAGAAAAGTAATAAAGCTTCGTGGAAACACAAAATAATAATTAAGATTATTTATTTGGGTAATTTTGTATACTGTAAAAACATAAGACCAACGATTTATGATAATTTGAATTCACATAAGGATCAAGGTGTAAAATATTCTTAAATATTTCAAAGTTTTAATTTACGATTATAAGAGTGTTTATGTCGGATATAAAATTCATTTATGTTCACATCAATCAAAAGCTTAGTTCTAAATCTGTAAAAAAAAATTTTTTATTTCGTTTCATAAGGAAAATTGAAATTTTATTTTGTCTGTTTCAAATTGTTTGTTTTTCTGCTTACTAACAAACATTGGTAAATTGTGCCATTGAAAATTATGATGTGGTATTATAATGTGGTACTTTATTTTTGTGATATTTTTGATTACACAAACAGAAAGTTTTATGTTTTCGTTGTAGATAAACAGCATACTTGGAATATTAAAAAAAGCTTTTTCCAATTTGAATCTGTCTGTTAGGTATAGCCGATTAAATCGAACGAAACAAATAAAGGGTTTCACGATTTTGCCCTCTTTTTCATGGAGTAGGTAATAAACCGGGGCGATATCTTAAGGCTCGCTGAGGAGCATTAATAGAAAACTTCTGAAGCAGCTCAGAGCAATCGATTTTACAGCAAAAAACATCTCGAGCAATCATAGTAGATGCAAATTTGCGTCTGCTTTCTTAAGTTTGTAAATTTATTAACGCGAGACGATTTACATATATAGGGTTCTCGAACAAAACCATGGTTCAAGTTAGGTAAACGACGTAATGCATAAATCAAAAATTGTTTTTGAATACTTTCCCTCCCAATACGCCTAATTAAACCCAATAAGGAATACCCTCTGCTTATAATGTAGTCCACATGCTTATTAAATGTAACGTTGCACGAAAAAATAGAAACTTACACATTGATGTCAGATAAGATGCGATCCATTTTATTGGAAAGAAATCGGATCCGAACTCAATCAATTTCTAAAGAAGACTTTTGTGATTTAGTCTATCGAAAGCTTTCGAAAAATTTGTGTAAACAACATCAATCTGGCCACGGTTTCCAACAGTCTCGAAAACATCGCCTAAAAAAACCATTAAATTAAGCCGTGTTGACACACACTTATATGTTTATTAATATGAATCTCAATTATAGATTTTACTAACGATTCAAAAAGTTAAGGTATTACCGAGAGAATTGAGATATCTCTGTAGCATGCAATGTCACTCCCTCTACCAGATTTAAATATAGAAACTATAAATGGTTTTTCCAAATATCAGGAAACACTCCCCTTGAAAGACTCTCATTAAACAAATAAAGTAGCCTAATCATAATTTCCGTGAGTTGCATTATTGGATATGAATTATAGATACCATCAATGATACCTGAAAAGTTAGATATATCAAAGCTATCAAAAGAGGCCTGAAAAAATCTGGCAAACGCGTCACATATTTCATGAGGACCTGAGAATGAAATATTATTGCACGACATAATACTAGGATGGCCACGTGATTTTCTTTTTTGATTTATAAATGCAAAAAACCGTTTAGGATTAATCAAAATTTTATTTTGGACCTGGAAAACATACATTTTGGAAAATAAATCGATGAGGTACTTAAACTCTTTGCATAAATCACGATATCTAGATTTGTCGTTAACATCCCCAGAGCGCTTATAATTCTTAAATGCTCTAGACTTACGATTTGTTAGGTTCTCAAAGCGGCGATTGAACGATGGCTCTGTATACGTTGAACCCACAAAAACCTTTGGAACAAATAATTCAAAACCATCCCTCATAATACTTTTAACCTTGAAACAGCAACCGAAATGTCCAATAAGTGAAATAAAGCTGTCCAATTAACATTATCAAAAAAGTGGTTTAGCGACACTAGATCAGCATTTCTAAAATCAAATTTAAAATCGCTTCCAATAAAATTACAAAAATAATATTCCAAAAAATAAAATTTTAATTACAAGTGGCGCGTTATGTCTATTTGACTATCACTGAATTCGCAAGATGAAAAAACTAAGTCCAAACTCGTGAGGCCTTCTAAAATTCGCAAAATTTTCTAACACATAAATAGAAGTGATATTAACGAATGATCCCATAAACTGGCCATCGATCCAGCACCAAGATATTTTTGGCAGATTAAAGTGGCACAATCAACACCCGATCAGTTTCATTAAATAGTGGTGAACATTATAGCGATAAATTGAATAAATCCTTGGTAAACGTCAGAAGTACTACCAAACGGTATATAGACTCCCACTATAAAGAGCCAAAAAGAAGCACATTTGACCTTAACAATAATTAACTCACCATAGTCACAATTGAGGCTGATTCGACCAAATTCCATGTTCCGTGCGACGATCACAACACTACCAGTGACCTCCCTAATATTTGAATCGCGATCACGACGAAAAACGGTTTAACATGAAGGAAAATATTACTCCGATTTGAAATCAGCACTCAACCAGGTCTTCGTAAAAATAACCGTGTCGCAGATATAAAACAAAATATATGAGTAAATTGAATCTGATTTGGTATGCTTCCCGCTATTGTTTTGGTAATTTACGTCTAGACTATTGTTTGCTGGAATTATTTGATGGAATGGTGGGCATAATGTTATGGAGTTTAAGTCGATAGAAAACGTTACTATTAACATTGATGGATCACGGTATTATTCCACAACCGCCAGTCTTAAGTTTTTTGGACGAGATACAAACTCTCTGACGAATGCTCCGACAAGCCTTATGTATGGTTAATGGAGTTTGCTGAAATGGACCGGATCAACATCGATTTTGAACGAACTGAAATTGAAACGACTAACGTCACGGCCAGCTGACCCAAGTACCCGACACTCAATCTCATCCTCAGAGATTACCAGCTTATCACTTAGACATTTCCGTAAAGCAGCCGGTTTAGTTGTGTTAGCGAATTTTGAGGCATAAATAAACTTCATGTCCGGAACAGCTTTGATAGTATCATCGGTATCGTTGCAAGAGCCAACAATAAATTTCAATAGCAATTGACGTATAACAACGCTATACTTTTCCAATAGGTCATCTATATTTTACTGAATAATGCCAAGTGATTGATTAACAGCAATAAATTAGAGAAAAAGGGTTAGAGAAAATTGAAATACTAAATTGAATACTACGAACGAATTCTGTTTTTCTCTACATAATTTTGAAGTAATTTTCGAATTTTATTAAATTTAGTTTGATTGAAAACATTACAGGCAAAAATTTTATATATAAATGATTTTAATATAATAAGTCTAAAAAAAATGTTTACTCGCATTCCCAATTCGTGCTTGATGTGGAAAGCCAAAACAAATTATCTGTGCCGACTTCTAAGTCCTGGTCAATTTAGCAACAGAATACCTGCCTCTAATTCTTCACAAAATCAGCATTTAACGTTTTAACTGAACCCTCCTAAGAAAAAGAAAACAGTTGAATACTCTTTTGTTAACTTTAGTGACAGCTATCGGTGAAATATGTTAACACATCAAAAAAATTATAAAGTACTTTAAAGCCTAATTTAGTCCTCTGTTGCTCAACATTTTAGTGGCTTTGTCACAAAATCCAAAAAAAAAAATCCAAAACGGAAAAAATCCAAACTTTTCGAAAAATCCAAATACCGAAATCCAAAAAAATAAGATCCAATTTTAAAAAAGCCAACTCTGATGAATTGCATAATTGTTTATGTTTATTGATGTCTCTTTTTGATTAATGTACATAGATATGTTCACATAATATTCTAGATATTCAGTTAATAATAAATGAAATTTCATTGTTTTAGATTTTCTTTACACATTCATGTGTTTCATTTTATTTTCATTGGTTTTATTTAATATAATATCAATCATAGTGCGATATCTTAAAATGAGTTCCATTTCCATTGTCAGGTCAAATAAAGGGAATCATAAATTATTTATCGACGGTTTCGATTATTATCTGGATAATAAAACCAAAAATATTTTTAGATGGAGTTGTTCTCAACGCAAATCGAAAAATTGCAAATGTCGTTTAGACACAATTATAGTGGATGGAAATCACGTAGTGCAAAGAAATGCCAATCAACATTTCCATGATCCACAAGCGTTTAAAAAACCAATTTGCGAGAAAAATGAGAAAATTAAAGTTACGGCGAAAAATTCGACATTGTGCCCATCAAAAATTATTTCCGACTCCGTTGTTGAAACACAGGCGAATTGCAGACGTTATCTACCGTCAAACGAAGCACAAAGGCAAAAAATCCTTCGTATCCGAAAAAAATCAATCAAAGAGCCAACAAATTTGAACGATATCAACATCCCGGATAGTTTAAAATTTATAGAAAGTGAATTATTCATTCTCAGTGAGAAAGAATTTGTCGAGGAACGTATAATTTTGCTAGGCACGAAAAAATCTATTAAATTGCTTGGTGAGTGCAAATGTTGGTTAATATATGGCACATTTTACGTTGCACCATCCATTATGAGGCAGCTATTTAGTATTCATGGCACAATTGGAGGACAAATTGTACCTCTTGTATTTTGCTTAATGAGCAAAAAATCGAAAATGGCGTACGAGGAGTTATTTCACGAACTCTGTTTTCTGGCAAGTGAAAGTGGTGTTCCGTTAAAACCAGAAAGAATCGTAACAGACTTCGAAACAGCAATTTCTTCGGCAGCAAAATTATTTTTTCCAACCACTGAATTTAAAGGTTGTATTTTTCCACTTTGGCCAGATATTATGGCGCCAACTACAAAAGCAAGGTATGGCTCAAAAATATGGGAACGACGAGGACTTAAATTTGCAAGTTCGAATGCTGAAAAGTTTGGCCTTCGTACCATCATCAGAAATTATTCCGTACTTTAATAATTTAAACAAATATGTAAAAGATCCCGAATGGCAAAAACTGGCAAGATGGTTCAAGAAGAATTATATAGTTGGCATAAAAAACGTGGGACCAAGATATTCTCCAGAGTTCTGGTGTATTGGTGATATAATTTCACAACACTTTCCGCGAACACAAAATTCGGTAGAGGGGTGGCACAATCGTCTGAAAATTTTAATAGGACGGAAAAATTGTGGATTATATGCTATAATCAAAGAGCTGCAAAACGAAATGCTGGTAATTCTGAACAATGTTGAGAAAATTAAATCCGGCGAGGTCCCGAAAAAGAAGAAAAAGGTTTTACTGCAATTTAAACACATTAAAAATATTATTAAAAAGCGGGAAAATACGGACATGTGTGAATTTTTAAAATTAATTTCTTACAATATTTCATTATGTTAATTTCATTTAGGTTATTTTTACTGTATTAGTGTAATATTTGATAATAAAGTTAATGAAATGTTCTTCCCATGCTACTATGTATTAATGTTTAATTTATAAACACACACACACACACACACACACACTCACCATAGTCGATTGAAATTTATTTACATAAATGAAGTTCATTCATTGATATAGCAAAATTCAGAAAAATCCAAACTTTATCAAAATATTTTCCGCGCGGAAAATATGTACATGTCGTATTAAATTCGGCTTTGATTTAACTTAACTTTCAACAACGCGAACACACGCAACATATGAAACAGACACACACACACACCCGCCCACACACACTCGCCCACACACACACATAAACACACACACATACACACACACACACACACACACACACACACACACACACACACACACACACACACCACACACACACACACACACACCACACACACACACACACACACACACACACACACACACACACACACACACACACACACACACACACACACACACACACACACACACACGCACGCACACACTCACAATCTCATATCTGTTCTAAACTAAAGAAAATCCAAAAAAAAAATCCAAACTTTATCAAAACATTTTCCGCGCGGAAAATGTTTTGATAAAGTTTGGATTTTTTTTTGGATTTTCTTTGGATTTTATACATTTGGATTTTGTCTTTTTGGATTTTAACAGTTTGGCTTTTGGCATTTGGATTATATTTTTTGGATTTAATTTTTTGGATTATGACACAGATCCCATTTTAGTACTTTGGAATTTATGTCAATTTATTTTATGGATATTCTGAACCGATAAGGAAAATCAACAACTACAAATCAAATTATTAAAACTAATTACGTTTCTTATTCTATTTTAGAGCTTGGAAACTGGAACCTCATCAATGCCATTGACGGTCAGCTGATCTGATTTATTAAGTAATTTCAAGTGAATTTAATGCCTTCAAGACATTAATAACGTTCCGTTTGAATTAGTCTAACATTTCTTTTAGTTTCAATTATAGTTTTAGTAACGTAGACAAATAGTATTTGTTGTTGTCATAATAGCAATTGCTTTCCTGACTTTATCTGTGGCCACAAGTCATAATGTCATAAGTCGAGTTATGCCCTTTTACGTTTTCATATGATTTTTTTTTGTACAATAATATTCCGGCAACAGTAAACAATAGTATTTGTAGTTGTATTGGTGAAAAAAATAATAAATAAAAAAGCGAGGTTATGTTTACTCATTTTACAGCATTTTGCATATTGTATTGTGAAATTTTTACCATAAAAAGATAAAAAATGTTAATTTAGATTAAAACGCAACTATTCGCATCAAAATATAACCACAAATGATTTATGAAAATAGCGGCTTATTTCTGTTTACCTAATTTTGACGTTTACATTTCTACGTATTTGTGAAATTTTTATAAAATCTACCAAAAAATCCGGATTTGTGTCAAATAATCCGGATCAAAAAAAAAAATCAATTTCTTTCTTTCGAAAGAATATGTAATATCAAAATGTCAAAAAAGATCAAAAAAAATCAATTTATTGATTTATTTTTTTCCAAAGAATTCGACATTACAAAACATTGATAATATGAAATCGATTATGGAGATTTTGAGTTTGAAAATGTAAAAGGGCATAACTCGACCTATAACATTATGACTTGTGGCCACAGATATATTTGCAGTTCAAACACATTTTGATTTAGGACTATCTGATTATATAAAGGTTGGATTGGGCTATCACTAGTGAGTTCGTCCAATACCGACGAGACGAATTATGGTGTGTGTTTAATCTCTTCCAAGTATCCTCAATATCGGTGCATTGAGTCAGTAGCTCGGCTACAGATGATGTGTTCTTTCCTGCCAATTTATATTGCCGATCAGTGCTCACATTCTCCCTTAAAATGAAATACAAGTCTTAATACAAGAATAAAACTCAAGAAAATGAAATCAATTCTCATGGCTCGTTTTAAGTCTTTCCATTCGACGTCATTTCAATCCATAACGATAGTCTCTGAGAACAAATCTTAGCTTTTAAAAAGTTTATTTGCTTAGAATTGAATTATTATAGGCTTCCGTAAAACTTCGTCTTAAAAAACTTTTTGTTTTTTTATAAATATCAAAATATATGACAATAAAATTTAAGTTTCAAATACTTATAAGAAATAATGCTTTATCTTTTTGTTCTGAATAACAAGCGATGTTTTTATTTTATAACATAACTTCGGATCTCAAAGAAAGTAAAAGAAACAAAAATTTCAGCAATAAAATTGCGAGAAGAATTTGTTAAAGAAAAAAGTAATATATATTTTTATTAGACGGACGGGTAAACAAAAAGAAAACGAACCAAAAAATATTTTCTTAACAGATTTTATCGTAAATATAAAAAGGGACATAAAACCTAAACATATAAAATTTATTAATCCTAAAAGATATTTTTATAAATGTTTTCGCCTTACTTTTTATCGTTTTATTTTTTTCGAATAAATTTTGTTAATTACACATTCTTAGGTAACAGGATTTTCATAAAATTAAATTTTATAGTGATCAGCCTTAAAAACAAAGAAAGCTCTAAAAAGAATGTTCGATAAATAAGCTTTGGCGATTTGTTTTTAATCATTTTGATATAAAAATATTGCGCCGCTGATACTGTTGAAATTATATATTTTATGTCGCAGGTTCGATTTCATTAACAAGAAAGAACCGGCATCTCAACCATGACGTCTTTCAATACAAACAAAATCATTTTCATTCATTAATTTCATAAGCAAAATAAAATTTTGAAAGTATCTATTATTCTATGACTTTTATTGTTTTAGTTTTTTACGTGAACGTGTTATGAAGGGAATTTTTACGCATCTATAACTTTGGAATCCGACCGCCTAGAGATCTTAACCATACCTTGTTTTTCTTATTTGGTCAAGGTCTATGAGTCTGTCTTTGTTTCATGAAAATCGGATGAGTACTTTTCGAATTACTATTTGTTGATATCAACAGCGGGGATATAAGGCTTATCTCTCGCTCTAGGGCTTTGCTTAAGTTAAGATGCCTAAAACCTATTTAACCAGAGCCTTCTAGAGTATAGAGCCATAATCATGATGACGTATTTTTTAGACGCTTTTTTAGTGGTATAACTTTTCACTGATTTCCATAGGAATCCATAGTAAAAATGGTGTTTTTTAGCTGTAAGTTTTTCAATAAAAAAGCAAAAATATCATAAAATATTCATATAAAAGTATTCTACATATCATTAACAACAATTTACAAGAAGGCTATATTGGTATTAAATTATTTCTAAAATATATTTTTCGAACTTTCATTTAGAAAAATACATCAAAGTTGGCTCTGACGAATTAAAATAATACTTGCTAAATTTATCTTTAGTTTTACTAGTGTACGTCAGATGTCTAAGATGTTTACAGAAAAATACGAAAAAAAATTATTTAATCACAAAATTATCACACGTTCTTAACATTTTGTGAATTTTTTTTGCTTTTGCTACAATTTTTGAACTTGAAATTTCCCCAGGTGGTAATTTTTGGTACGATTTTACCAAATTTTTACGGTCATCATTGCCATCTATGTAATGTATATTGACTTAATGACCAAACGAATTGTAGTAGGCTTTTATTTCAATATGACCAGAATCAATAATGCCGATCTCATGGAAAAATTTTAGCCAAATTTATTTTTAATATTGAGATACGGCAGAATCTGACGGTGTTCCTCATATTTTGTGCAGTAACTGCGAATCGGAAAAACAAAAGGTTCATTATTGGTGGAAAAAATATTTCAACTTGAAAAATGCAGTGAGTAAAATAAAACGAAATGCGATCGCCTATAAGAAACATTTCAAATACATTAAAAAGCAACGCAGTTTGAGTTCTAAAAAAGCCTCTAGCAATAAAATCGTAAATGAAATTCAACGTTTTACGCACGTGAAAGAAATCCCTAGAGCATTTTGTTTAATGATACTCTGAAATCAATCGGTTAAACAAATTTACGTTAAACAAGAGCGCGATATTGCACTAGCACTTTATTTTAAAGCACCATCGTTTTATTATTATTTCAAAGATTTAGGATTTCGTCTACCTTCCAGATACAATAAACACCTGGCTACCGATTAAAACTCTTTCTTTCGGAATTCATGATGATAGTTTCTTAAAAATTAAAACTCATCTTGAAAATAATATTAATCCACAAGAAAATGAATGTGTTCTAGTTTTCGATGAAATTCACATAAAGCCTTCGCTGGAGTACAATAGCGCAATGGATTGTATAGACGGTATATGTACAGACGGCGTGCACAGGTCGAATGCAGTTGGAAAAGAAGTCTGTGTTTTTTTAATTAGAGGCCTCCTTACCTCATGGAATTTTGTTGTTGGGCATTTTTTATCGAATTCAGTCATATAAGGTAAACTACTGGAAATTCAACTAAAACGAATTTTAGAAAAGTCTTTTGAAAATAATACCGGAATTCGTGCTTTAGTGTGTGATCAAGGTACCAATGACCGTGAATTATACAACATTTTAAAAATAAAAAAATAAATTACGACACGCCGTATTCTAGTAATTCTGGAAACTTCTAATGGTATGGCAGATTTCAAGTTTATTAAAAAAATATACGAGTTCGACAAAACCAACAGTGTCAAAATGTGTCCAAAACTGACCATAAACCATATCGAGCCCAACAATTTTGCTAAAATGAGAATATACCTTGCAATATAAAATAATTAGCAACTCCGTTGCTTCGGGGATAAACCTCTCAATACATTTAGGTAAATTTAATGATAAAGAAATAGACTCTGCAACGGTGACAGAAATTCTTTTAAGAAAATTTAACCATTTATTTGATTTTTTTAATACGGATCTCAACAATTTGCACGGCAATAATCGCTTTCTTGAGCGCAACAATAACGATAGCATACGATTTCTAGTCGATATGAAATCATATATAGAAAAAATTAAAATTGTTTCACAACCAGGAAAACGTAAAAAAACAAAAAACAAAAATTAAAAATTTTATATAATAAAATACAATACTATATTTCGGGTTTGTCACTTTCTTTAACGTGATATTTATTATATTTGGAAATGAAATTACGATCGTTTCGGATGTTACTCCTTTATCAAATTTCTAACAAACATTAACTAAGATTATGCTAAAAAACTGCTTTTATACCCTATTTTTATTTTTTGTGTGCCTACGTGCTTTTTGAATGTTATTTCCCCCTTATTTTGTTTTTCTTCTTAAAGGGGTGGTACCGCCTTTCTTTTTAGTATATACCATCTGGTGTGTGCTTTATGATAAAAACAAAGAAGAATTTGTTGACCATCTGGTTTTTGTGGGTGTGTATGTACAAAATGATATAATTTACGGATTTACAATGAGGCCGTAAATTTTGTTACGGCCAATTTTCTCGTTTAGTAAAAATGGATTATATCGTTCCTTATATATTTCCAGTTCTTCTAATCTGTTCATTAGTAACCCTTTTAGTATTCTGTGTAATACCTGTAAGTTTGTGTTGATGTCAGTATAATTATGTTTTTCTATAGTCAAGTGTTGGGCATATTTCGAGTCGATTTTTGGTTTTCCGATTTCTTTTATATCTTCTGTTAACCTAACATGAAAACTTCTACCAGTTTGTCCCATGTCGCATTTGGGGCAGTCATTACATGTATTCTTATAGATTCTGGTGTCTATTGGTGTATTTATGTTACGTTGTTTGAGTCGATTCCCTAATTTGTTGTTTGTTTTGAATGCCATTGTGTATCCGTGTTTTTAAAAACCTTCGTTATATTCTTGTTGATGTTATTATTGTACTCTATGGTGATGTATTTCTTCATTTTGCTTGCTTAACGTGGTCATCATATTCTGTTGTTTCTTCCAAATGTACCTATTGTTCATTTTGTCAATTAAGTCCGTGTTATAACCGTTTTTTATTGCTATGTGTTTAATGATTTTTAGTTTTTCCATATAGTCCTGATTGTTCATTGGGATCGTGTTAAGTCTATTTATTAAAAATTGAACGTTGCCATCTTAAGTTGGTGTGGGTGGTTAGATGATTTGTCAATGGCGTGATCCGTTTGCGTAGCTTTTCTGTATATTTTGAATGTATGCTTGTTGTTAACACTTGTTATTGTCAAGTCTTAAAATTAATGGCTTTGTTCGTTTCTGATTCTAGAGTAAATTTTATGTTCGGATGTTTGTTGTCTATGTTCTTGTGAAGATTGCTGAGTTGTCTCATTATGCCAATAAGTGTTCTTGTGAAGAATGCTGAGTTGTCTTATTGTGCCATAGAAAGTACTTAGGGAAAGACGACGGAATATTAAGAAAAATCTACATATAACGAAACAATAACGAACAAATGCAGATAAATCATGAATTATACCATAGAGTAAATAATATGACGGACATCACTTTTAATAACCAGGAACAAATATTACTGGAGAAAGGACTTAAATTTAATGTTGCTCCGCCCAACAATTCAACACAAACAACACGACAACTACTCGATATTGAAAACGCAATAAGACGAACAAACGAACAACATCAGGATGACATACGGACAATTATTGCAATTGATATACGCAAAAACAAGCCAACTACAAGCCAAAACATCCACAAAACCGAACGACAAATAGTGAAAGACATCAATGTTAAGTTATTAGAGAATGACGCTCTAATAACAAAAGCCGATAAAGGGAATACACTCGTTATAATGAAAACAAATGACTGTAACTTGAAGATTAATGACTATATCGAAAACAATAACATAGTTGAACTCCAAGAAGACCCAACAAACAAATATCACAAGACGATCAATAAATTGATTAACAACTGTTCTATGTTGTTTAACCCAGGACAAAAAAGACGGCTTAAAACCATAAAACCAACGGCACCTAAAATCAGAGCACTACCAAAAATTTACAAACCAGAAGTGACCATGAGACCAATCGTAGACTTCACAACCGCACCAGCGTACAAAGTTGCTAAAGAAATTAATTATTTTCTCGGCAAAAATATACAATTACAGAACGATCGTTCAATCAGAAATAACATTGAACTACTCAACAAAATAGAATCAATAGATATACCACCTACAGCGAAACTGGCGTCATTCGACATAACCAACATGTATACAAAAATACCAACTCAAGAGACAATTCAAATAACCAAGGAACTGTTACAGAAAAATGGAATCAGGAAAAAAAAAAAATTACGAAATTATCACTCTAATCAAAGCAGTTACAGAACCCCAATTGGAGCCGTAGGTTAAGATCCATTTACAATGGAAATTTTGCCGGTAATGATGCAACCAGATACGGCCAGTTTGGTGAAAAACTTGTTAAGCAACCTTACATAATAAAATTGTTGAAGCAGTGCTAATAATTTCGCCCGATCTTCCATTTCTTGGGGTAAGCCCGGATGGATTTTTTTTCATCGGTGAACTATTGTATTGTGGAACACCACCACAATATTGTCCTCGAGAACTCATTTTGCTTTTGACAGATAAATCTAAAAAAATTGTTTACACAACATAAAAAACAATAAAACAAACAGTTAAATAATAACACAAATAAATATTATAAGAGTTCCCTTACACTTTTTATTCTTTTTTCAAATATTTTCACTGATTTTAACAATTCAAAACTTTATTCATTTAATAACTAATCACTTGTCTTGAAATTTTGGAATGCAGTTTGACATAAATTAGAGAATTTGTATCAAAATCGAGCTTCACGAAAAATCCGGTAGACGTCATGTTACCTATCGTCAATTGTAATAATAAAATTTGTGTCAGGTGGAGTAGCCGGGTTAGCTTAAATTTTTTAATTATCACTTAAAAATAAATTATTTTTCAACAAATTAATATTATTTTATATAATTGACTCTAATCTACCTAATTCATAAATGAAATAAAGAATCTTTATTTATGAAGCTCAAAGCCGAGGTGGCTGGTATGAAAAGTACTTTAACCCGAATTATATCACTATGTAAAGGGAGTTCCAATTGACGATTGTAAAAGTAGAGAAAGCGCCTCTCGAGGAAAAAGTTAAAGTGAGGCTACTGACAAAATGACAATTCTTAGAAATGCGACGAAAACAAATTTTGCAATCCAGTAATTAAAAATTGTTTTTATAATGGAAAATTGGAAATATTTACAATTATTAGCAATCTGGTAAGTAAAAATTGTGTTTACAGTTTAAAATTGGAATTGTGTACAATAATTTCAAACGTCATATTATCAGCTAGCTCAGTTCAAAATTTTTCCACTAGGTGGAATCTGTAATGCTCCAATCGTCAATAAGAGGTTTCATTTTGAATAGCCTGCTTTTTGGGCAGCTGTCATCTTTTGACATTTGACAAGTAAAAACTACGCTATTACTAAAAATGGAACGATACACGGTTCAATAACGCATTGAAATTATTAAAATTCACTACAAAAATGGTGAAAAGTTTTCAGTCACAGTCCGCAAAACTAAAGCACTTTTTGGTCGTCGTGAAGCACCTTCTCGGCCGGCAATAATGAAACTGGTGGAAAAATTTGAGCTGTTGGGACAAGTTAGTGATGTGAAGAATCGAAACCGTGTGCGTCGCTCAAGAACAACTGAGAATATTGCTGCTGTAGCCCGTAGTTTTGAAAAAAAAAACCGGTTTGTCGATTCCTCGTTGATCTTTGGAATTAGACATTGCACAAACGACATTACACCGTATTTTGCATAAAGACTTAGATATAACAACGCAAAATGGTGACGCTGCCGATAAAGAACAGTTGCCTGAAGATAATGATTATAATGAAGGTGAATTATTTGGCGAAGAAGAAAACCAAGATAAATCAAATGAAGAAGATTCGTCAAGAAGTGTAATGTTTTAAAGTAATCTTTGATGTATCTTCTATAAAATCTGTGGCAAAGGTTTAAAAGGTGATAACTCTCAATATGAGTTATCACCTTTTAAATCTTTGCTAGAGAAATATTTGCCACAATGTATAAAATATTTTTGTATTTGTTATAAATATAGCGTTTTTTTAACATATACATATGTGTCACGTGAACATGAACTTATAACTAATACTTACCAATACATACTTACCGCTGTCACACATAAACGTCAATAAAGCAGTCTCAGACTTACCATTGAACCTACAACACGTGTTTGAACTTACTATCAGTACATGGTGCCGAAACCCATTTAATAAAATTATAAAAAAACATTAAACGTAAGAAAAAGTGAGACCCGGTGAAAGTTATGCTAAAAAAAAAAAAAAAAAAGGCATCGCATCGGTAAATTTCGTTCGAAAAATATGCAAATAAAATAAAAAGATGCAATAGAACGAGAAAAATAATAATTTTAAATTTATTTCGTTCGTTCGTATATTTGTAAGTATAAATCTTTTACATGTTAGAAAGTCTATTTTCAATAACTATTTGTATATACTTATTACCTGAAATTATTTATCCGTAGGACGATACAATGCCTAAAAGAAAGTCTCAATTGAATAGAAATACCTCAGCTGCTAAGAAGATGAAATTAAGACGTCTTAATGAAACTCATGACGAACGGGTAGTACGTTTTTCTCAAATTTCTTCAGCGACTTCCTCTAGACAATCTCGATAATCGAAGTCAGAGTGCTCTGAAAGACTTGCCATTCAAAATATTCGAACATCACAAATTCGTGTTAGAGAATCGAGTTCCGAACGGTCTGAAAGGCTTTCTAGACATAATGCTCACATGAAAGAAACTAGGTCTAGAGCTCTGCGACAGAATCCAGAAATCATAAATGAAGTCGGATCGGCATTCCATTATAACGCCAACTTTGAGTATTCTCAACACAGTGCAGTCCAAATAGGAAAAATGAACCAATTGTGTAACAAAAGCATTGCAAAAAATGGGCTATTGAACCAAACGGAATATGTTGTGCTGCCGGCAAAGTAGTTTTGCCTGAGGTCCTTGAGCCATCACAATCAATTAAAGATTTGTTAGTAGGCAATAATCCACTCTCAAAGCATTTCTTAAATAATATCAGAAAATAGAATACCCTATTCCAAATGACATCCTTCGGCGCGAATGAGATTAAGGAAGGAAATTTCATGCCTACGTTCAACGTGCAAGGCCAAATATACCATCTCATCGGAAGTTTACTCCCACCTATAGGCAACAGTCCTGAATATTTACAAATATATTTTCTTTCGAGTGAAGACCAATTATCTGCTCGGACAAATATAGTGCCTAATCTAAAAGTGGAATTGATCGCACAACTACAAAAAACGCTACATGAACATAATCGTTATGTTCAAAGTTTCAAGTACAACCTTGAAAGAAATCCAGGAGCAGATAACTTAAAACTCATAATACATGCAGAACGACGGCCAACAAATGAACATAGAGGTCGCTACAATGCTCCAACTACTAATGAAGTCGCTGTGCTTTTAGTTGATGAAGATAAAGGACCAAGGGATATTGTGTTGGACTACCGTTACAGAAAATTATCACGTATATCAGAATTGCATCGGTCGTATCACGCTTTACACAATATCCGTTGATGTTTGCTAGAGGAGAAGATCGGTACAGCCTGAATATGCCACACACAAATTCGCCACGTAATAAAACAATTACCTGTATGCAGTTTTATGCATTTAGGCTAATGGTGAAAAACGGTAGCTTTAATACGCTCCATACAAGAATTTTTAACCAATATTGTGTCGATATGATGGCAAAAATGATTTCGGAAAATTTACATTACATCCGCACAAATCAAGCAAAATTAAGAGCTGAAAACTATGTTTATTTGAGAGATGCAGTGAATGAAG
This sequence comes from Tipula vernalis, assembly GCA_958295665.1. Taxonomy (NCBI): domain Eukaryota; kingdom Metazoa; phylum Arthropoda; class Insecta; order Diptera; family Tipulidae; genus Tipula; species Tipula vernalis. Next base: position 275,345,657 of record OY282560.1, on the reverse strand, counting down.
ATCAAAACATTGACGCCAGAAATATGGGGCAATATGTCATACTGCCCTCAACATTCACCGGATCACCAAGGTACATGCACGAGAAAACCCAAGATGCAATGACCTATGTCAGAAATTTTGGCAGACCAGATTTATTCATTACCTTTATGTGCAACCCCGAATGGACTGAGGTCAAGGAGGAACTATTTCCTAATCAAAGATCTTTTGATAGGCACGACATCATAGCACGAGCGTTCAATTTAAAAATGAAAAAGTTAATGAAATTGTTAACCCAAAATGCTATATTCGGTGACACAAAGGCTTTTATATACAGCTTTGAGTGGCAAAAAAGAGGGTTTCCTCATGCACATATTCTCCTATGGTTGCAAACGAAAATACAACCAGAAGAAGTAGACTCTCTAATATCAGCTGAGCTACCAAACCGAGATGTGGATCCTATTCTCCATGACATAGTTCTTAAAAATATGGTACATTGTCCGTGTGGAGAACATAACATGGCTGCTCCTTGCATGGTCAACGGCGCTTGCTGTAAAAAGTATCCTCGCAATTTAATTGCAGAAACACAAACTGGAGACGATGGTTATCCAGCATACCGTTGTAGAAACAGTAATAATGGTGGAGTGACTAAAACTTTGACTATCCGAGGTCATCAAACCGTAATGGATAACAGATGGATTGTTCCTTATTCTCCTGTATTGTGTAGGAGCTTTAATGCCCATATCAATGTGGAGTATTGTCATTCGGTTCAGGCAATAAAATATATATGTAAATATATAAATAAAGGATCGGACCAAGCCACTGTTTCAGTAGAAAACAATCACAGTGAGATCGAAAATTATTTGAACGGCCGATATATAAGTACATCAGAGGTTGTTTGGAGACTTCTAGAATTGCACATCCACCAAAGATATCCAACGGTTATACATTTGGCAATCCATTTAGAAAACGGACAAAGCGTGTATTTTACAACAACACTTACGGCATTTTTGGAATTATGCAGAAATGATCACTTCGCGAAAACCTTATTATACAATGAATTGCCACAATATTACACCTGGGCTAATAACAAGTTCTCGCGAAGGAAACGTGGAGAAGACGTCGAAAGACACCCCAGCATTAAAAAAGACTGCGCTTGGCAGAATGTACAGTATCCATCCTAACCCATCGGAATGTTTTCACCTAAGGATGCTGTTGCAATATGTCCGTGGGTCAACTTCTTTTGAAAGCTTACAGACCGTCAATGAACAAGTAATGTCAACTTATCACGCAGCTTGCAAAGAACTTGGTCTACTTAAAGATGACGAGCAATGGAACCATACGTTAGCAGATGCAGTCGTTTCCAAATCACCGTTAAAATTTAGAGAATTATTCGTGATCATTTTATTATTTTGCCAACTGTCTGATCCTCTTCAATTATGGCAAACTTTTCGAGAAGACCTTTGTGAAGACATTCGTTATAGAGGGAGCGGCAACAAAGTAATGATATCACTTTACTTTGCTCAGACAGTGTTTTAAATGAGGGCCTCATAAAAATTGAAAATTTATTATTTCAGCTAAGTGGGAAAAATCTGGCAGATTTTGGTCTTCCCTCGCCGAATCGGGAGGGTTAATCAATTGATCCTTTAGAAGCGATACTGAGACGCCCATACGATGTCAACCAATTGAGTGACTTCATATCAATTAATGTTACAGAATTAGTACCTGACCAGCGACATGCATATGATAAAATAATAAATAGCGTGAGAAATAATGAAGGCAAAATATTGTTGATCGACGCTCCTGGTGGAACAGGGAAAACGTTCTTAATCAACTTAATTTTGGCTAAAGTTAGATCAACAGGTAAAATCGCTGTCGCAGGTGCTTCATCTGGAATAGCAGCTACACTGCTCAGCGGCGGGAAAACCGCCCATTCTACTTTTAAATTGCCTCTAAATGTTTCTTTCCACCAAGAAACAGTATGTGCAAGTCGCAAAAATGGGCCACACGGAAAAGTCCTCCAAGAAGTTGCTCTAATTATGTGGAATGAGTGTACAATGAGCCATCGATCGCACATTGAAGCTGTAAACAGAACTGTGAAGGACATTAGGGATTCAGAAAAAGCAATGGGGGTGTCACCTTGGTCTTTGCTGGAGACTTTCGCCAAACATTGCCTGTAATCCCCAAAGGAACGCAAGCGGACATTATTAAAGCGTGTTTAAAATCCTCACCTCTGTGGAGTTCAATTCAAACCGTTACATTAAAGATGAGAGCTCATTTGGGATGTGGTGGCTATAATTTTTCGGATCAATTATTAAAATTAGGCGATGGCAAATTACTTGAACAAAATGGACTATCTAAAATTGGCAGCGAGTTAGGAAAGACTGTAACAACTCTTAATGATTTGATATTAAACATTTATCCTGGCATAGGCAATATATTCGAAAAAGATTACACTTGGATGTGCGAAAGGGCTATCGTATCTGCAAGAAATTCTTCTGTTGACGAAATTAACGATGAAATTTAAAAAAAAAGTATTTGGTGACTTCAAAATATATTCCGCGATAGACACTGTTATAAATACAGAAGACGCGGTTCACTATCCACAAGAGTTTTTGAACAGTCTAAATCCTTCAGGGTTTCCATCACATTACCTTAAAATGAAAGTTGGAATACCAATTATTTTATTGCGGAATCTGAATCCTCTAAATCTATGTAAAGGGACAAGACTGCAAGTCAAATGTCCAGGTCGGGAAATGCCAAATGTCCAGGTCGAAATGTCCAGGTCGGGAAGTGCAAAAAACCAATTTATTTTAATTCCAGACACAAACGAAACTAAAAATGTAGTTTACTCGGAAGTTTTAGTAAAGTAGATAGATAAATAAATAATTATAATATGTAATGTAATAACTTTTAAACCAAAAATAATTTATTATAATTAACTACATGCATCAAATACATGTATATTTAAGTTGGTCTGAATATTTGTTCTGGCTGTTTATCTAAATAATTCTTTTTTTTATACAGTTACTGATATGTCGATTGGACACGCATAGCGGCCACAGGCAGCTAGTAAAATATAAAGTAATAAATTATAAATCATTACTTGATTTTTGGGTAACTTCTTCCCACAGCCTTATCCTGCCATTCTTGTCCTTATATTTTTCGTCCCGAATGTTCCAAATAGCTGGTAGGGCCCTGATAGTCTCAATTATTAATTCTGAAATATGAAATTGATTAATTAAAATGTTCACAAAATATTAGAAGAAATTGGATTATGAGGAGATTGAGGTGTTGCTGAGCTGGAGTGGGAGTAATTGGTGTTGATGATGTTGATTCGCACCTAATAACAAGCTCATCATGTCCAAAATGACTGTAGTAGTTAGATAATGTCATTGTGTCACAACTCTCATTATTGTTATCTATAAATATTTATCTATAAATAGGTCTGCTGCGTCCACCAACCGTACGACTAACAATATTGTTATTTTTTTGTTACCTGAAATTAAATAATATTTTATTAAATGTCAATTTATGATGTATCCTTGAACTCACCATAATCCGTTTTGTCGATCTTGACACAAAGCCAAACTGGAATTTAAGAGAAGAAACCGTATTTAGTTAGGATATTCGTAGTAAAAATATTATAAAATCCCGTCGATATTTATCCAACAACATAAATAAATAAAGCAAAACGATTAAACATACCTTGAGAATAGGGCCCCTTATGATTACAAATTTTCACGTTCCCTCACGCACTTTTATTATTTTATATTAATTATTATTTTAAACACTAAACACAAGATTAGCACTTATAACCACTTATTTTAGAGCACAAATAAATTTTTCAAATGTACGTGTAAACAAAAACATAACCAATAATTGCTAAAAAAAGTTAAGTATTTAGTATGTTTAAAAGTAAATTAAGTAAGTTTTTAATTAAAAAAAATTAAGTATTTAGTGTTAGTATGTTTGATTATTTTTTCGCCTCAAAATTATCTAAAAAATTAAATATTATTAATACTCATATCATCATCAATTTGGCTAAAATTTTTCCATGAGATCAGCAATATTATATTGCCAGAATGCTGTTGTTATGAAATTTTTATTAAATTTTGGTTTGAATAAATCAATTATTACAAAAAAATGAAAACGATTTACTTAAGCGACATTCGTATGCGTTGAAATTCAAACATTTATGAAAGTATTTCGGAAATCATAATTAAGAATTTGTAACGTTTTCATTTAAAAATTTGCCTTAGGAAAAAAAATGATTTCCCATATGTTTTATATATTTTACTATGAAAAGTTTGATTTTTTTCCTCGTTTCTAATTCCCTTATAATAATCTATTGTACATATGTATAATCAAGGTTGCTTTGATTTAACACATAAAATTGGCTATTAAATAAATTGTTTTTTTTTGGAAATTTTCTGTTTCAGCTAAATTTGTTTTTTTAGTTTGCATCCCATTGATTTATCCTAAGTACAAACATATTAAGTGTAAGAGAGATATTCCGCAACTACTATACATGTATGTATAAAGGAATGTTTTTCTTTACACATAATTCCTACATTTCTTCACGCATCAAGATAAAATATTTCTGTAAAGAGAGGGCCAATAAGAGTTTCATCATGTGGATCGTAAATAAAAATTTATTGCGTTGTAATGATTTTGATTTCTTTATTGAATCATGTTATAATTATGTGTGAAAAAATGCTTACATCGGCTTCGGTAGCACATATCAATCCGTTTGTCCAAATGTAAGTTCACATCCTGGCATAATTCCTACGTTAGTTATTAAGCAATATTTGCGCATTTGGGCCGATGAAAACCCAAGGCAGATTGTTGAGAAATCGATGCATCCTCAACGAGTCTCTGTTTGGTGTGATTTTTCGGCTAGAGGAACTATTGGACCGCATTTTTACTAAAATGATGCTGGCAATGCTGTTACTGTGAATGGTGAACTAAGTCTTTAAGGGCCGAATTGGATGATGGGAATGTGGACGATATGTGGTCTCAACAAGACGGACAAGATAATAAGGCATATTGGTGCAATTATGCCAGAATGTCATCTTTAATTTGGACAAACGGATTGATAGTACCACCAAAGCCTGGTGAACATTTGGAAAATATTATCTTTCACACATAATTATTCAGATTCAACAAGCATGATTCAATAAAGAAATCAACATCATTCCAACGCAATAATTTTTTATTTCCTTTTCACATGGTAAAACTCTTATAGGCATTTATTATAAAAATCATTGCTCGGGATCTATCCCGCTAATTCGTATTTCTCGCGAAAAATTTAATTCCAACACCAATTATTTGTTAAAATAAGAAATTATTTATAATTTTCACCACCACTTAGATGTATTATGAAAAAATAATTAAAAATGTTAACACGAGGTGATTATAAGTTAGTTGAATTTTTAATTATATAGTAACATCAATTTGCTCCAAATATCATTTATATACATTTCATTTTACATTCCGCCCATAACCAAATATTCACCCTTTTTTTACAATATTCATCCACCTATAGTATTCTATATTATTTACAGTTTTTATTAATCGAGAATTTTATACATTATTTATGTCTTATTCATTATTTACAAATTTATGTTTTTATTTTATACTATATACATTATGTGTTCTTAAACCAACAATTTATTTTCCTTTTCCCGTCTTTTGACATATTTAATATTTTCTTTTACTTTTAATAATAATTTGTCTACAAAAGTCATCAATTCAAATACCCTACCTTTTTATCTTTGTTGCCAGTCTGTTTTTGTTTCAATATAAAATTTAGCAAGATGTTAAAATTATTTTACTTCACTTTTTCGTAAAATATTAATACTTATGAACTAATTTTTTTATTTTTTGTTCTTTCATATTTTTGTTTCTTTAATTTATACCTTAACAATTCAATATGACATGAATATTTGTTTCTTTTCGTTTCCAACTTATGCGTATATCCATATTTTCTTAATTTATTATATGTTTAAATATTTTATAATAAGTCCCTTTTTACCATACCTCTGCCCTAGGTTTAGCCTTATTAATAATTCTACAACCCTTTTCATTTTAAATTCAAATAAGTTTTCCTATTCTATGAATATTTTATCATTTACACATTTTCTAATATCCTCTATTGGAATTTTGTTACCAAATACTCTTATATTTCTTATTAACTCCAATACCTATATGGGCTCCAACCCCCATTGTATCACTATCACAACATCCTGATGCTCATTCGCTATTCTTTTTATCTCATTTTTTGTAAAAACGTTCTTTTTTCGATACAATTTGTTAATGGACTACAAATACTCTTGAGTTCGCGAAAATTATTATTTTTGCACGCACGTGAAGTTTTTCCTAAACTTCTCCTAAACCTTACAATTCCTTTACACTGTTAAATTTGGTTTTATTAATTCATAAAAACTCGTCATTCTTGTAACGAAGCACTTCGAATACTATCATACAATTCATATTAATGACAAAATAGGGCAGGTATGGCAATAAACAATTTTAGGGGAATCAAAGGAAAAGAGGGTTCCTGAAACCAATTTGTGAAATTGCACAGAAGTGAACAGAATTTTTAACTCAATTTATTCTCGCCTCGAAGTAATTCGAGTACTACCATCGTTGTGGCTATGTAATTCTAATAACTGGTAATCCAGAGCATACATATATGGCAATAAAATATTTTGGGGAAATCGGAGGATAAGGGGGTCCCCGCAATCAATTTTGTGAAATTATATCCGATCAGAAATTCTATGGATGATAATCGATTGTTAATGTGTCTTCAATTGAATTTAAGTAAAAAAATCAAAGAGACTTATTAGGCGTTTTCGGAAATAGACCACAGTAAATAAATAGTAAAATTTGTTTTTAATATGTTGGTAACAAAATTACTGAAGTTACCTCGCCTATACAAAAAGTTAAAATAAATTCAGGGTTGAACGCGCTATGATAATCAATATCGAAAAAATTCGGAAAAGCATTTTGACAGATATTCAATCAATTGTTTGATTATTTTTGTTTTCGATTAGTAGTAATTATAAAAATCCGTATTTAAAAAAATATATATTGCAATTGTGATATGGATCCACAATTCTTTTTTGAAAGTTCTTCTTCGGATAGTGAAGCAGAAACGGAGATAATAATTATAAATGAAGATCTGACATTGGAAGTTGATATCGCTTTAGCAATTAAATCCCAAGCTAAAGACAATTTAATCAAAATAGCAGACTTTATTTCTGTAATAAATGCGTACTCTGAAATGCAATTTAAGAGACATTTTAGATTCTCTCGTAGTACGGTACAATATATAATAGGTATTATTATGTGTTACATTTAGCAGAAAAACCAAATTTTATTTATTTGCTACTTTTTTACAGAAATATACAAAAAGAGTTTACGTGATCGTATGGCAGTAGGTAGACATCCAACAAGTCCTGATTTAAAAATTTATCTGACCGTCTGGTATTTAGCTAACCAGGAGACGTTCCGCCAAATAGCTGACAGGTTTGGTACAGCTATTTCCACTGCTTACGAATCAGTTAAAGACATTATAAATTTTCTTGTATCGGAATCGCCAAAATTTATAAAGTGGCCCAAACCAGAAGAATACGCAAGTACATCTAAGGAGTTTGAAAAAATTGCCGGAATTAAAGGCATAATTGGGGCAATTGACGGATGTCATGTTCGCATAAAAAACCGGCTCAAAACCCAATGGATTATTTCAATAGAAAGAAATATTATAGTGTACTGCTCCAAGGTGTAGTTAATCATCAAAAAAAATTTATAGATGTTTCTTGCGGTGAACCAGGATCTATGCACGATTGGAGGGTTTTATAGCGGACACAATTATTCAAGCAAGCTGAAGAACAAAATATTTTTGATAAAAATTTTTTACTGGGCGATTCGGCGTATAAAAATAACGATTGGATCGTTTCTCCTTTTAAGGACTATGGCCATTTAAGTGACCAACAAAAAACATTCAACTACTTACACTCTAAGTCGAGAATCGTAGTTGAAAATGCTTTTGGCTTATTGAAAGGCAAATTTCGAAAGCTATTGTGCTTTGATAATTTCAGCATTGAATTTATTATAAATTGCATTGTGGCGGCGTGTACACTTCAAAACATATACCTCATATTTGAGCAGGATGCAGATGATACTACAGATGAAATTTTTGAAGACCAAGCTTATATTCAGAATGATGAAGATGATCTTTCCGCGGCTTGTTCCAGAAACATAAAACGTACATCCGTATTCCAACAAATGGTAGATGATTTAAAAATTTAAGTTGAAGGAAATGAAAAAATCAAATATATTCATTTTAAATTTGTTTGTTTCATTTATTAGCAATAGTTTGAATTACATCTAAAAAAATTTTGATTTGTGCCATCTTTTCTTGGTGCCGCCGCTCTTTGTCCTCAGCTTTTTTCTTATTTTCTTCTTTAATAAATTCTTTAATATTCTTTAAAGAATTTTCATGTATGTTCCTGAATTGTAAAAGTTTTTAGAACGGGCCTCTCCCATTTAATAGCTAAATTTATTAATTTATTTACCTTATGATCTCAGCATTTTTATTCACCGACGACATACCGCGTGATTTTTTTTTTGCAGGGCTAACTTCAGGGAGTTGGGTATTAAGAGGAGTGACATTCTCTTTTACTCCAACCTAAATATTCAATTTTATTCAAATTAATTTTGGTAAATACATTAGTTAATTTTAAATATGAATCGTACCTGAAAAACAGAGCTATTCTTGATTATGCGACTGGTCTCCGTTATCCTCTCCATTATTTCGGCATATTTAAATCTTGGAGGATTCCGCCCTGACTTTGTTTGGTAATCTGTATATTTCTTAAATGATTTAAACAAATTTTGGAATTTTTGCTTAACTTCATTAACGCTATGCTTCTGGAATATATATATATATAAATAAGTTACTCCCAAATAATAATTCATTAAATTTGTTTCCATTGTTGGTAATTTACTGTTCCTCCTAACTTTAACAAGTATCTATGCACTTTCTCGTAAAACGAGTTTCGATCTTTTTGCATAATGCCTTTGTACTTCTCGCAGCTTTTTAATAAAACCTCTGTTTCCTCATTAGTCCATAAATTGTACTTTGAGGTAGTAATTGAGGTATTGCGCGTTGGTGTATCTTCTAGAACATCCATGTTTTTCTCGGTACTGTTTCGTTGAACAGAGCAAATCTGCGTGTCATTATCGGGATCATCCTGTAATTATATTCAATTTTTCTCAATATTTGCAGTTTAAATTATTGATGTATACATTATTTAATTACATACCAGATATTCAATTTCATCAAAAATCCCATCGTCGCTGGAATTGGAAATTGAAATCTACCCAACAGAAAAAATGCGTTTTAAATTTGATTTTCATTTATTTATATTACATATATTATTATTTATATTTAAGTTTATTTATGATAAATATTTAAATTATATTTTAATAACTTCCATACTTACATCCATTTTTAGACTGATAATTTAAATTATTTTAGTTAAAAAATTTAACAAAAACTCGATTAACATATAACACAAACGATCGAATAGAAACAAAATTCAAATAAGGTGGTTGGTAATAAATTCAAATAACAACAACAAAAAAATACTACAAATTTACTTTACACGTTCAGTAATAGATGGATAAATTTCATTTTCGAAAATTACTACAAATTTACTTTAGCCTATTTCCGAAAACGCCTATTGTATAGCTGGTATTCTTTGAATCATTACGACTATAGTATTATACTCACTGACATACACGAGCATTCATATATTGCAATAAAAAGGCTGATTTCAATTTCTTGTTTCGTATATGAAACCTATAATAATTCTTTGAACCAAGGACCAAAATTACTTTGACGAATAATCTCTACGGCAATGTTTACAAAAATCATTAATAATAAAATTCTCAATTGAGCAGAACACATGTATTTTTCTCTGACATTGCTTGCAAGTTTCAGTATTACTATTTGCAATATGCGACACATTTTCGAAGCATATTAAACAATTATCTTTGACAGACAGTGAATTTCTAAGTATCATTACTTGAAGGTAGTATCTATATTGAGTTAAAGCGGCTATGTAGCTTTCTTTTTCGGATAGGTGAATTTCTATAGTAAAATTACAATTCATTAACAGATCAATATGTACTATAAATCAAAAGGACTCCACAATTAAAAGAATCCCTTTGTTTTGGAAAAGTCTGATTTGTTTTTATTTCAAACGTCGGATAGGTCAATTTCCGCATTTTTCCTAGCTGTTTCAAATAATTTTGTGCTAGATCTCCTTCGGGTTTCAACATTTTTTTAGGGGATAATGGATCGTACGTAACAATTATATTTAAATCTAAGTCTATGTAAATGAGAACCAAGTGATTTTCATTAATGCATAGTGGGAAGAAAATATATCTCACTTCAGGGAAAATTTGGAGCTCAAATTGGCTGTCGCAGTTTTCGTCGTATATAAACGATTCATGTGTATTAAAAACTTTTAATACCTGATAAGGATCTAAACAGACCGAATTTTTGTTTTTGGTTACCAGAGAGATGCATAGGTATAAAACGTCATCAGTTAAATACCCATTGCCGGCTAATGATGAAAAACAAGAAATATTAAGACTTGTTACCCAATGGTTATTAATTTTAAAATGACCTAACTTGATTAAGGGTTCTTGAAATTATTATAATAGTCTACACTATCTAGCAAATGATTTGGAAGAAGCGTAGTAACATTTTTAGATTCACCTTGAAAAGTTAGCCGACGTCCAGGTTTTCTATATCTTGCAAAAGCTCCTGGCCCTGAATATTTTAAATACTTCCTTTTCGGTTTTCTATTCCATTCCTCTGATATTTTAAAAATATTTTCTGGATGGGTGACATCAATATTGCTTTTAGAACCAGGTGTGCATTTTACTATCGCACAGAATTGATTTTGGGTGTCTTTAGGAATTCCTTTTGTTTTATCATTAATTTTATTTTTTTGGTTTTTGATATAACGAATTCCTTTTTCTATGTCGTAGCACAGGTTCAAACCGTATCGATTGAATGCGCTGTGCAGATTTTTCTCTTAAGAGGTCAAGTCAACAAACCTTTCAACTTTCATATGTGTTTCTACCATGTACTTATTTTTCAAAATATTAAACCAATTTTCCGCTAAGGCGTTAGATACTCTATTCACATGTGTAATTTTCTTTAAATAAACAGAAGCCCAAAGTGGTAGGTATGTTATATATTGTTTTAAGAAATAGGTTATAAAATTTGGACAATAAAATTCATTAGTAACAGTATCAATATCTTTTATATTACAAGCAATTTCGGAATATATTTCATAATATCTTTTATAGTACTCGGACGTATTAGTATTTTCCGGATACTCGGTTTCATCATCATTCTTTTCTATATGACTGTATCTTTCAAAATTTCCAAATCATTATATTTACTATTATCAGTAGAATACATCTTTTCTACAACATTAATAAATCTAGAATAGGCTTTCTCAAATCCATCGCCTTTGGTTTTTGAAAGGCAAACTGTACAAAAAATTACAAATATTTGATGTATGTCTTCTAAATGATCTGCATCTAGAATTAGATTTACAATAACTCATATAAACTCCCGAACATGTTTTTTGCAATTTGATATTTTACTTTTAATTTGCCGTACAATTATTGCTATAAAATGACAGCAACATATAAATGTATTTATTATTTCACTGGATTGTCCAGTTATTAAAATTTTGTATGTGTATTGTAAGTAAGAAGCTGAATCCATATTGTTCATTTTTAAAATGGAATTAATAAGGACCCAGGACCAATCTGTAACGAAGTAGAGGGGCATTCGTACTTTTGGTTGGCAAAGCTTTTTTTCTGATTATAAATCAATGAATAGTTTTGATATTGCGGCTACACCATGTTTGCTGCTTATCAGTTCTGCAATTGGTACAATTATGCCATTCACTTTAATGACCCAAGCATAGTAAAATATTTTTTTAAAATCATGGGAGGTACAACATTTGGGCGATCGTACTACACTCCCTGTTGCGTCAACGTGGATACAGCAATTCTCTGAATTGTTTAAAAGTTCGAGCTTTGTTTGGCGTAAAAGAGTCACTGACAGTGGATCAGAAACGGAATAAATGTAGTCATCATTCGCCGGTTGATTAGCTCGTCTGTACATCACATCATGCACCTCACAATCGAAAACCAAATCTTTTAAAAGTTTCCTCTCGGACTTGGCTTTCCGCAAATTAACCAAATTTACGAACTCTTGTGTATTTCCAGCTTTCGCTAAGTCAAAATTTAAATTATTGTAGGACTTAAGTAGAATATTATGGGCGAAATCATACTCCATATCATTCTGTTTTGCAATTCTTCTCTGACCCCGAAGTTGAACAAATTCTTTTACATCACCATGACCAATCATATCATCACCAATAGTGAAGAAAGACATTAGGAAATCTCTGCGTAACTCAAATTTAAATTGTTGTTTGTGATTTCGGTATTTACAAATACCATAAACTACTGTATACGAACTATTTATGTTTATTGATTTAAAGCATAAAATGCAGGTGTTCCCCGCAACTGTCGTGGCTTCAACTCGTAATTACGGGTTTCAAAATCAAAGTCACCCAATTTCATAACCCCACGGTGTAACCAACTATTCCGTGATGGTTCCTCAATTATAATTGGAAAATTTTGGTTAAAATGTCGATCATTTAATGATTCAGAATTATTTAATGAACTACTTAAATTAAAAGGCGGTTCATTGATCAAGTAAATTGATGATTCATTCTTATCAGAATCTTGAAGCAAATTAACACCAATTCTATGATATCTTAAATAATTATAAATACGGTTCCGATTAACCGCAGTATTATTAATCTTCATCATTTGACATAATGATTTCATTTTTCCCGAATCGTGCCTTGGAATTTTAAAATTGTCTCCAAATATAATTCTAGCGCACTTTAACAGTTTGGTGGCATCAAATTTTGGTAAATTACCACTTTGCTTTTTATTAAATTTTTTCACCATTTTAAAGTAATAAAAAATAGAAAAAAATAGCTTTAAATAAGTTTTATATTAGACAATAAAATGAAAATTAAAATATAAAGATATACATATAATCAAACCTAATACCTTAATTTATGTTATACTAAACTATATCTAATACTAGTAACTATAGTAACTAAATTATAACTAATAACTAGAAACTAAGGGAACTAAACTAATAATATTATAATAATATATAACTAATTCTTATCGACTAAAATAACTAAATCAAGAATTCAATAAAAAAAATATTAAAACAAATTACAAAACAACTATCAACCAATCAATCAAACAATACAAAAATCACCTCCACAACTACCAACAGCCTAAAAATAAATCTGAAAAATGACACTACTATAAAAATATATTGAGCTCAATATGGAAACACCTCTAAACGCTTTGAAATTCAAACAACGAATAAAAAAATTAAAGTTAATTCACGTCTATTTATACCTTTTCAAACTTTTTTCTTTTCGATAAAAAATTATTATTATTTCTTTTATATATGTACACGGAAAAAAATATTTTACTGCAAACAAGAAAACGACTTTCCTATTTCTAGTAAATCAAGATTTAGGCTTATTTTGCTTAATTTAAATATAATACAAACAATTTTAGCAACTAATTTGCAAAATAAGCAAATTGAGGCATCATTCAAGAATAGATGAATAAACTAAAATCGAGAAAAAGATGCTCAACACAACTGATTTTTTTATGAATATTTGTTTGCATAAATTAAGCATTTTATGCAAGATTAATGAATTAGTGGTAAACAACTTAAACAAGTAAATAGTTCTTGATATTATGAAGATAAATGCTAAAAAGGTCTGAAATATATATTCTAAAACCCCTTTTGTTTTAGATGCAAATGGACTCAAAAGTTGACACAAACTGCTTATTACTAAAATCTACCTTTGTGCAATATTTCGGCCAGAACTATCAAGATTTTTTAGAATGGGAGGAAAAACAAAAAAGCAAAAATGTATGGAAATGTATGAGTGATTGAAGGACGGACACGACATTTTTTTATTCGCTGTTTTTGGGTTCTGCGTTCTGGTAACTTAATTTCATATACGAGCCAAAGACTTTGTATACAAATAAGCGTTATAATTATTGAGTTAGTTATTCTCTGGGATCGGTATGAATTGCTCCCAAAATTTTAAGAACTTTTTTGAATTTTAAAAAAATAGGGAATTATCCAATTTTCTCGTGTTAACCGTTAGTTATTGGAAGACAACCAGTTACTACTTATATTTATTTTATAAATTAATCATTTTCAGATCTAACCAGCAATCAAATATTTGAGTATTTTGAATCAGAAAGCTATAATTTAAGGGGAAAATTAGTATATTAATTATACTGGGCCCTATTTTTTATTTTTTTTTTTATAAAATAATGAGAATTATCCAGAAATAAAAAGGAGAAATCAGAAACATATGTATATCTGTATGTTGGTAAAAAAGGGCTAATGCCCATAAATCTAATTTAAATTACAAAAACAATGCAAATGTTTTTATTACCCAATTTATCACTCATCCAAAATTGACGTTGATCAATCAGATATTGGAAAATATTAATTGCAAATCATTCGATTTGTTTTCTTTTATAGAAATGGAGGAGTCTACAGTACAAGAGTATAAGTGTAAAATGCAAGAATTTTTTATTTAATTGTAAAAACAAGGATATGGGACTCAAAACTCTTTGGAGCAAGGAACACAGGTCGCAGTGTAAAACGAATGTGACCCTTTCGCTTCACATAGCCCAGAGTCTCATATCGTGTAATTTACACTTAACTCAACATTCAAACATTTTGCATGGACGCCTCTTGCGCTCTAGAACTCTCAAATAAGGTTTCTATCTGATTTACGGGCGTACGACTAATTTTAAGATTTTGGACATTGACCCATTTTCTATACCAAGATACAGATAAATAGTTATAAACAAGCTATTGTCTTTCATCATTTCAATCTGTTTAGGGGAATAAAACTTCAAACATAAATAAGCCTATGTAAGATCATTGAATTTCCCAGTAAGCCCATCAGTTTTAGTTCAGAGTGGTACATAACTAATTTTGGTAAGAATTTAAGGTAAGATCGTTCCTTTTGATAATTTTGCACAAAAAAAATTATTGTATTTCAAAATTCTTACAAAATCCTAAAAACTAGTCATATAAATATGTACATAATTAGCTATTCAGCATTCTATCTATATCAAATACTAAATGAAATTAATTAAAATTTTCGATAAAAAAGATAATTTATGATTTTTAACAACTGCTATAAGGTCATCGTGTTAACTTCTTTATTTTATTACAAATATTTCCCAAAATAATGCCTAATTTGTTTAAGATCGAGTGTTTATTTTCTCAATTTATTGCATATTACCTTAAATCGAGCACAATCTGCTGAAGTTCAAGTAAATAGTGCTCATAAACTTAAAATGAAACTGTGTGCTCTTACTCATTGACCAACAGCACGGACTAACTGCGCATGTATCCTCTTTTTAAAGAATGAAATCGGGTTATTACTCGCTTATTTCATCACTTATTTCCTTAAATCGAGCAAAGTCTGCTTAAAACTGATATATTTAAGTAAATGTTAGTAAATTCATGTCATGATTTGCTCATTTTAACACTTACTTCCTAAAATCATGCATAACTTGCTTAAAACACATATAAGAGTATATGTAATCAAGTAAATTTTACCGTTAAGACAAATCGATGGCGAAACACGTGCATAATCGCATCATTTTCAAAGCGTTATTCATCGTAGCAGGATTGTTTCACTTTGTGTAAGACATTCTGAATATTGTGTGTTTTTTTTAATTTTAGAAAATTTTAATCTTAATTGATATAACAGTTAGTGTTAAACCTGTGCGTTAAACGTTGAAAGGTGAAGTGTGTTATTTTTAATTTCGTACAATACGAGAGTGCTTTTTAGTTTGGATTGAAATGACGCATTATTTGAATTTGGACAACACGCCAGCTCAAACGTTTATGAAAGAGCTCCTCGAATCATGGCAGTTGGGAGAATTATTTAATTATTTTAAAGGTAAGTTTAAATATTGTACACATATGTTGTATTTGTGCGAATAATAAATGAAAAAACCCGGGCGTATTTTAAATTCATACTAAATTGTAAACATCAAACAAAGTGCATCTGAATAAATTTGTTAAGTAATTTTCTAGCCCGAGTTGAAATGCAAAACAGTGTACAGGTGATAGTTTAATTTTATTTAATGAACAGGATGAGCCAATTTAAAGTGCGCCGTTTTTTCAAGGCTTTTTCTAAAAAAATAACGATCCTACAGCAACCTGCAAAAAATGTAAATGAAAAATCAATTAAACGCCTACCACATGGTATGTGATGATAATGCCTTAGTTGCTTTAACATAGTGGTCATGGCTGTTTAAAAAAGTGCTCGTATCTGCCCCAAAATCGTTGAATGAAGAAGAAATTTTATTTGAATGAATTTTACTATTTATTAAACTTTATTACTACTTTGTGAGGCCAGCTTTGTAAGAGAATATATTAGCCAAGGTCTAACAATTTGAAACGTGAAAGTAAATTCGTATTACTTGACCTGGCAAGCCGCATAAATCCCTAATGAGGAACGGCAGAAATGATTTAGTTAAATAAAGGTTTTTCAGTTAAAATATTACTCTTGGTTCAATTTTTGGGAGGTATTCACATTTTTAAATGGCCACGGCGACGGTTTTAAGATAATTTTGGCCTTATAATCACATACGAAGAGGAATTGATTGCAGTTTGCTTGCATTTTTTTCAGTTTGCTAGGATTAATAGTTATTCAGAAAATAGCGTTAAAACAACTGTATTTTTTGTTCGGCCAACCTGATATGCGTCATAAATCTTGTATATCTGATCATTGTATTAATCATTTCCTATCTCTTTTCAACTAAGTGTGTGTTTTAAAAAATGAAAGATAAAACTAGATAAAGATATTGAAGATAAAACTGCATCTTATTTATTTCAGATTGCTCCATGGATATCGATTCGTTCCCATTATTAACGGAAGCGGATTTATACCATTTATTTCCCACCGAAAAAATGGGAATTATGTTAAAATTTCGAAAAAACCTAAAAGAATGGAAGATTTTCAATGTTCGGGCAATATTTTATTACCAATTTAATTAAAAAAATTTGTCGAACCAAGTTCATTTGTTTAGTGGAATTTGAATTTTGAGGTCCTACTATGGGAATCCGCTAGTTATTTTTGTTTATTTATAATATCCTGTTCATTTCAGTTTTTTATCTATCCAAATAAGCTTGACCAAGTCGTACAACATGGTCGAAAATAAAAGACCTACATTTTGTGTCGTTTAATTTCACTCCATTGTTCAACGCTTCAATTGATAGACAAAATTTAACTGAAATGAAGAATATTTTCTTTTCCTTCTTAAGGCGATGCCCCATGCACAAACGGAAACCAGCAATTAAAACGATCAAATCCAATTTTTGGCACATTTGTTTCACGTTGCAATATCAAGTTCATTAAAAACATAATTCAAATCTCACTGGTACTTTCATAACCACGTAATATTATAAAATTTTATTGCAGTTGATTTAATTTCATTAAAAAAAAAACAATTTTATATTTTCATGGACGGACTTTAGCTTCAGCAATATATGAAATTGAGTTCTTTTGAATGAGATTAAACCAATTTTAATAAAAAAAAAAAAAATTAAAAATAAGGTGGTACTTATAGATTTGATTTTCTGTTAAAAATTGGATTTGACTGTTTATTCCGGTTTGCCGTTTGCGTGCTTGGCTCTTTATGCATTACACAAACTGTACATCGAAAATAGCTGACGGATTCCATAGTATTGCCGCTGTTTTAATGTTAATTAAAAATACTCTTGATTGTAATAAGTTTTCAATCAAAACCTTAGAAACCAACAATTTTCTAGACTAAACTGTCAATCAAAACTATTACAATATTTTTTTTAATTTTTTACTCTTAATTTTCCTATGGCCAATTGCAGTTTCAAGATTGTGTCAATTTGGATTTTTTCACATTATGAAGCCAAATATTTTCTCTAAACTAATGAACTTACTCAAATAAATTATTTCTCATTTCCCTCTAAAGTGTACCTATATATATTTTCAAATCTATTGTACAAACTTTAGGGGTACGAGCAATTACCGAGTACCACAGATTCAATAGCTATTAATGAAGTTCGGCAAGAATTATCTAATTTAATTGAAGCAGTAAATGACAGTAAAACTAGTCAACAAAATGTATCATACCTCCTACCTGAAGAGAGACAAAGCAATACAATAGACAATACAATAATTACCAGACCAGAAACAGCAGAAACTCCGTCAAACCTAAAATTTGTCAGCATTTCATTCCGTATAAAAATGTAATTATTAGACTAATAAGTTTGTTTTATTGTTTTAGGATGTTAATTTATATGTATCTAAATATGGATCCATAGTTTTAGAACAATACGAAAAAAACAATTTCAGCCTACCGGATTTGATGCGAGAAAAATTAATTAAAGACTGTATAGAATTTTATATATCAAACAAAATTTTTATGCACAGTACTGATTTCGCGCAATTAGCATCGACTTTTTGTTCAGTTTTCCAATCAGAGAGACAGGTTTGTAAACAAAATCATGAGCGCCGTACCAAATATAATCATTTTTTTATTTTGTTTGCTCTCTTTAGGAGACATACTATTCCAACGTTGGAAAATATCCGTCTGGCCGGTTGTACAACACCTACAGGAATTCGGCCGCCAAATTACGAGCTTCAGGAATATTTCCAAGGGAGAAACGCCTGCGAGTTCACAAAAAACAGTTAGAGCAAGGTATTTTAAATAAAATGAAGCTTATTAAGCAATAGTAATTTAGTAAACCTACAGGAAACGAAAAAAATGCATTTCTTTTTTTCGCAATATTTTGCAAATTTTTGATTTTTTTTAGCTAAAATCTTCTGAAACCTGATCGAATTTATCACTACTAATAATTTAAAAAAATTCCAAAATAATTTTCACTTAGCTTAGAATATTGAATTTAAATTTTTTCTATCACAAAATTGGTATTGAAAAAATTTCCCATTTTCAAAGTAATTACAAACTTTTTTGAAGGTTTTGTCTTAAAAATAGTTTAGGTGCTTTCGATCAAATCCCAGAGTATTTTAGCTGAAGTTAAAATTATGGAAACATTTGGAAATTATTGCGAAAGTTTTCTTTCCGTTTGCCTGTGGGTTTACGCTTTATGTTTGTTTGTCCAGTTTTTACGAAATTTCCTTTTTTTTTTAACTAGAAAAAGAACTTCAAGTTGCTGAACTGATTGACGATGAGGACCACGTCTGGTTAAAAGTATATTCAACGCCCTTTGAGACAGTGCTTGAAAAGTGGATGAAAACGGCACACATCAGATTAACACCTAAAGGGGATAAAAACATTAAAAGAATTATAGAAGCGTGGCCGAAATACACTAACGCAGATGGTGCACAATTGGTAAATTTTTCTTTTTCATTTAAGTCGGAATTTTATTCATTAATAATGATTTGTTGCAGATTGATATTGATTTCGAGCACCTGCAACCTGGGAAAGGAACTGACCTAATTAGGAAGTGGGACAATTTCGCTGCAAACGTCATTCCTATTTTTAAAGACTGCATAAAAGATAAGCTGTGCCTGGCTAGCGTAAAATTGCTAGAATGTATGTCTCAACAAAACGATAAAGGTATTTATTTATTTAAATATTAATTTGCAAAAAACTAAATTCCTTTTTTTCAGATTCAAGGAACATTATCATTTTAAAGGCCTTGCACGGATTACTAGTTCCAACCGGGCAGGCCAAAAATACTCACACAAAAAAAATTTGGAAGTTCAGTATTGCTGACTCTCAAAGCTCTTTCTTAGAGTCGGCAGAGTCTTACATACATATTAAAGAAATTTTACAGACCCGCCGCGAAAAATATTTAGAACACGGCATTTCGCAACAGCCATCAGTTTTTATGATCCAAGAGCGGGAACGGAGCTACTACTACACAATATATGATGATATTGTGTACAAATTCGATAATTTGATTGCTGCTTTGTCAACATGCTTCAAAATTCACTATGTTTTTGATCTGAAGTATCAAATCCAATCGAAAAATGTTTGGGAATTTATTCAAAATTATTTTTTTGAAATAGATGGTATCAAATCGCCAACGCTTGCAACGTTCCTAACCAAACTAAATTAAATAATAAATTAAAACTTTTTAAATCTAAAAATTCAATATGTATAAATGTTTCAAGTGTTCGGAAGAATTAATATCTGTAGATATTTTGTTGGTGCATATAAAATACGTACATAGATTAGGAACTACTGATGTATTTGAATGTGGACAGTTAGGGTGCCCTCAATCATTTTCAAGCAAGAGAAATTTCGTTTTTCATCTTAATAATGCTCATAAGCGAACAAAAGAATTTACTGCGCAAAACCTAAACTCTCGGCAAAATTTGTTAGTTCCGGAAAACAAAATTGATTTACATGATAAATCTGATACAAAATTAACGGTAGATCAAATTAAAGACAATTTGCAAGAAAGTACAAGTTTAACCAATTTTATACAGGGTGACCTTTGGAAAAATAAAACAAGTAACTTGAAAGATAAAATTGTTATACCATACTTTCTCTATTATGATGATGTAGAGGTTAATGACCCACTTGGGAGTCATACTGGTGTTCAATCAATAGCTTCCTTCTATTACAGTTTCCCAGTATTATCATTAGAAATGCTTTCAAAACTAGAATACATTTTCCCTGCTATGTTTTTGAAAACGTCAGTACTGAAAAAAGTTGGAAGCAACATAGCGGTGAATGAACTAATCAAAATAATTCAAGATATTGAAAAAAATGGCATAGAAATCAGGACGAACGAGGGAATATTCCAAGTTTATTTTGTGTTAGGATTGGTTATAGGGGATAATAAAGCTCTCAATGATATTTGTTGTTTTTCTAAAAGTTTTAGTCACAATTATTATTGCCGATTCTGTTTAAAACATAAAAAAATATCTCAACAGCTTGCTCAAGAAGATTCATCATGTTTGCGTAATCCAAAAAATTACAGAGAACAAATTGTGCTTAACGACTATAAAGCCACAGGCATTCATGCTGAATCTATTTTCAATACCATTCCATCATTTCATGTGACAGAAAATTTTTCAGTTGATGTTATGCATGACGCATTTGAGGGTATAATCAAATATGGATTAGTAAAAGCCCTTAATTATTTTATACTTAATAACTTTTTGGATTTAGAAACTTTTAATCTTAGATTACGTAATTTTAACTATGGGCAAATAGAGTCTACAAATCGTTGTGAAGCTATTAAAGAACAACACCTAAAAGCCCAAAAGTTGCACTTATCTTCTAGAGAAGCTTATAGTTTACTTCACTTTTTTACCTTATTAGTTGGAGACTTAATCAATAAGAATAATGAAATATGGAAATATACACTAATACTGGAAAGGCTAGTTGATAACATGCTATTACCTGCCTATACAGAAGATTGCATTAATAATTTTAGTGAAATAATCAAAAAACACCACGAACTTTATATTAAAGTATTTGAAAGCAACCTTACGCCCAAGCACCATATTATTACGCATTACAGTTCCATTATACGTAAGTCTGGACCTCTGCGTCATCTTTGGTGTATGAGGTTTGAATCAAAAAATCGTGAAATGAAGAATTATACTAATGTTACAAGTAGTCGAAGAAATTTAGCACTCTCCGTTGCAAAAAAATTTGCTATGAAATTTAGCTATTTTATATTGAAGTCGTCTTTACAAGAAATTCATGATAATTCAAATTCAAACGTATCAAGTTTAGATTTCCTAAGAACCAAGGCGTATTTTAAAACACTTGCAGACAAATTTAACATAAGTCACCTACAATGCGCTTCCATTTTAGAGAAATATTATTTTAATGGATCGATGTTTTTAACAGATCTTTACTTATTTAAAAATAATCGGCTTTTAAAAATACTGGAAGTTATAAAAGTAAATGACATTGTATATTTAATTCTAAATAGTTACAACATTAAATTTGAAGATAATTTAAACTGTTTCTTAATTTCAGAGATGGTTAGCGAAATATTTGTTATCGAAATAACTCAGTTTGTGAGTAAACCTTTTCAAATATTTCGGTTATTTAATGGGGCTAAATGTTTTAAACCGAGATACTTATAGAGTTATGTAGTTATACATAATTAAAAATATTGACCTATTTATGTCTTAATTTATATGTATTTTAAAAATATGAATTTAGTTTTAATTACATAAAGAAAATATTTGTGATATGTATTTTAAAATATGTTAAGTAGATTAAAAAATTGAATTTTGTACCTATGAAATTGTAATTTCGAATAATTAATAAATAATAAAACGAATTTGAAATTATCTGTTTTCTTTTATTGTAGTATTGTATTTTTATTATTGTGAAGTTTGAGAGAAAATGTGCATAACTGGCTTGAACTAAGCAAATGTTTACAAGAATGAAATATCAGGTTCTGCTAAAAATTTGCGTAATACTTCGTAAATCGTGTAGAATATGCAGTTTAATCTAAGTAAAGTTAACATAATTTGCGCAAATTTCCTGCTTGATTTCAGTACATTAGACTAAAATAAGTTTGTTTTTATCAACTTGAATTAAGAAAATATTACTTGAGTTTTGTGGCATAAATTACTTGAATCAATTCAAATTAACCTAGCATTTTCAAGCATGTGTTTCTTATTGTATTCCAAATATACTTAATTATTGATATAATGCATTTCTTATTTCAAGCTAATATTTGATTAATATATGAAAAAATTGCTAAAAATCTAAAGCAATGTTTGCTTAATTATAGCAACTTATGCAGAATATCCACTTTTTTTTATTTTCATAAAACATGCAAAGTATTCATGGTTTGCGCCTGTTTTTACTAGGCTCCAAAACGATAGGGTTTACGCTTGTGTTATATCAGTTATGCTTGATTATTTCTTTCCGTGTATTTCTGGCCGTTATATTTATATATTTATATTACCCCCTTATGCCTTATCCTCCGATTCCCCCAAAATTTTTTATTGCCATACATGCTCTGGATTACCAGTCATTAGAATTACATAGCCACAACGATAGTAGTACTCGAATTACTTCGAGGCGAGAATAAATTAAGTTAAACATTTTGTTAAACGGATATAATTTCACAAAATTGATTTCGGGGACCCCATTATCCTCCGATTCTCCCAAAATATTTTATTGCCATATATGCTCTGGATTACCAGTTATTAGAATTACATAGCCACAACGATAGTAGTACTCGAATTACTTCGAGGCGAGAATAAATTGAGTTAAAAATTCTGTTCACTTCTGTGCAATTTCACAAATTGATTTCAGAAACCCCTTTTCCTTTGATTCCCCTAAAATTGTTTATTGCCATATATGCTCTGGATTACCAGTTATTAAAATTACATGGCCACAACGATGGTAGTACTCGAATTTCTTCGAGACGAGAATAAATTAAGTTAAACATTTTGTTTAACGGATATAATTTCACAAAATTGATTTCGGGGACCCCCTTATCCTCCGGTTCCCCCAAAATATTTTATTGCCATATATGCTCTGGATTACCAGTTATTAGAATTACATAGCCACAACGATGGTAGTACTTGAATTACTTCGAGGCGAGAATAAATTGAGTTAAAAATTCTGTTCACTTCTGTGCAATTTCACAAATTGGTTTCAGGAACCCTCTTTTCCTTTGATTCCCCTAAATTTGTTTTTGCCATACATGCCCTATTTTGTCATTAATATGAATTGTATGATAGTATTCGAAGTGCTTCGTTACAAGAATGACGAGTTTTTATGAATTAATAAAATCAAATTTAACAGTGTAAAGGAATTGTAAGGTTTAGGAGAAGTTTAGGAAAAACTTCACGTGCATATTTTTGCTCTCCCTTTTCAAATTTCAATTGAACTTACAATAGCTAAATTTATTACTGCAATTTCAGTATGTTTAATACTTAATTTTTTTTTAATTTTACAGATATATTTGTATCATTATCGCAGTAAATTCCTATTCCACAAACTTTGTTCCTCTTTGAATCATCTGTGTAAACTTTGTGATAGTCCCTAAATTTATAAGTTGTCTCTAAACTTTTTGTTTTTAACTAATAACTATTTTCTGATTTTTGCCCCTTTTTTCTATCTCTTATATTATTCCTACATTGCAACGAAATCCTAAAGCGGGCCTCAGATGATCAATAATTATGGCCAATATAATATTGTCAATGTTGGAAAAAACTACTGACAAACAGCAATCGTCTCAAGGCTGCCGCATGCCAAAAGACTTCAGGTTTTTCGACATGTATTCTACACTACAGTTGATTTTTTTTATCTTTTTAGTAATTTTAATGAAGTGGTACCAATTTTTTTTTTGTTTTCTTATACATTGTTGTAGCGCATTTTTGACGTTTCGTCCTTGGTGTTTTGAGTTCAAAGTTTTGTGATTTCGGTTTGATAATACATAATTTTAATAAATTTGTTTGGTTTTGGGATAAATTTATTTTTTGCTACTTCTTAAATATTTTTTTGGTGTTTTTGGTTTAATGTTAGTGTATTTTAGGTGTAAACAATTAATTTAGATTAGTCTATACTATTTTTGTTTATTATAGTCGTGTTTTCCATGAGAACTGCACTAGAACTCGATAAATTTTTAATTCCTTTTATTCTATGTAAACAGAAAAAAAATTAAATTCATAAAGTGATAATGTGTAGTGCATTTCACATAAATACACATTTTAAGTTGTTACAGCAATAAATAATGATAATTATAGCTTATTTTTTAGTTACACTGGATAAACCCATGAATTTATCGAGTGTAGTTGCGTGTAATGACGTCAGCAAGAAATTAGAAAATATTGATGAAATAACTGAAGGGGGAAATTTTTAAACTTAAAATATGTAATTATATCAACTACACTACACATTCGCGCTTTAAGAATTTATTTTTTTTCGTTTTACATGGAATAAAAGGAATTTAAAGTTTATCGAGTTCTAGTGCAGTTCTCATGGAAAACACGGCTTATATTGTAGTTAAAGTTAGTTTGGAATACATATGTTGTAACGTTAATTTGGTTATAGGTTTAGATTATACCATAGCGTTAGCTTAGCCCTTTCAGTGAATTTGGCCACAATTGTGGACGTCAACATTTCGTTGGATTTATTAATCAAATATAATGCTGGTAACACCCTATTTGATGTAATACGCGTAAGAACTTTTATATATTTTTATAATTTGTGCTGTGATATCTAAGTTTAAAAATTAGATTTTTGTGATTATAAAATACTTATAAGTTCATTAAAATAAATATTACTATCTTATTTTTTTTTACAAAAAATTGTTTTTGGACGATAAAAATTGTGTACTCATTTGAGGACAAAATCTTTCAAGGGTGGTGTCCTTATTTGGGGACATACATATATTTATCTATTAATTAGTACAAATCATTTCATTACTAACACGATTCCTAAACAATATTTTGAAAAATTCATAGAAACTGAAACATTTGTTGAGTTTTAAGGTATGTAGCAGTTGCATATACTCGTAGCTGTATGAACCATTTTCTAAAATTTTAATTTGTTTATTTGTGTAGGTGCGAATATAAAACGCAACGAACCGTTCACCCACCAGGAAAATATTTGAAACCACATGAAATTTTAAAGCTGTTGAACGCCGACGATTCAGAGTTGGAAATTTCAGATGAAGAAAATGATGAATGCGTGGGTTTGAATCAAACTGAATTATCTAAATACCCAAGTATTTTTACTTTCGAATTTTTCGTCATTTATTAGACATTAGTTCGAAACTAAGATTCGAATTTCTCTAAGTTTTAGTTTCGAGTTATTCTAAGAATTCGTATGAAAGTTGTCGCGAAAATTCGAAACTGGACGAAGCTCAATTTAAAAAATTGTTTGCATGTATTTGTGAATAAAGAATAAAAAAGGCGGGGCTAATTTTGAGCATGTTTATGTATAAATGTCAAATTAGAAATACGGCTATTTTTTTTTTTTTTTTTTCGTAATGAAACAAAAGACAAATTCCAATTTGAAATTAGTTTTATTAAAATATTATTTCATGTGCATACATAGCGTAACGACTACAGCTATTGGCACTCATAAGGAATTTTCATATTGAAGTGTTCGTTTTTTTATTTTGAGAATTGTTATCAGATCTTGTATATGGTTTTCAGTTAGATTAATTAGTTGGCTTTCAATTTAAACTACTACAGCTTTGAAATAAAATACGAAAATATTCTAAACGTAGAAGAATCCGCAAATCTTCCAAAAACTGTAATTATTGGCATAGTTCTATAATAATCGGCACCATGGTTGAGTACAATTATTGGCCCACGTTTATAATAATTGGCATAAGGAAAAACTACTTTTATTGGCATGTTGACGTAACTATACTTTAGGTAATAAAACTTTAAATTAGCTTGCTAGCTATTATAAAACTAGTAAAAAAATATATTTCAAATAAAAAATAATAATAAAATATAACAAATAGTTCTACTATTAACCTATATAATAAACATAATTCATTAAATATCATAAAATTATCACAATTAAGTTACGTTAATCAAGTTTTTTGCATCCATTGCATTCGAATACTGGAATGTATTTATATTTCAGTTTTATTAGGCATTTTAAGTGAAATTCGCGAGTACATGTGCTACATTTTATTCCAAAATTTTCAGAGGTACAATTTTTGGAAAGTGCAAAAGTACAGTAGTAGCACATACTGCCGCTTGCTGGGGTATTACTCCCAAAGTCATGTTTGGTTTTAACTAGGAACAGATTTCGTACGTGGTGCTGCTGATCAGTGGGTGGATCACAAATCCTAACGTCACCAAGTTCTGGAGATAAATTCTCGCCAAACAATTTCTTACTGTTTGTGGGAGACTTGTTATCATTTTTAAATTCCAAGTTACTAGACAGTTGATTACACCCGAAATCTACGTTTTGTAGTTCGCTGATTCTCTTGTCTTTATCCGAGCGGAAATTCCCAGTTAAGCTATTTATTTGAAAAGAAGTGTTAGCAGTAGGTTCATTGATGTTTGTAACATTATGTATAATTTCTTGTGCAACATAATTTTCTATTGACACCAAGGCCTTGTTGGGTGTTATTGTAGTGGTTTGAAGATTTGTCGATGGTTGTAATTTTGGATTAGCCTTTCTGGTACGCTTAGGTTTATCTTTTATTTGTAATTTTTTTAATTCCCTGTTTTTTATTCTTTCAGCCTTTCGGTTCTCTCTATCACTTTCAATTTTTTGTTTAGTTTCTTTTTTCAGTTTTTCCTGTTGAATCCACAGAGGCGACGTGACAACAAAAGGTTTTTTGGTTTGATTTAGTTTACATCCTTTTCTAATGGGTGTTTCCGGCCAGTTTAAATAATCCTCTATTCCTCCGGTTGTATATGATGGCAAAGTTATACAAGAAACATTGTTTGATGGGGTTATCTCGGTGTACTTCAATACATTGCTGTTCGGCGAAAAAGTAGTATCGATACTGATTAATTCGGTTTGAACCTGTGTGCTTAGTGGATCGTTTATCAATATAAACTCATTAATTGAATTAATGTCTATAGATGAATTTCCGGGAATTTGGGTTTCACCTTCTGTTTGCGTTGATTTATTACAAATTATTTGTTTCGGTTTTACTCCAAATCTTAGTTGTTTAAATACATCATATAAAAGAAGAAAGTCTTCGCTACAACTGTCAATTTCAAGTTCTCCTTTATCGAGTTTTTCAAATATCTCGACTTTATTTTGACCAACAGTTGCGCAAAGCATTTTAAATGCATCATCTTGCGTGGTGGCCTGATTTTGTTCACGACTGTTGGTAGATTTTACGGACGATCTCCCCAAACACTTTGATGAATTTATTGAATATTTATCAAATGGATAAAGACCACAGGCTCTAAATCCTTTTTTAATAGTTTCTACAGAAATGCTGTTGTGTATCGCTTCAAATAAAAGAGGTGCAAACTTTTCTTTAGTGAGCGATTCCATAGGATTGTTTCTACGCCATTCTAATACCTTATTATTCCAAGACGACTTAAGTGGTTTAAATGCAGCGACATCAGCCGGTTGTAGAATTCTGGTAGCGTTGGGGTACAAAGCAACCAAAATAATTTTTAGCTTCACACATAGCTCGCTGACAGCTAATGTCAGATGTGTTGCATGTCCGTCGACAAAATAAATTACTGGGAATGTAGTTCCTAGCTGCAAGAGATATGGATGGAGAACTTTAGAGATATATTCATAGAAAATCTCTCTAGTCATCCATCCATTATCACTTACGCCCAAGCCCCATCCTTTTGGTAATGATTTCCGAATTTCCTCGGGAATTCTTTTGTATGGGTATATAACCATAGGAGGTGGTATTAATCCAGCGGCCGAAAATGTGAACATAACCGTCAAATTCGATTTTGCTAGCCCTCTGTCCACTTCATACACATTTTTTGCTCCCTTTGCAGCTAGAACATTTTTGGTTTTTGGACAAAGTAAAAAATTTGTCTCATCGCCGTTTAAAATTCTGGTAGGGTCTTTAAGTATATCCATATAATTTTGCTCAGTTAGAAATTTTTTGATAGAATCAAACCACGAATGAATATCGGAAATTGCTACCGTAGCGCTCGCTGAAGAAACAGGGTCAGTTAATCTTAACGAAAGAGAAGGATGACGCTTTAAAAACGATGCGAACCACCCTTTTCCTGGTATGTTGGCCTCTCCAAAGGGATGAGATCTATCGGTTTGTTCCAGAAAGTATTTCACTGCGCTAGTAACATCCTCCTTTCGCTTCGGAAAACCCTTTTTTTGAGAAACTTTAATCCAATCAACTATTCGTTCTTCTTCTTCTTCCGTCAAAACTGTACCTGGACCTGGCCGTGTTTTTGAAAAATTAGGTCCGAGACGAAATTGTAATGTTGATCTAGGTATATTATAAAGCTTCGAAGCCGCCTTTTTAGATATTTTTCCATTTTTTATGTGTTGTAAAGCCTTTTGTAAATCAGATTCTTCATATGTGTTGCGTTTCTTAGGCATTTTGAAATTCTAGAATAGGGTTTAAATAAGAATATAGCTATTGGCACGTTCTAAATAGACAATAATTGACATGTGCCAATAATTGTACTTACGTATAAACCAATTATTGGCACCCCAGTGCCAATAATAAAATGACGTAATATTTTGAACTAATTATTGGCACACCATTTATTAATTATTTAATTAAAAAACAATATTTAATTTCACTAATTTCAATTAAAATAACTTATTTTATACCCACATTTCGTATAGAAAGTATCATAATCTTATGTTTTGAATATAAAATCCATACTTACATTTCTGATTTCCTTGTTAAAACACTATATTTTTTTTTTTTATCAGAGGGTTGACGTATTGATGTTTTCTCAACAAGCGTTTATATGCAACTAATTTTTGTAACGTGCTTTTTCATGTAAAAATGCAAGAGAATACTTAATAATTCTCACAAATACAAACATAATATACGGTAAATTGAAATATTAACAGAGAAAAATGCTAAGATAAGGAATGGTGCCAATAGTTACATCAAATTTACACAGTGCCAATAGTTGTAGTCGTTACGCTATGTGTATATTCGTAAATAACTGTAAAAAAAATTATTTATTTAAAACAAATCAAAAAAAATTTACTAAGTTAAAATAAATTGAAGCTAGAATTTTCCTAATTACATAAGTACGTATGTAGATAAAGAAAATGACGTAGGAGTCCTCCTTTGAAGATGCACAGTAAAATAAATTGAAACAACATAATTTTATTGATTTTTATATTTTAATTGAAAATCAAACACAATCACAATTTATTGGTATCAATATCGAGTGTCCAATTATTTTTTAAACACAAAAAATTAGAATTTGTAAGATAAAGTGATTAACAAACGTAAATTTTTTTAATCACATTACAACGCAGCTATAAACACTATTCTATACTAAACTATTTTATGTTGAGGCAAATTCTTTTTAGTATATTACACACACCAATACTAATCACAATTCATAAGTAGAATAGTTATCTTTCGATTATTTTCTCAAAAATCGAAGGAAAATACGGTAGCTCAATTTTCAGTTTCGTATTGTTATACTTGGGTATAAAGATCGATTGAGTTACGAAACTGAAGAAAATGTTTTAGGGGATGATGATAAACATGAATTGATATTTGAAACTGCGACCGTTGTAGCTACCGGAAATGACACGGGATCGGATGTAATAATTCAAAATACCGATATAAATAAGGAATTAGTTTATACGAAAAAAGCCGATATTCGGTGGAGAAGACATGCGTTTGAAGGAGAACCAATTCCGTTTGATGGAAATGTTAAAGATTTTTCACCGAAGGATGATGTTATCGATTTTTCGCCAGCTAGATATTTTTTTCGATATATTCCGAGGAAGATGTTTACTGATATTAGGAAATATACTAATTTATACGCTCAGCAATCAAATATATTAAACTTCAAGGAGACCACCATATATGTATATTAATGGGGAATCTTAAGTTATGCAGACTTTCGATGTATTGGGACGAATATTTTGAATTTGATGCCGCCAAGAATGTAATGAGTCTTAAAAGATTTTACCAATTAAGAGTTTGATTGCATTTAGTGGACAAAACCAGTTTAAACCCTCACAACACAGATAAATTCAAGTTAGTCCGACTGCTAATTGACTCTATTTTTAGAAGATGTTGGGAACATCCCTTGGAGGAAACGATTTCAGTGGACGAACAAATCATACCGTTTAAAGGGCACATCGATATAAAACAGTACATGAAAGGCGGACCGTTTCGCGCTCTGTGGGAAAAGTGGGTTACCATATAATTTTTTTATATACCAAGGTTCAAATACAGAAATTTCCCTAGCAAATAAAAACACATTTGGATTTGGCCCAGCAGCTGTGCTAGAACTGGCTAAACGGATACCACAAAATGGCCATTCACTTTTATTTGATAACTATTTCAGTAGTTATCAATTATTTGAGAGACTAAAACAATTAAAAGTTAATGCAACTGGTACGATAAGGGTTAATCAAGGGTAACATATGTATTGTGAAGTGGCAAGATAATAAGCGAAGGGAGTTGAGAAAACCGTCTCCTCCATAGCAGCCGAATATAATTTTGGAATGGGGGGAGTGCACCTAGATTTAGAATAGATAGTATTTCAAGTTAGATTTAGTGTAGGTCGATAAAACGAATGTCTATGACATTGATTTTAAACTGTTACGACCGTCATTCGTCTCCACCCTGTTAAAGAAATGATGAACCGAGAAACAGCCACAAATCAATATTTCGCGAGTAATGTTAATCACGCGTATTAAATGTTTAATACTCCCTTTTTATGCTTTGAAAGCAAAATATTTATTTCGTGTGTCGATAATAGTTATTTATGGTACTAGTGAGCAAAGCGAGATATTATCCATGAGGGATAAGTTTGTCCCACGAGGCGATAGCCGAGTGGGACATTATCCCTAGTGGATAATATCTCTTTGCTCACGAGTGGCATACAACGTTTTATCCACTTTTGTTGAAATAAATTTCGTAAATTAATAAGAAATAGTTCCATTTTGTGTTTTCACAGTGGAGCATTGAATTTTGAAATACATTTTATCATAGTGACCGTTCTTTAAATTATCATGGTGTACTTTAATTTAACTAATTTTTGGAATATAGTGTTTCATTCAATTTGACTATGAATAATTTTCCAATGACTACTCAATATTTTGTTATACCAAATATAACTCACGTTGCCCCTAGTAGCGTGGGTTATACAATAACAATGGGTTATTTTACATTTTCTTTATTTGAAATCAGCATAGTTATCGGGCTATTATATATCAAAAGTGGATAAACATATTTTGTTTTGACCATGCATTTTAAATAAAACATAAAACGAATTGCATTTTTTTACAATTGCTATAGCGATTTATGCACAGTTTATAAGAGGCATTTGCGTCTGCATATGTGTAAGTCATGTACGGAGAATTTATTTAATTTCATTTGTGCGGTTCTTTTTCTGGAATATTCTTTGGTGGTATATTGTTAAATGGTTGGCACCGTTATATTGTAATTTCTCTGAGTGGGGGGGGGGAGGGAGGGGGTATGCAAAAATTTCTGTATATGGCACGGGCGCAGTGGTGAGGGGAAAAATATGTGTCGTGCAAATATAAAACATAAAAAGTAAAGACAAAAACAAATTGAAAAATTTGAGAATTTTTAGTTTGGTATGAAAGGAAAAATTTATATTGAAGCAGTCTAGTTTTGATTGATATAAATTGGTCGAGTGTTTTTATTGTCTACATGGTGAGGTATTTAACTTTCGTTTTAAAAGATATAAATGTGAATCATAGGAATTAAGCTGCAATTCCATATTTTTTATTATTCATTTTTTTGTGTAATTCCATTTTTTTCTGGTGATCAGACATTGTTTTTGGTATAAACAAAAATATAGTAACTCTAATGTTTCCAATTTAGTCGAAAAATAGAATACAACTTCGTGTATACTAAATTAAAGTATAAATCTTATGTATTAAATTATAACATAATTCTTAAATTTGATACCTGTAATGTTTAAATAAATAAATAAAAACATAAAAAAAAATTTGAATGACTATAAATATAAAAATAGTGTGAACCTAAAGTTATTTAAACTAAAATGTTGCATAATTCAGATTTGAAATAAAAAGTTGTTTATTAAGAAATATAAATGAATAAAAAGTGTGGACTTAAAGTTATTTCATTGCAGAACTGTGATTTTGTGCTTCGTTTGAGAGAAAAGGTTTACGTTGCTATTGTCGTAGTACCCCGTTAACTAACGGTGGTGAATTTGTGAGTGTGGCAGTTTTCCCGCCCGTGGGGGCATGGCAACCATTTTGAGTTGGATCCTGCGACGGCGCTGGTAGCTGTGAGAAGGACGGGCCGTATAAGGTATTCGAGGTTTACATCAAAAAAACTGTTAATTTCTGTTCCCTTTTAATATACTCTAAGTAAAGTTGTACATTAAACTTAGTTTAACGATTTTTTTTATATTTTGCTTAATTATCTCATAAAATATGTAACAGTTTGTTATATATGCTATATATATATATACATATATACATATTTTCTTTTCATTTGGGTTCGAGGTGGTGCACAAATTTGGTTTGCATTCCCATTCAGAGCAATATTTTCGTTTCGGTTTTATTTCTACCTTATTAAATTCCGCTATTCTATTTTCGGTCTGCTCTGATGTGGTTCGATGTGCTTCACGGTTTCGTTTGAATTTTTTTTTGTGAAGCAGTGATAAGTGATGATTAATTTTGTATAACGTAAATTCGGTAAACATTTCTTTTCTGATTAATTTAGTGTTTTTTTTTTGTGTGCACCGTTTTATCAATAAGTGATAGTCTTGGTTACTTGTTTCATTCTCTCATGTGCGCAATTTGATCATGTGTGAATAGCTTTTTTCTCTGATCGACCACTCCCGGTTTATAATTTTCTTAGCCCCTGAGGCCGTGGCAAAAATAGGTTTTAGTTTCCCGTTTTCCTTCCAATTTTTATTCTTCATGCGGTTATTCAAGCATGAGAATACGTCTGGAAAACCGCACGCCGCACCGTAAGCTCTAGCCAGCTACTATACAGCACCAGACCTCTATTCTCATGTCTGTTAACGGAAACCCCTTGTTGGGATTTCGTCACAAAACTTACAGTCAGTCAATAAAGTCTACGTACGCCTACTAAAATTCCCATATTTAAAAAAATAAAAAAGCCAACAATTTTCCTTTGTTATCAAATGGTTCAATTTAATAAAAAATTAAGCTTAACACAATAAAACTAAAATAATTCTACTTAACATCCCGACAAAATCCAAATCTTTAAGGAATACATATCAAAAAAGTCTACATACACTTATGTGGGCTATTGTAGTAATAAAACAACTACAATAAATGAGTAATCCTTTGTTTTTGAATCCCGTTATTTTTTCAAAAAATACATACAATAAAATATAATGTTTTAGTTTCAGTCCAAAAATTGGAGGTATAAGTTGTGTAAATGATTTTTTTGATCAAAAATGTCAGCCAGAAAAGAAATAACAGCAGAAATTCGAAATTTAATAATAAAACTTCGATGTGAAGACAACTTATCTTACAGTGAAATATCCAAAATAATTAAATTACCACGCTCAACAGTGCAGACTATAATAAGCAATTTTATAAAACGAGGTTCTGTGCAAAATAAACATAGATCTGGCCGCCCTAGAATTCTAAGTGAAAGAGATGTTCGTAGTATTTTGAAACAAGTGGAACAAAACCCTAAAATAAGTGCTCCAAAGTTGGCCATAGAAATTGAAAATTCAACAAATAAGATCGTTCACCCCGAAACCATACGTAAAGTTTTGAGATCAGCTGGTTACAATGGTAGGGTTCCTAGAAAAAAACCATTGATTTCTAAGAAAAACCATGAACTTCGATTAAAATTTGCAAAGGAGCATATTAATGAAGATCAAGAATATTGGAAACGGGTTATTTTCACTGACGAAAGTAAATTTAATATATTCGGGGCAGATGGTCGTGGCAAAATTTGGCGTAGAGCAAATCAGGAAATGAAATTAAAAAATTTAGTCCCCACTATTAAACATGGTGGTGGGAATGTAATGGTCTGGGGAGCTATGGCTGCAAGTGGAGTGGGAAACTTAGTGTTTATTGAGTGAGCAATGGATAGGTTTATGTATCTCGATATATTGCGCGAAAATCTGGCATCATCAGTTGAACGTTTGGGACTTGGAAATCGATGGATTTTTCAACAAGACAATGACCCGAAACATACGGCTGGTATTGTTAAAGAATGGTTATTGTATAACGTGCCTAAACAACTCTGTTCTCCACCCCAATCGCCGGACCTCAATCCAATCGAACATATTTGGGACGAATTGGAGAGGCGTGTTCGAAAATATAACGTGAAAAACCGCCAGTCACTAAAAGAAGCACTTCAGAAGGCTTGGGCAGAAATAACTCCCAGTATAACGGAAAATTTAGTGCTTTCAATGCCACGCTGTCTTCAAGCGGTAATTGATGCTGGTGGAGGACCTACAAAATATTAAAAAAATATTGTAATAAGCAAATGTTTTATTAATAATTACAAATTGTTTAAGGTGTACGTACACTTTATTGACATCATTTTTTTTTTTTTTTTGTTAATTTTTTTATAAATTATGACTTTATATGAATTTTTATTATAACAATATTTATATGTATAATAGTACAAAAATAAAATAAATTAAATATATTTCTAATATGTGTAATTTGGTATATAACTCAAATTTTGCAAGTGTACGTAGACTTTATTGGCTGACTGTATAACGGAGATGAAGAGGGACGGTCGTTAAATTCTATGGCAACGTGAGCACCCACTGTACAAAATTAATATGCTTCGACGGGTAAAATGGACCGAAATCGGGGAAATCATTGGGCTAACTTCTAACGATTGCATGGGGATGTGGAAACGCTTAAAGTTCAAATATTCCCGCATTAAAGCCAATTTAAGGCCAGTAAGTGGTAGAAGCCACAAAGATGTTAGCCAGAAAGTAAAAATGTTCATAAAGGAAATGAATTATTTTGAACCCGATAGTGGTGAAGAGTAAATATGTTTATTTTTTTATCGATTAAGAATTATCAAATTTTATTTGTGATTTTGTTAAATAATTGACTTATTGAATGAAGCATTCCGTCCTTAAATAATTTCCGTTATTTTAGGAAATTGATATGCATTGAGAGAATTGAGCTGTTATTTTTGAAAGTGGTATAAGTCCATATTTTGCTGAAACGAGATATGAAAGAATAAAGAAACAATAAATGCAAAAATATAAGGGATTTTGAATTTTATTATTTTTTGCACAATTATTAGAGATGCGTTTGTTTTTATTTTGGCCATAAATTTCTTACCGTTAGAAAGATTATACTATCATTTGCCTATTGTTATCATTAACTTAATTTTTTTTGAAAACTGGACTTATATCAATTTCAAAATAAACCGAAACAACAGAAATTAATTTAATTCCACTTTATTTCTAGAATTACGGAAAACAGCTTTGTAGCAGTTCAAACGGAGTCCGGTTCAACACCAAATCTGTCCCAACAAGGCCCGTCAAATCATTTTCAGCGAGGCCCTTCGATATCGCCTGCTACATTTAATAACGGATAACCGGTTTTAATAAAATTGGCAACACCATCATCTAGTCATTCTCAGCGAGACCCTTCAACATCAGCTGCTCAATTGGCAACGCCAGTTAATGTACGGCAATCGCACACTTCAAAATCGGCAACACTATCAAATGTGCCTCAACCAGGCCCTTCATCTTCAACAGGAACATCGTACCTCAATGTAATGCAAAAAACATTTGATGAGACCGCTGCCGATTTGTTGGAAGATGTCTTACTGGTTACGCCGACAACTGAAAAGCCAAGAGAAAAACGAAGAAGAATTCAAACAAGTCCAACCGCTGAAAAGCTAATGAGCAGAATGGATAAGCATTATAAAATTTCTGAAGGATTGTTGGCACAGTCTCTTCAGATAAATAAAACACCATTGCTCAAATTCACTCTCGGAATGACTTAAGATGAAGTCAACGGATGGACTGAACAACAGCAGTTAAAGTTGGTGGCAAGGTGGCAAAAAGCCATGGATGAACAGAGAGAGGAAAATGAGTTAGAACTATAAAAAATATTTTAATTTTTATTTATTTACATTAAATTTTTATTTAAGTTAAAAATTCTTTTAGA
Organism: Tipula vernalis; assembly: GCA_958295665.1. Classification (NCBI taxonomy): domain Eukaryota; kingdom Metazoa; phylum Arthropoda; class Insecta; order Diptera; family Tipulidae; genus Tipula; species Tipula vernalis. The sequence continues at coordinate 275,308,718 of OY282560.1, read as the reverse complement.
ATTATGTTAATGAATTAAATTTACTTATTTTATGTAAAAAAATAAATTATTCAAATAAAACCAAAATTGTGTTTCTAATAAAAGTGTCCACTGGTCATGCATATAATTTTACTATTGTTGAGTTAGTTGATGGGTTCTTTCTTCCTTGTCGGGTTTGTTACTGCCACTATAATAATATAAATAAAAACAAAAATCAGTAAACTGCAATTTGATAAAATATAAATCCAAATTACCTAATCTCTAATGCACCGTTGATTCTTGCCATGGAAGAATATCAACTGCATTAAAATAATACTTAAATTTGTCCCGCACTCTTCCAATATCGTCCAACCGTTGTGATGTAGCTTCATCATGCCATCTTCCCGCTCGCCACCTAAATCATTATCTACCAAATCAGTAGATATATAATTTGAATTAGGGTTATCCCGAAGCCAGTAATGGAGCTCAACCGTGGTTTTTATTACGTTCAACACAGTCGCCTTACTTGCTAGAATCGGCCGCCGCTATATACGAAATTTAGCGGCAAAAATTCCGAAAGCATTTTCGTTTACTCGTCTGGCTCGGTACAGGTGACAATTATAGATGTTTTGCCCCTTTGGTAAAATTTTTGTATTGCGACCGGGATATGGACGTATTAAATTGGCAAAAGTGGGAATACTTCGTCTCCTACAAAAACGAATGGAACTTGATCTCCTGTCTTGGGCAAACAAGCTGGTGATGATAAACACAATTCAGCGCCACCATTTAAAACAGCTTTCCCAAAATCGCATCTCCGAAAAACTGTACTAATAATAAACCCTTAGACCCGCTTGCTCCAATATCTACTACGGTGAATTTATAGTTGGCATCGCAAACCGCAAAAAGGACGACGCTGTGGCTGTGTTTGTAGTTCCGGTAAAGAGAACCGGAATTTGCAAAGGCCTAAAAGCAAAATATATTCAAGATTAAAAAATTAAAATTATTAAAAATTTTTTTTTATGTTTACCTGGATAATTACGTGTTTCCCATCCGTGGAAGCAGATCAATTTTAACTTGTCCCATAACACAAGGCATATTTGCCTTATTATTTGGGACGTAGTTGATGCTCCGATACGATATCCATATCGACCAATGGAAATCATGCTGTCTCCGCTGGCCAAATATCTAAAAATAAAAAACCATTAATTTTTTTTAAAATATAAATTTTTTAGTTTATACTTGTCCGTATTAAATTTGGAATTATAGATAATGAAACACAAGGAAAATGCATTATATTTTTAAAATTAGATATGATCATTTGGATCTAAATAGAAAAATTTGAATTTCTTTTTCATTTTTATCAATTTTCTGTATTTTAATTAATTTATATTGCTTTAATTAGTGAAATACATACTATTTTAATGTTTTTTTATGTCTCTACATTATATTCATTATTATTATTTTAAAAAGTCGAAATACCTGACAAAATTAATAGAATGAATATTTAAATTTGTCACAGTTAATGACAACCTTTCATTTGCGGATATTGTTGTATCTCTTACCATCAAAGGTTGGATGGAAGGACCAACATTTCTCAACAGGTCGTCAAAAAAAGCTGGCGGCATCCGATGAAAGTTGACGAATGTCACACAATCCTTCAGTCGCATTTCATTAACAAGGTTGTGGTAGTAACTTTGTTTTCTCCTGTTGCGATTTACAGGATTCACTGCAAAACGACGAGGTCTTCGAGATGGCTTCCTTTCGTCTAATAAATGGGCCACAATCAACGCTCGAACCATATCGCAATCGTTTGCTAATACTGCCAACATCCATTGTCTTGATAAAGACAGTTTACCTTCTTGAGACATTATCACACCAAAACTAAAGAACCCAAAATATTTAAAATTAAAAGAAAATTAATACCGAAAAATAATTGAAAATTTACGACGAACTCAAGAACAAAATTTACACAAGAAAACAAAATATGAAAAACTGAAGAAACAATTTACTTCAACCAAACAAATTAATTATTAATTAAAAACTTATCGAAATGTATTAATTAAGCATAAAAAATAAAAAAAATATTAATATATAAACCACAGATAAGAATAGACAGATGTGGATCTTGTATGGGCCATATTTACATTCCGAATTTCAATACCAAATTCCAATCCAATCTGTTTAGACCAGTACTCTGATTCCCTAAGCATTATGTTAATGTGTTAACGAGTAAACGCTAAGTTTTCATGCTGTGTTTGTTTTTTCGTATTCTCTAATTATTTGTGATGGTAAACTGTTAACTATAATATTAAATAAACGTCAAAACTTAACACAACAATTTTACTGTGGATAAGTGCAAAACATATTTTGTTTATAGTTCTTAATACATTATTTCATAAATATGAAATCTAAGTAAGGAATAACATTAAAATTAATTATTAAACAATTCCAATAGGTTTGTTGAACTCACCAATATGACGTTTGGTTAATTAATATAATAAAATTAATTAGTTAATATGTAAAAATACGTAGTAAAACTGTTTTCTTAAAATTAGTTAGAAGTTTGATTTAAATGTATTTGCCAGCAACAATTCTTCAGACAACTTGATTTTTGTACCGGTTATTAGAGCAAAGAAATCAGTCCGAGCAGGCCATATGCAGTAATTGTAGAGAGATATTTAAAAGAAAACGTTAAAACATAACACAATTGAAACTTCAACTTTAATATTTTTAACCGCTGTAATTAGAGTTTATAATTTCTCCCTCTATTTCATTTCTAGAAATTCGACAATTTTCATTTATGCTAAAATTTAATTTTTTGAGAATCAGGATATTCAAATATTTTTTTTTAAAAATCCTTGAGAACATTTTTGTTTTCCTAACCAAATTAAAATAAGCAAAGTTTTATTCTAAAATGCCTGAACTACATATATGGATGCCTTCAGCAATGTGTAAAATAGCAGATTTTCAGGAAAGCTAACCAATAATTATCTCGCCGCCATTTTCCAAGGTTAGAAAGATAGAAGAGAAACCATAATATTGCTTGAATGAATATGGTATCGCTGCTTGCTGTGACCGTGGTTTATGTACAGAAATTTAAGGAAGGTTTACTCCTTTTTGTGCAATGACACACTGTTTTAAATGAGCTTCTGCTCAAAATAGCGTGTCTCAAAATTTAAATTAGTAAATAAAATAAATAAATAAATAAATTTTAAACGACAACAGGTAAAAACTTACTGTAGGTACCGAAAAAGTTGTGATATGATCAAATACAAGACAGAACTAGTCGAAAACGCAGGAATTTCCAGTGCAAAAACGGTAAAACAATAAATTTAGTTGATACCTCCAATAATTCAAATTTAAAATAATTGTTAAATAGGTACAAACATACCCATTTTTAACCTTTATGTTTATAATTCCGGATTCAAGTATCTGGTGTTCTTCTAGATAACAACATGTAATGTTGTAAATAAAACTCTTCTAGGTTCTGGTTCACTACTTCAATAATTTATATTTAATATAATCCTTACATTCACATTTGACATCTATCGCACGACTGCCGTGCATGAATCTATATAATAATAATCAAGAATACAATACAGGAATACCACTACCGCTCTCCCTGAGAGCCATATAATTATATCCTCATTAACCTATACGCTACATCCCTTCCCTTTTATAAAAATTTTAATTTATACATTTTCCAAATAAACTATTCCCTATTATATACATATCTATCTTCTTTTTTTTTTATATAAACATTTGAAATTTTTGAATTTATAATAATTTACATTTGTACATCAAAATATTTAACTAATTTTATCCATCATTCGAATGTTATAACTCGTTCGTTATTTTTCCCGGTTCCTTATGTATTTGTCCATTTTCTTCAGGCATGTAAACTGTAGGTTTTTCTCCATTTTCTTCTGGGTTGTAAACTGTCCATTCGTTGCCGATCTTTTTAAGATGCACAATATTTTTCCGATATTGTTTTCCAGTGTCATCATTTTGTATTTGAACATCCCCTCCGTATGAGCTCACTACCGTATGAGGAGTGGATTGGAAATTTGCTGTCAGTTTGTCTTTCACCAAATTTTTTACTAATACTTTGTCCCCACATTGCAAGGAATTTTCCGTAGCTTTTCGTTTTTTGTCAGCGTATTCCTTCCCTTTCTGTTTTGCTAATGCATCTTTTTCGCTAACTTCCTCTTGAATTCTTTCTTTATCGAAATCTTGTAAACTTGGTAACTTGTCTCGGAATAGTCGACCAAAGAAGAGTTCTGACGGAGTTTTGCCTGTTGTGGTGTGCGGAGTACTATTATACATCATTAAGTATTCCCACATATCTGTTTTCCAGTTCCTTCGTGAAACTTGACTAATTTTTAACCTTTTTAAAATGTCTCTATTTTGCCTCTCAACTTCACCATTCTGTTGTGGCCAATATGGAATTGTATTATATAATAAAATACCATTTTCTTTGCAGTAGTTTTTAAATTCGTTGCTAACGAACTGTTTGCCATTATCAGCAGTAATTGTAGATGGAAAACCAAGCCTGGAAAATATTTCTTTAAGAACATTTATTGTCTTAGTTGATGTTATGGAATCCATAATCTTAATTTCCTTATACCGACTGTAATAGTCAACTATTACAAACAGATAATCTTTACTGGGCAGTGGACCCATAAAGTCAATTGCCGTGTCTATCCATGCAGCTGAAGGAAGTTCCCTACGTTTCATCGGATTAGGTGAATTTGGAGCAGATACTAGAGTGCAACCCATACAAGATTTTACACAATTTTCAGCGTCTAGATCCATTTTAGGCCACCAAACCTTCGTGCGTAATCGACCCTTCATTGCCACTATTCCGGGATGTCCTTCATGAGCTGCAGCTAAAACCCTTTTCCGTAAACTAACAGGTATAACAATCCGGGTTCCTCGTAGTAAAATGTTTCCATAGAAACACAACTCGGTTACAAATATTTTATAATTAATTATTGATTTGTCCCAATTATTCCTGTATAGTCCTTCTCTGACCTTGTTAATTTCTTCATCGAGTTTTGAAATTTCTTCAATGTCCCTTATTAATATTGCTGTTGGTCTCGAATATTCTACAACTGTTTGAATTATTGCTTCATTATCGAATGATTCCGATGAACTGCCAGAAACGCAAAGTCTGGACAATGGGTCTGCAATATTTGATTTTCCTGCCCGATATATAACTGTATATCTATATGCTTGGAGTCGAAGAACCCAACGCTCAATACGAGCACACGGTTTTGATTTTGTTGCGAAAATTACCTCCAGAGGTTTATGATCAGTCACTAGTTCGAATTCCTTCCCATAAAGATATATTTTGAAATGTTCAACTGCCCAAACCAACGCTAAAGCTTCTTTTTCTGTCTGGCAGTAACGCTTCTCGCAGTCGGATAAGCTTTTATTACCATATGCAATAACTCGAGGACCTTTGCTATCAAACTGTATTAACACTGAACCCAGACCAACAGGACTTGCGTCCGCAATTACCTGGGTTCTGTCGTTGGGATTGTAGTATCCTAATGTTTTGTTCTTAGTAAGGAAGTTCTTTAGATTTTCAAAAGCAACACGCTGCTCCTCTTTCCAAAACTTTTCGATATTTGCGTGTTTACCCAATTTTAACCGTAACATTCCTCTGATTGGTTCTGTTAATGTTGATAAATTAGGTATCCATTTACCCACAAAATTAATTAGACCCAAAAAGCTTTGAACTTCATCCACAGTTTTTGGTTCTCGAAAAGACTTTATAGAGTTTACATATCCTTCTAGTGGAGTTATACCATTAGCAGATAGATTGTAACCTAAGAATTTTATGGCCTTAGTTTTAAATACGCATTTCCCTTCGTTCAGCAGTACGTTGTTTTCTTTCAGCACCTTTAAGGTTGCCTCTAAATTTGTATCATGCTCCTTTTCTGTTTCCCCAAAAACAATGATATCATCAATAAAGTTTATGGTCCCGGAACACTGTACAAGCATCCTTTCCATTATTTTCTGAAATATCTCAGGTGCGCAGGAAATGCCAAACATAAGGCGTTTATATCGTAGTAGTCCCATCTTAGAAATAAATGTAGTTATGTACCGTGATTTGGGTGCAATTTCAACTTGGTGGAACGCGTTTTTTATGTCTAATCTTGAGAAGAATTGAGCTTTTCTTAATTGAGGTAATATAACGTCCATCGTCGGTAGCGGATGATTTTCCCGAGATATAGCAACATTCGCTCTTCGCATATCCACGCATATCCGTAAATCTCCGTTTTCTTTAATGATTGGCACAATTGGTGAGATCCAAACAGATGCTTCATTTACTTCCTCAATGATGTCATCTTCCAACAAACCTTTAAGCGTATTGTGAACTTTTTCCTCTAGTGGGATTGGTATTCTTCGATATGGCTGAACTACTGGTGTTATTTCTTCATTAATAGGGATTTCCACGAGAACATTTTTGAACTTAGGGAATGCAGCTTTAATGACATTAATCCCCACTCCTATTTTTAGAACACCTAATTCAATGTCTGTCGATTTTCCCAACAAACTTCTTCCTCCATCTTTTACGACATAAAAAGTGGCGAGCCGTTTGTTGTATCCGACAGATATGTAAGCCTCAAAAGATCCCAAGACATTTAATGGGTTATTGCTAGCATAAGCCATAAATATTTTGTTTGGTGTTTTCACTTGATTGAAAACTTCAACTTTATCCTTTTTCAAGGCTTCCCAGGATTTGTCATCAATAATGTTACATTTGCTCCCTGAATCAATCAGCATATTAATTTGCAACCCTCCTACATTACATGAAATCGAACTATCATCATCTATGTGGAATACATACTCTCCTTCTTCGTCATTGTCAATCGATCGGATATTTTGCGTCCTTGGTTTCTTGATGGGTTGCTGAGTATCATTCAACATTTTCCTCTTGTTGACGCGGGTTCTACAGCACTTTTGAAAATGTCCTCTATAGCCACATTTCTTGCAGGTTTTCGTCTTTGCCGGGCACTTTTCGTCGTCTGATGAGTGATTCTTGCTGCCACACCGCGTACAATCATTTAGACCACTACTGTTCAAGCGTCTCGAACTTGAATAATTATTTTTCGTCTGCACCTTATTAATTTCCCCCTGCATATTTCGCCCACCATCAAAATTTTCCATCTGTCTTATAATTGACTCTAGAGTATTGGCCTCTGTTATGATTTCATTTAGAGTTATAGTGTCTCCCGAGCTCAAAATTTTCCGCCTTAAATCCTTTGAGATACATTTTTCCGTTATTTGGTCGAGCAAATTTTCTTCTATGTTTACAAATTTACATTTTCCGGCCTGGTGTCTAAGTCGGATGAGGAATCTCTCGAATTTTTCATTTTCTTCCTGTTTCATTAGGCGGAAAATATGTCGCTCGTAAATTTTACTATGTTTCGGTGCGAAATATGCGTCAAGCTTCTCTACCGCAACGTCGAAAACATTAATATTTTTATTTTCCGGTAATTTTTCATTTATGTGTGCACCAGGTAAATTATAATAGATTTCCTGAAGGCCCAATCCGCCTGTGTGCAATAAGGTAACTCTTTTCTTTAACATCTCCTCGATATTTGAGGCCTCTAAATAAATTAGGAAAGCACGCTTCCATCTTTCCTATTTTAAACCTAACGAGCATATATCGCCGTCAATTTCCAAACATTCCAACGTTGGAATGGTCGCCATTATTAAATTTCGTAATCGTTTCGGTATCTAAATATACCTATATCTGAAATTCGAAATTAATTCTTAATTAATTTATTTGATTATGTACATATGCGTGCCTGTTTGTATATTGTGTTCGTATAATTGCCTTGTATACCTCATAGGGATAATAGCTTAAATTATACCACACCAAACTACAGCCATACTACATAATTTCTGTTTATATTATATTTATTTATTTTTAATTTTATTAATCTATTCTAATTGTGTACATATGCATGCCTATTTGTATGTCTGAATGAATGTTGAATAACTGTACCCAATCATATGCTCATGTCATGGCAATACTGATAAAACCATGCTGTTATAGTTCATAAAGCTAAAAATTATAAATTAATATTAAATTCCGTAACGTCACGTTTTAAATAATTTTGAATATTAAAAATATTTTGATTTGTAAAGATTCCGGCGCGGCTACATAAACCAAACCCCCAATTATGCATCACTGTATTCCCGCCATTTTATTATACACATATACATATCATATACATATATATATATATATATATATATATATATATATATATATATATACATATATATATATATATATATATATATATATATATATATATATACTACATATACGCATACATATATATGTATACGCGAGATCTGTTAAATTTTCATCACCGATTTGCACTTTTCTATACTTCCATAAGCCAACCACAGCATGGTAGATTTCTAAATATCACGTAAATCTCAGCACAATGATTTGCCCTGACATGCCCGTATACAGTACATTCATACCCCACACAAATCTACAAACACACTACCCAATTCTCAAATTATTTTAAGGTGGCATTATAATTTCTTATTTACACCAAAATATTTAAATTATTTAATACTTTATGATTTAATATTTGCGTAAGTGTACATGCCTGTTCGTATGCCTTTGTGATACACATTACACTACATACGATCTTACCCGTACAATTTCCTTGATCGTATTTTATATTATACATAAAAATGTGCTATGAACATTTAATCGCCTTATGATTTTCTTTTTTCACTCAAATTAATATATAATATATATGTATATATAATTACCGTTTTCAGCCTCGTTTTATATTTTATACGTATATATCCAATTTTGAGTCCCTCAATTTTGTGTCTTCTCCGGTAAAATATTTTCATCGACCACAATATGGCTGCCGAAATTTAATTTGTTTTGACGCCACGATTTTCCAATATTCCTTTATTTTCCTTTGATTTTGGTTCCTCGATGTGTAATTGATAATATTTAAATGAATTCCGATTTATTCTCGTCGCCACTTGTAATGTTGTAAATAAAACTCTTCTAGGTTCTGGTTCACTACTTCAATAATTTATATTTAATATAATCTTTACATTCACATTTGACATCTATCGCACGACTGCCGTGCATGAATCTATATAATAATAATCAAGAATACAATACAGGAATACCACTACCGCTCTCCCTGAGAGCCATATAATTATATCCTCATTAACCTATACGCTACACAACAAATTTTTTGTTTGCATCTTGTTATTAATTTAGTATTTATATAATTTATATTCTATTTTTCTATTATTGCGCATTTTACCGGTGTTACATTTCTGCTGGAATATAGGTAAGTACATATGTGACGATTAGATCCGCCTGCATGGCTAACAAATTGTTTCGAAATTTTTTATTTTTGTATACCATACCCAAAATGGATAATTTTTATGCGGAAGAATATTTGGACGATATAGAGGAAAATGAAGATGATATTGAGGTATTACAAACCGATAACGAAAATAATTTTGAAGATTGTTTAATATTGGAAGCTCAAACCAATCAATCCAATATTATTTGATTTATACTCTGAAGAGTACCATAATAAAAAAAAAAAAAAAAAAAAAAAAGATTCGATTTGGTTAAAAGCAGCAGAAAACTGTATTTTGTATTGCATGTATTATCATAACCTTTAAATATTTTAAATCCTTATTTCGTTGCAGTAATTGATTGTAAATGACGGTGGAGGTCTCTAAGAGACCGTTTTAGAACCCTCTATAATAGGGAAAAGCACACAACTAGTGGACATCAGGCTGTGACCGAAAAAAGTAGATTGGCCGTTTTATAATTCTTTGAAATTTCTTATACCGACAATTAATCAAACACCGTAATTATGAAAACAATACTACGCCAATTCAAATAATCGCATCACTTAAGTATATATTTTTACTTTTTACGTAAATCAGCAGTTACACCGAGCATGGGACTATTCAACACACGCCGTCTGAACAAACATCATCTCAACAAACACGATCAGCAAAGCAGAGAACAAAGAGCAAACTCCAGATGATTCAGACGAAGTCGATAGCGACAAAAGTTTTTTTTTAAGTTTAATTGATCCATTGAAAAACTTCTCGAGGCGAAAAAACGGTTTAGGTCGATTAAAAATTCAACAAGTTATTTATGACAATGAAACAGCAGCCTGGATATGCAACTCATGTAAAGCGTCAAAACGTAAATCCATTATAGAGGGAATAGAAAGTACCGGTGACATTGTTTTAAACAATTCATCGGATGTTCCAGAAATCTTGAAATTATTAACCGACCTGCGTGATAGAATAATGAATGTGGAAAACTCCCAACAATTTTTATCTAAAACATTTGATAATTTTTTGCAACAAATTAATTTTATATCTGAAGAGAACAAGGTGCTAAAGGAGAAAATCAACCAATTAGAATACAAAATTACAAACTGTCTTCGTATGATTATAAATTTCACAAAATTGAAGCAAGTTTGGATAAATATTTTCAAAGCACAATTCAAAATGATATATCCAATCAGCATTCTTCGTAAATCAGAATGATCAACGGCGTACTAGCGCATTCAAGAAACCCATGTTAATAATTAAAACACAGAACAATGAATTGAAAAATGAAATTTTATTAAAATATAAATCTACAACAACTAATGGAAATTACATACGGACGTCTGACCTTGGAATCAATTGGCCAGCATCGCACAAAATTCGCACTATTCGTATTATGGATCATCCCTCACCGCATCAGACCAAACTGTATGCAGAAGCTAAAAAATTAAAACAAAAGTCTAATTTCAAGTATTTATGGTGTAAAAAAGGAAAAATATTAATGAGGAAGGATAGTGACGCTATTGTTTATCACATTAACACGATGAATGCCATCAACTATATTGAAAGGACATTTCTGGGTTGTCCTAATATTACAGGCGTCAATGGTGCGGTTTGATATTGATGTGATATCCTCAACTCAGAATTGTTGTCATGTAAATATATTAATAATTTTTAGTTTTCACTATTTTAAATCTTTTCTATATATTCTATATCTACTTACATTTTTTTTTTTATAGTTTAATACGAGTGTACACTTTTAAAATTATTCACTTTATCATTGCAATATTTGTATTGTTTACATATTGGACGTTTCTGATCTTTTTTTGTAATTCTTGGTGTTATTGGCGTTGAATTTAATTGGTCTTATATTTTCATCTATTTGAAGTTGTTATATCAATGGTTAATTATTGATGGCTCTAATGACTGGATTTTACTGTTTATTTCGATTTATTGGCTATGAGTGAGTTTAATAGTACTATATATTAAATTAATATTGTCATAGTGAGTATTTTGATAATGTTGATGATTTTATAATGAATTCAAACGATGGTTTTGGAAGTAACACTCATCAATTGAAAACTCTACAAATTAATATTCGTGGGATGAATGACATTAATAAATTTGACAATTTGTTAGAGTTCATTGATAATTTACAAGCTGATGTTCATATTTTAGTTATTTCTGAAACTTTTATTCAGAGTCACAGTATGATGTCGTATTCCTTAAATAATTATAGTAGTATTTTTTCACGTAGAGATGATAGATCTGGAGGAGGTCTTGCATTATATATCAGGAATGATATTGAATATAGTTCATTAAATAATGATAATGGTTTATACCCATTTCACTTCATTCAAATTATGCTTCCTTGATATGTTAGTACTAAACTTTGTGCCATTTATCGCCCACCTGATTCTGATATTGATTGTTTTTTTTAACTATTTAGATAATTTTCTCTCTGATAGTGGTAAATCGAATAATATATATCTTGGAGATTTAAATATTCCCGTCAACAAAACAGATGATTATGTAACTAATTATATAAATCTGGTTTGTTAACTACTAATACAAATATTACTCGTTCTGCTAGTGGGAATATATTAGATCATGCCGTATCTAGTTTTCTAAATATCAAAAAAAGTTTATAATTCTACCATCTATTCAAACATTAGCGATCACAATTTTTTTTACACAAGCTTTTGCTTTGCAACTAAGTACATTATGAACACATTGAGGAAAACAATTGTTAACTTTGATAAAGTTAATGAAGAGTTTAATAACTTTCTGCTCTCGACGTCATTTAATGTCTATGATCCTAACACCACTTTACAATTAATTGAAATGAAGTACAATGAACTAATTAATAATTATACTAATATATTAAGTGTCAAAGCTAAACTAAAAAATACTTTATGCCCTCCTACACGGATCTTAAAGCTGAATTAGAACGCATAGGTAAGTTGCTAAAATCAAAGAAATATTTTGCTAAGAAACATTATTTTAATCAAATGTTTGTTGATTTAGATCAAAGAACTCTATGAAAAAATATAAATTTGTTTCTTAATGAAAATCACAAGTCCGTACAATTTGATTCAATTTTAGTAAACGAACGGCTTTATAATAATATTGGTGATATAGTTAACATATTCAATAACTATTTTGTTAAAGTGGGTTGTTCGATTAGTGAATCTATCAACTCTGACAGAGATATACATAAATTTGGAATCATTTATTGGAACCCTGATTCTATGTATTATCCATCAGTACATCTGCTGAAGTTTATAATATTATTTATTCACTTAATAGCTGCAAGGGTGGTGGTCCGGGCAAAATTAATAACTATGTGGTAAAAATTAGAGCGGGCTTTTTCTCAAAACTTTTATCGGAAATTTTTAATGAATGTTTGTTAACTGGTATTTATCCTAATTGTTTAAAGGTTGCGAAAGTTTTTCCTGTTTTTCAAAATGGTAACAGGTTATCAATTAGTAATTATAGACCGATCTCAACTTTATTAGTATTTGATAAGATTTTTGAAAAATTACTCTTTTCCCGATTGTTGAATTTTCTTGACTCAAATAACTTTTTCTACTCACATCAATATGGTTTTAGAAAGGGAGCTGGTACTGATTTAGCCCTTGTTGAAATTTCTAATATGATTTTTACAGCTTTTGACAACAGAATGTATGTTGGAGCACTTTTCTTAGATTTACAGAAAGCTTTTGATTGTATTAATCATGAATTGCTACTAAGCAAATTATATTGTTATGGTATACGGGGTGTTCCTTATATTTTGCCGAGAAGCTATTTATCTAATAGAAAACAGTATGTCACGGTCAATGAATTAAAAAGTGATATGTTGGATATCAAATGTGGTGTTCCACAAGGTAATGTTTTGGGACCACTTTTATTCCTAATCTTCATTAATGATATTTCTTATTTACCATTAAATGGTCAAATTAGAATTTTTGCTGATGATACGGCTTTGTTCTATGAAACCTCTGATTCCAGTGGGATAATAAATGCCATGAAACATGGTCTTGATATAATATTAGAATATTATAAATCCAATTTGATAGCACTTAATATATCTAAAACTAAATATAAGATATTTCATTCCCCATATAAATTAAATGTTATGGTACCTTCATTTAAAGTTAACAACATTATGATTGATAGAATTAATTCATTTAAATGTTTAGGAGTAACTTTTGATACTCATATGTTTTGGCAGTATCATATTGATGACATTAGTAGAAAAATTGCTCCACTTGTAGGTCTTCTTTGGAAATTATCTTTTTTTGTTCCTAGACGGGTGTTGTTAATGATTTATTTCTCGTTTATTCATTCACGAATCAGTTACGGTCTACTTACATATGGAACAGCTACTGCAACTAGGCTAAAAAAAATACAAGTATTGCAAAACAAAAGCTTAAAATCAGTTCACAGGTTGCCGGTTCTGTTTCCAACTAAAGAACTATATTGTAATGAGAATATTTCAGTGTTACCCATTAATGTGCTAAATAAACTTCAACTAACTCTATATATGTATAAAACACTACATGTATCTTCAGGTTTATCTAATATTAAATTTGATTGCATTCGTCATATTTATGGAACTAGAAATTGTGAAAGAATTAATTGCCATCATATAAAGACTGAATTTGGAAGAAGGGCAATTACCTTCTTAGGACCATTTACTTATAACCAAATACCTGAAAGTATAAAAAGATCTGAAACGTTTTTGAAATTTAAGAATAATATTAAAAAGTATTTTAAGTCAAATATTGAATTGTATTTGTAATTTTAGGCAATGTATGTATTATTATTAGTACTGTTCTTTATAATTTTATGATATTGTTGTTTTTTACATAACAAATTTTTTTTTTACTGTATGTATATACAAATCGGATTATTCTTTAAAGGACATTAAATCCACTGGATTATCTGATTTGTAATTGTTGTTTATTTAGTGGGAATATTGATAAATAAATAAATAAATGACCTGCAACATGAGGAATAATTTTCGATATTTAAAAGTTTTGAATCAAAAATGTGAAAAGACTGGACATAATTATTTTTTTTTACGGTAATTGAAATTTAATAATTATTAATGAAATATATATTATATGTTTATGCAATTTATTTACGCTCTTCTAAAAAACTTGTCTACATTATGCTTTGGCGTATCGTCCATCCAAAGTAGATGTTCTATATTTTCAGTTCAAATTATCACAATCAAATTTAATTAAAATCTCAACAAAATTAGGAAACTGGATTTAATTTAAATGGCTGTACTGTGTACTTATTTTTCCTTCGTTTACAAATAGATAAGATATGTAGGGAATCTATGTATTAAACTTCTTGAATTATCTTAATTTGATTTGTTCATGTAAAAATGAGCATAGAAAGCAGATTTTGCATCATAACGCTAGATATTTTGTTTCATTTTGCTCAAATTGTATAGTAATATTTAAAAATCTTTTTAATTTTTTTTTTTATAAGTATAATATTACATTACATCTAATATTGCTTCTTGTTATCCAAAGCGTCGGAATTAAAATTAATTAATTAGTTTTTTTTTAGAAATGTGTTAAAAAGGCAATTAGCTGCTCCGATATTTTTAGTAAATCATTAATTAAGTTGGAAACTGTCAGAATGTTCAAGACACAAATAGTTACAATACAATTAAATTTACCTTGAACAGTTGAAAGGAGTGAATAAAACACGAAAACGCAATTAAATTTTGATTATTACGTAATATCGATTTTGATATTGAAGTAAACACATTATGTCGATGAGATGGGTTTAGTATGAATATTATAGCTAATATTTTAATTTAATCAATAAATTTATTTTTCCCTTGAAATAATAGAACGATTATTTTTATTTGTGGCTCTGTTACAGAGGGAATGAAAGCTACATCTACTCTCTAGTTTTTTAGAATAAACTATGTATCAATATGTACATACACACGTTATGAAATAAAACTAGCTGTATACGCTTGAAACTTCGTAAAATCTTAAGTATTTAAATTATTACTTATTTGTGATGCTTACTTACATTTGTTATGAGCCTTATTATTTAGTAGGGTTTTTAACAATAAAGAAAAAATTTCACTCGAACAATAAAATAGCTTAAGTTAAAACAAGCTAAGCTAATATTTAATTTGTCAACTGTAATTTTAAAATATCCATTTTTAGGTAAATCAATTAATGTAAAAAAAATTTGGAAAACATAATTTTAAAAATTTAAATGGCACACGGGATTGTTGTTATTTTCTCTTGATGTAATTGTTTTAATTACTCGTATTTTTATTTTATTAAGTTTTGAAAATTAACTTCGTTTGATTTATAGTTGGAGTAATTTATTTCAAATTAAAGTAACTGGTAATTTGCTTCTTAGCTTTATAGAATTTACCAGCAGAAATGGATTTGGATTTTGGTGTAAAAATAGGTTTAGGCACATATAATATATTTAACGGTTGTTTAACGCTTATTCAGAAATTTTATTTAATTTTTATTTTTCGTTTCATTTTTATTATTTTGCGTGCTGTATACACATGGTTTGCATACAGATTAGACTAATCCGGGTTGTAAAACTGATGAACGGGTATACATCAGACTCAATAACTACTGAATATTATCTAGAGGTACTTTTACTCTTAAGGCACTTAAACTTTACTCTTAAACTAAACTTTTACCACAAATTAAAAATAAACAGATGCGCAAACCCGAACAAATTTCTACGCTTGCTCCAATTTTCGATTATAGTGAATTAGACTTTAGCGCATTTGTTATTAAAAAACATAAAGCTTAGTTAAAACTCCAACCAATAGAGATCGAGGGTCTCTACAAAATATAATTTGAACTATAAAAATATTAAGTAGTGTGCACTGTGCATTCATACATAATATGTATGTTTAAAAAGAAAAACCACCAAAAAACGTAAACAGAATGAAATTTTTTATTGGTGTGCGTATGTACCACAGTAGAAGCTGTTGTTTTGGTAGAATATTTTGAATTTTTCTTTATTGTTTCTGTTCGGGAAGTTTTTTTTAAATTGGAGAACGTAACAATCGAGAGTAAAATAAATTTCATTTTACAATGACGATGAAGCGATTTTTAATTTAGGAATATAGTATATAGATTCATTCTTTATAGGAATATTTTATTAATTGCCTTAGCTGAAATGAATGAAAAAATTTGGAGTAAAGATTATAGTTGATAAATATAAAAGACATTCTTAATTTCTTAATAATTATTGTTACAATTTTAAATTGTGAATTTAAGTTTAAATGAAAGCCTTTTGTATATAGGGACAGTTATGTTGTCGCATTTGTGTATACGGCCAACGTAGTGTTGCAAAAACTCAACACGGAGCGGCGCGACAATCTGAAAAAGGGAGTACAGAAAATAAAGATCAAGGGAAACGAGGTACACGCAAGACGCCAAATTTAACAAAATACAATCTAAAATAATTGTGACCATCGGAGTTTGATTTATTGAAGTTTGGTTGTGCGGATATAGTGGAAAACCGGTTGGCGAATATTGTTGATAATTTTGGTGCAACAAATATCAGAAGTGGGATAAATAACCTGTGCGCGAGTTGGATCCTGTTTGGTTAGCGGATAAATAATTTCTTTTGTGTGGTTACGCGTGGTTTTCGGAAGTTGCTGGAATTCTTTGTGATTGTGAAAAGATGAGTGCTACGGATCTTGAAAACAGTAAACATGGTGTCATAGGCGAAATTAGTGCGAATAACTTAAATATGGTAAATAAAGAACTCGAGGATTCTGACCATGACATCAGTTATAATGGGCGACAACGATATGAGGGTATGCGATATTTTCCGAATATTGCAGAAAATCTGCCGACATATGACCCAGTAGAAGGGACAATTTATATGGAAGACTATGTGGAACACATGGAGAATAATGGAATATTGTACAATTGGGATGAAATCGCGTTGATTAATTTTACGCTCAGTGGCCTTCGGGGCAATGCAAAATTGTGGAAAAACAGTGTGGCCAAAGAACAACGAGATTGGGAAGGATGGAAAATATTATTAATTAAAAATTTTCCAAATGTCCGCAGTGAAATTGATTTGGTTATGGAAGCTCAAAATTACAATCGGAGTCCAAATCAAAACATAACCGATTACTACTACAAAAAACTATCATTGGTGAATACAGCCGGTTTTCCGGATCATACACATGTTTCTTGGATAGTGCGAGGTTTGAACAGCATTGACTACATGACATATTTGGGACCAACCTCAAAATATAGCAGTCCGCCAGAGTTATTACAACATTTAGTGTCCGCAAGCAGTTTTCTTGACAAGAAACCCGAACGGAAAAATGATAAGAATTTCCAAGTTACAAGTACAAACGGCAATAAGTCAGTCGATATTAAGTGTTTTAAATGAAAGGCAAAAGGGCACTACGCATCAAAGTGTCCAAACGTAAAACGACGCCCCTGTTTTATTTGTCAATCGAGCGAGCACATCGCCAGTAACTGTCCTGGAAGGCGAGAACAATCAAGACAAAAACCAAATAATGCAGCAACCACGTCCAAATCTGGTGCTGTGATTCACGTCAATAACAAGCACGATACCAATACGCACGCAAAGTATACTATGTGTACTTGGGCAGTGGTTACACATTGTTAAGACAAACATTGGCTTATCATTTGCAAATAAGGTACGATTCACCGGACGTTAAAGAAGTTAAAGGATATGGAGGAGGATATGTGAAGGTAATTGGATGTGCCAAGTGTTCACTAGAAATAGATGACGTTTGCTTAGAGAATGTTGATATTTATATCGTGCCGGATAAAGTACAATCAATTGATTTGTTGGTCGGACACCAATTCACCGAGAGAAGTAATATCCGAATTATTAGTGATAACAGTGGCCTAACGATTTCGAAAATAGACAATGATCTCGTAGCACCAACGGTAAAGGGTACTGTGTGGGCGAAGAACGCAACAGTAACACCAAAGAATTTTGTTGCACATGTTGCAGTAAACTGAAAAATGAGGAAGTTTGCATTGAAGGCAGTGTTAGGAAAAGTGGCGAAGTTCTCCCTCGCTGTTTGGTGCGAACAAACGAAAATGGCGATGCGATGTTACCAATTTTGAATTTATCAGAGGGTGAAATACGACTGAAAGAAAACGAATTAATCGCAAGGGGAGAATCATGCAGTCCAAGCGAAGAGCAGTTAGGGCCAATTGAGAAGAACGAATAGTCGATTCAAATGGATGAGATTCAAATGCAATTACAGGGTGAAGATGCGAATCGACTTCACGTAATGCTAAATGAGTATAGGAATTTGATCGCGCGCAACTTAAAGCAGGTGGGCTTGACTAATATGACTAGTTTCAAAATAGATCTCGTTAGTGATAAGCCAGTATATATTATCGACCATATAGGCTTGCCCCTATTGAGCGAGAAAAAGTTAAAGAAATCATCGAGGAATAAAATGAGGATGATATTATTAAAGACAGCATTTCTCCTTTCGCCAGTCCGATTTACTAGTGCGCAAAAAGAGTGATGAGATTAAAATGTGCGTCGATTACCGGGCATTGAATCGAATATCGAAAAAGGATCATTTTCCTCTCCTACTCATAGATGATCAGCTGGATCGATTGCGTGATCATTGTTACTTCACAAGTTTGGATCTGCATAGTGGGTATTATCAAATACCCGTCACAAAGGAAACTCGACCAATCACCGCCATAGTTACGCCGGATGGACATTACCAATTAAAGCGAATGACGTTTGGCTTTAGTAATAGTCCAGCTGTTTTTCAACGGTTGATTAATCAAATTCCGTCTAAATCAGTGGCAGAAAGTTTTACCAATTTGGAGATAATCCTGAATTTAATTCAAAGATCCGGGTTATCACTAAACCTGAGTAAGTGCAGATTCTTCTTCAGAAAAATTGAGTACCTAGGGTTCGAGATTTCGTTCAATTCAATAGAACCAGGTAATTGAAAAGTGAAAGCAGTGCAAAGTTTCCCGACGCCGAAAGATGTACGTGCTACTTCGGCGATTTATTAAGGATTTCGCAATTCTGGCGAGTCCGTTATCCGAACTATTGGACAAAAATGTACAGTTTGTTTGGGGAAGTGAACAGGAAGCCGCATTCAACACGATTTCACGGGCGTTAACTGAGAAACCAGTGTTAGCCATATTTAAACCTGATGCTGAAACGGAAGTGCATACGGATGCAAGTGCTTTAAGCGTTGCCGCTGTTTTATACCAGCGTCAAAAAAGTGGATTCCTAAAGCCTGTTAGTTATTTTAGTCGGAAGACCTCTAAAGAAGAAAGCCGATACTCCGCTATTGAACTCGAGGCGTTAGCGATTGTAGTTGGACTCGAAAAATTTCGCGTATACCTTCTAGGAAAACAATTTGTGATCAGAACTGACTGTAACAGTCTCAAACTTTGCAAACAAGAGGGAAATGAATCCAAGAATCGCTAGATGGTTCCTAAGAATTGCAGAGTTTAATTATAAAATCGAATACGTGCAGGGGAAAATCAATTTAGTAGCTGATGCTCTTAGCAGGAATCCAAGCGATGACCAAGGAGAGCTAGATGCAGATGACAGATTTGTTTTAGGAATAGAAAGTGCAACCAATTGGGTTGCTGCAATGCAACGTGGTGATAAGAACATTATGAATATTCGTGACGAACTGGAAAAAGGAAATCCCGAGGTGCATGAACGATCTACGATGTATAAATGCCGAGTATATAAGATCACTAAAGGACGATGGCGATTATATGCTCCGGAAGAGTTAGTTTATGATCTAGTGAGAGATGCACACGAATCCGTTTGTCATATGGGAATTGATAAAACACTGCTGCAATTAAAGGAAAATTTCTACTTTCCGAAAATGCGGAAAATTGTCACAGAATACACCAACAGGAAATATTTATATTTCAAGAACCAGACGGGAAAAACCAGGATTTTTGCATCCATTAGACAAGGGAGATAGGCCTTTTGTGACCGTCCACCTGGATCACATCGGGCCATATCCAACTTCCACCAAAGGGAACAAATACGTGGCATCAATGATCAACGAGTTCAGTAAATATGTAGTTCTGTATGCCGTCCCGGATGTTGAAGTAGAATCTACGCTAGAACTTGTCTAAAATTTTATTTCACATTACGGAAAGCCCGTAAAATTGATAACTGATAGGGGTGCTGACAAGTGGAACGTGTAAATCAAATCATCACAACCAGCTTGGCAATATTATCCGAAGAAGAAAATCGGGACTGGGACATCAATTGGTTGAGGTACAATTTGCCATAAACAACGCAGAGCATCGTATCACAAAAACAACGCCGTCCAGAATAATATTCAGATACGAAGGGAGACACTTTAAGCAAAATCAACTCATAGATGAAATCATCGTTGC
This sequence comes from Tipula vernalis, assembly GCA_958295665.1. Classification (NCBI taxonomy): domain Eukaryota; kingdom Metazoa; phylum Arthropoda; class Insecta; order Diptera; family Tipulidae; genus Tipula; species Tipula vernalis. The sequence goes on along the minus strand of OY282560.1, from coordinate 275,287,965 downwards.
TAATAAAGACAATGGAATTGAACGAGAATTACAAGAAGTGGAAAGTTTGTTGGAGAAAAATAGCTAAGTTATGTCCAAGCAATTGAACAAACATCGTCGAACAGCTCCGAAGCTAAATCTCAATGACTTGGTAATGGTAAAAAGCGAAGCACCTGCGACGGGGAAGAGTCGTAAATTGGCTTATCAGTATCGTGGCCCTTATAAGATCGTTAAATATATTGGCTAGAAAACGGTAGATGACTTCTCCCAATATGGCTTGGCTTTATTCTCACAAAATGGCTGATGGCGAATTCACCCACAAACAATTATAATTTGTTGGACTTGCGAACGATTTAAATAAAGATTCACAAACACAACACTCTTAAATATTTAGTGTACAAATTATTTATTGTGTATCAATAATTTTTTATAATTTAAATTCATAAATATTTGGTTTTTATTTATTAAATTTTCTTCGGCCTTAAAAAATAGTTGTTGTACACAGTCAAAAAAGAAGTGACCAAACAAAATTCAATTTATTTTTTGGTAATAAAATTTAAGAGCGCATACCATAAAATCCGCTGCCAAAATGATCATTTCAAACTAAAGCTGAATTAAATATTAAGCTACTTAAATAATTCAGCTACCCAAAAATAGATGGCAGTATAGTAAACCGTTATACGAGTATAACAACAAAATTGATACTGCAGATCACTTCTTTATCACTCACAAATGCCAAAATTGGAACAACAAATATATCGAATGTCATTTACATTGGTTGTTTACATTAATTTATGACATTCGATTTTATTTAATTAAATACTAATTTACTGCCTAAATTGCAATATAGTGCACCTCAGAGGATACACCAAATAATAATATTAGTTAAGTATAATAATTCAATTCAAATGTACATTAAGTTTCTTAATGCTATTTACGATTTGTTTCCGGCTAATGATTTTGAACCGGAGCTAGTCGAACATTGGCAATGATCGTTATTTAGTGCAGGATTTGGAAGGCGAACAACAGTCTGCTCGCATATACAAGGGTATATTATCCATTGATCGATTGAAGCTGGTAAAAAGGGTGAAGGCAACCGATTGTTAAAAAAAAACGTTTGCCGTATTTCGAGCCTTAGTTACATTATTTTATTTTTGTTTTGTTTGTTGTTTAATAGCTATAGTTTTAATATTTTTTGACGTAAATTGTCGAGGACGACAATAGGGTAGGATGGCCGAAATTGTGGCAATTTTAAATTGTGAATTTAAGTTTAAATGAAAGCCTTTTGTATTTAGGGACAGTTATGCTGTCTTATTTGTGTATATGGGCCAGGGTGTTGCAAAAACTCAACACGGAGCGGCGCGACAATCGGAAAAAGGGAGTAGACAAAAAAAAGATCAAGGGAAACGAGTTACATGCAAGACGACAAATTTAACAAAATAAAATCTAAAATAATTGTGACCATCGGAGTTTGATTTATTGAAGTTTGGTTGTGCGGACATAGTGGAAGACTGGTTGGCGAATATTATTGATAATTTTGGTGCAACATTATATTATTTTATTTTCCAAATTTCAAAATACATATTAGAAATAAGCAAAAAAATTTATATAGCGTAACGACTACAACTATTGGCACCCACATATTTTGACTCAACTATTGGCATCCCTCTATTTAATAACGTTTTTCTTCCAACTGACAAATTCCCGTTATTTCTACGATAGCTATATGTGTTCATTTTTGAATCTATTCGTTTTCGTAGTTGTTGTTCATTTATTAAAAATTAGTCGTGTTAGAACTCTCAATTCGTAAGAACGTTTTCTGAAGAATTTTTTATTTTATAAAATATAGTTGATTTTGACAAGGAGTATTGGTTTTGCAAGTGCTGTTTTTATTATTTAAATTATGTGTATTAACTTGATTATTGATTGTGCTAAATATTTAGCATTAAATTAGTGTTTTTAAAATAAATATGTGAAATAAAATTTTTGCAAACTTCAATAAAGCGGGTGCCAATAATTGGTACCACAAAAACTAAAATTCTAATTATTGGTATGGGATGCCAATAGTTGAATATGAGGTTATACAATAATTGGCACCTGTCAATAATTGTGCGTATTTTGGGTGCCAATAATAAAATACAGCTGTTAATTTTCAGTAATTTTGCAAATAACACGAAAAAAAAAATACATATGATGAGGGCCAACTACAAAAAGTTCTCGATGAAGTTAAAAACCTCGGTTACTCGGCCAACAATCCAATTTCGCTTAGGCTCAAAATTTACAAAAGTCCGCCCAGGGCCGTCGACGGTTTTAAATGAATCAGAGGAGCTAGCTATCGTAGATTAGATCAAGGTCTCACAACGAAAGGGATTCCCAAAGCGAAAGGAAGATGTGCTACATGATGTAAAAGATTTCGTAGAAGAAAATAATAGAGATCATCCATTTGGTAAAAGAAGTCTGCCAGAAAAAGGCTGGTTTAAATCGTTTTTAAGAGTGTCGGATCCAGTCTCATTTATAGGGTCGAATCCTGTCTCATCTGCTAGTGCTAATGTAGCAGTCACTGATATATTTGGATGGTTCGACTCGATTGAAAATTACCTATTGGGACATGATCAGTTTTCAATTTTGAGTGATCCAAGTAGAGTTTTTAATGGAGACGAAACAAATTTTATGCTGTGTCCTAAAACAAAAAACGTTTTAGCAGCAAAAGGTTCAAAAAACATTTATGAAGTTGACAGAGGTATATCTAAATCCAATTTAACGGTAATGTTTTCATTCTCTGTATGATCATCTATCGGCATTATAGCGCGGTTCCAGGTATCTGGGGCTTTGGAATTAGAGAAGAAACATTAAATTTCCAATACTTTATTTTGTCGATGGACACAGCACTCATCTTACTTTGCAAGTGATCCAGCTATGTGTGCAATTGGGAATTATTCTAATTGCATTATATCCCAACTCAACTAGAATACTACAGCCGGCGGATGTAGCTGCTTTCAAACCTCTTAAAGTAGCTTAGAATAGTTCAGTTCTAGAATGGAGGCGTCAGAACCCCAACAAACAACTAACCAGGGAGTTATTTGGATTCCAATATACCCAGAAAAACTAAATTATATTTGTTCACCATCAATCTGACTTATTCAAAAATATTGCGAATGTCGTTACAATTAATGTACTTATATTCACATTTTTTTGGCTAGTCTTAATTGCTGGTACCGTTTACTCCACATAAATATTCGGCTCTTAAATTTGTGATATATTTAGTAATTTCCCCCTCGAGCTGCATTTTCATACAACTCAGATAAATCCTTCATCATATTTTATGTTTTTTGGGAACTGGTCATCTAGATCTTCCTCTTTAGCCTTTTGCCTTTCTTCAAATTTTACCAAATACTTATTAAATGTTGAGCAGGATTCGGCGAAGGGGTCTACCCTATACCGTTTCAATAACCCTATCTCAGAAACACTGATGTCTGTCAATCACATTGCTGGAATTCGATTTGGTTCTAATTGTTAGGGTAGGGATTCACCTTTGTAACCACGTCCGTATTAAGATTTTAACTTACTTGATATTCCAGCCACTTCTGCGATTTCGATCCATTTATTTTCTTTCCACATAACATTCTTGTAATGTTTATCTGTTTCGTTGTTAAGACATTTGTGGCTTTACACAGCACTAATTAAAGAAGAATAATTAATTTTTTGGTGTCTAAATCAAAAATAGAATAAGAAAATCTTAAAAATGTGCAGACATCTTTTTGAGGTTAAAAATTCTCAAAAAAAAAAAAAAAATTCTAAATTATTTTACATTTTAATTTAAATGTTTCATTACATAAATTTAATATAAAATTATTCATGATTAATTTTATTAAGAAAATTAATTTTAATTACTAATCAAAAATAAAATAATTGCAGGTAATCATAACTGAACGAAAATGCTGTTAAAGTTTCGCTGGTCAATAACAAGCAAAACCTATTTATCGCATTATTTCGTTAAGTTGATACTGACTCAGCACTGGTTGGGTCATATTACCTTTTTGGGGCTAACTTTTTTCTTCATTTCATTTTGTTTATTGATTCTTATAAATTTGATGTAAAAGTACGCACACTCTATTTTAAGCATTTGCTACAATATGTACTATAGTAAATAAAATGGTGCAGCCACATGTTGGTAATATAATTACGCAATATCTGTGTGTTAGAAATTATAAATACTGCTTCAAGATCCAGCTGTTATGTTTACCACTGTACAATTCTGCTTCCAGGTAGGAGTTACAGATTGTGACCAATGCACTCGGTTGAAAACTTCTATTTTTTTTAGCGTACTTGTAAGGTACAAATCACGGTTTTCGAAGCTCCAATGCCAAAGCGCAAAATAAAATATACCGTAATCGTGTCCGGTGGAAAATGGGTGGTCAATATATTTATGTTGTGGTATTCTTATCCAGGTAAAGCAGTAAGTAGATTTAGGTTGAAGTGGTATCTCGATTGTCCAAAACATTAAATGCGGGGTTCAAAAATATTGAGCTGAGGTATCACTCGTGAGCAATTTCGTTCCGGTTATACAAAATCGCTGTGGTTTTCTTAATCACTGTTTTTTTTTTTTTTTTTTTTTGTTAACCAATCTTTCACAAAATCTTCACAATTAATCTATTTCACAGAATCTTTTACAAATATTATTTTATAAAAAGAATTTAATTCAAACATATGGCAAATCGCCATCTAATATCAATATATACATACATGTTATGTACTAAACTTAATGCTATAAAATGTCTATTACCTCTTTTGTTAACACAAATTATTTTATTACATTTTGGTTTTGTGAATATGACCTTCTGTCTACTAACATCTGATCTTCAAGATAAAACTTTGAAAATATTGCAAAAAAAAAAATGTACAGGTTTTCCCCATTGAGATAAATTATTAAAAAGTACATGCAGTCTTTTTTTGTTGTTGTAATTTTAAATAAAATTGCGGAGCACAGATCTGGTGCATGGTTCCGACTTCCACTTTTATATCCAAGCTCTTCTGTTTGCCAGTATCATTGTAGCATTTGCTTGTAGAAAAAGCAGAAGTACTTGCTAGTTTGACAATATATTTCACATCGCTAGGTAATTCGACAAAGCAATATTTATTTATATTTTATTCGACAACCAATAAAATATTAATAGTACACGGTTTCATATGAAAGGGATAACCTCAAGTTAAATAGTATTTGCTCTCCTTCTCTTTTGTAAACTTGCAATTTGTTAACCGCCATCTGAATATAAGAATACCAATGGGAGAATTAAGTATTTCTTTGAATAAAATTGGTCGGCTGAAAATCTATTTCTCCCGTTTCAATTTCATGTAAAAAAGAAATTTAATCATCCTGAAATTACACAAAGCGATTTTGTGAAACAAATCACGAAAGAAGAAAGTGAGGAATTACTTTTATAACTGGAGATTGGCTGTTTTTTGTGAAACCCATGTAAATGAATATTAAATCTTGCTCCAAATTAAGAAATGAATTCCAAAATCTAGTGTTTGAAGTGATTATCACCATTATGCCTCCAAAGCATTGCCTCCAATACTTTGTGAAGTTTTAATTAACAATACCCGGAAGTATGACTAAAACCGTCAGCGTCTAAAGAGTAGTGTTGCTGTAACGTTTGGAGAAGGCTGTAGTTTATCTCACTCATTACTTTTTCAGTTAGTCAGACTACTAAAAAGCCACAGACTCCATAGCTTATAGACGCCTCATATTAGTTTTCAATAGAGGATTCAAAATTTGAACAATTAATTTCAAAGGTTTCCAAACTAGTTTAGTTAGAAAAACTTCAGATCTATATTAGAAATACAAAGAATGAAACAGATTGATTGTTTATTATTGTTAAATCTATAATCTATAATTTTCAACGATTTGATTTAACCTTGCGACGCCAAATGCAATAAACAAATTTAAAGAGATTGACTCCAACTAAAATATCCAGCAGTTTGTAATGTTGTTCTGAGCAAATGATGATAGCACAAAATAAATGTTATCTCAAGTTTAAAAAAACAAAAAAAAAAAACAAATCATAACTTCTGAGCCATTAAATTTCAGTATTACGAGTATTAAATTGAGTTTTATTTAAAGTGGTAGCATAATTTTATTAGTCTAAAATAAAATTTTAGATCTAAGTGATAGTGCTTTGGTTAAGATGCTGCTTAGTAATAAAATTAATGACGTGTAGTATTTGAAATAAAACGAGCAATTTAATTGCATTTCTGTGTTAATAAATTTTAATAGCATTGAATACCGAAGTTATTATTTTTCGTAACGTTTTGTTCTAGCTTGGTATTCAAACCTGTACGTGTGTTGATTTCAAAAACAGATTCGATGTAGGGTAAAAAAACTACTATTGACCTCACAAATATTTTCAAAACGATATTTTGTTCCATAATAACCTTATCAATTTCATTTAAGCTTAATTTTTTTTTTTATTTATTTAATCTAATTTTTGAGTGGACATGTTCGTGTTAGAATACTTTAAAAATATTTGGTGTTTCAGTGTACAATAGATAATCACAAGAAATCAGATTTTTCTCTTATATCGTTCAGATATTTCGATTGCTTCATAATAAATTCCATTGGAAAGAACGTGACATTAGTAGAAAAAAAAGGTTTGATTAAGATTTATTATAAAGACAACATTTTTCTTATATTTGAAAAGAACAAGAAAAAATTTTGAAACATGGTTAACGTTATTTTTCTTTTTGCTTTTTGTAAGAATGTCGATATGGGTACAGGGTACAGATATTGTGATAATATTTCAGGTTGTCACGCACTTGACTACAGTTTTATACACATAGCTATTGATTATGGTAAAATGTGAACTATTTTCACCTTAGCTCTCAATTTATGTGATTTTAAATTATATTCGAATTTTATTTTGAAACTGTCATTGCTATTTTTATTTATTGTTACCTAACAAAATATCCAAACCCTGTTAAAGAACCATAACCAAATATAAATAAATCTCGCGATGATTTTTTTTATTCCTTCGTGTTGCGAACAGTTGTTACATCTACCTCTGATTTTAAAATTTCGAGTGGCGTTTGAAAGTTTTGACATCAATTGATCAAGATACCGAGAAAGTGGCATTTTGCAGTTAAAAATAAATTGACTTGCTTAAGCCTGATTTCCATTACGAAATATTTACCGAGAGTATTTTTTACTGAATAAAAACATAAAAATGGAAAATGTCATTAAAGTGACAGAGAAATGGTCTTTGTTTTTAATTTTTTTTGAAAAATTGCGTTGAAAAATTGAAATATTTTTCCAGTACTGAAAAAATATACTTCGCTTCATATATTTTTTGGTAAATTTTGTCAGTATACATACTATAAAAATGTCAGTATACTATAATAATTTTTTCAGTACTGTAAAACTGAAAGTGTTTTTTTTTTCTCTCACACAGCACGCGAATATATATTTTTATCCCATTTTCTTTATACTGTCAGTAAATATTTCATAATGGAAATCAGGCTTTAATCAATAAAATAAACAAAATTACAAAAAGTCGTCGTATCAATTCTGGTAATTTAGTATTTCTTCGGTTTCAAAATTTGTGTTTGTTTGTAGTTGATCGAAGCCATATGGTAGAGGACTAAAAGTTAAAAATATATACATATAGTATTTAGTCCTAGTTTTAGGCATAATTCAAAAAATAAATGCTCTCTTTTCTAATGTCTCAGAATGGCCCTAATTTGTATATGGGAAATATATATATATATATATATATATATACATATATATATATATATATATATATATATATATATATATATATATATATATATGTATATATATATATATATATATATATATATATATATATATATATATATATACATATATATATATACTATATACGTCAAATCACAAATTTGTTATATGGGACCGGAAGTCGTGTTTAATTTTTTTATGTTTTCAATTGGTAGTACTAGTTAAAAAAAACATTTTGTAGTAAATGATTTTTTGTTGTTGTTGTTTAAAATACAGGGTGTCAAATTTTGAGAAAAATGATAAACATGATGTTGTGTTTATGGCTAAAAGAAAAAATAAATAACCGATATTTATGATATAGGGCTCGTTTTAAAGGTAAGTTAATACGGATTAATAAAAAATATAAAAATGGTTAGTTCTTTCTTCATTTTCAAATTTCCCGCCAAAATTTTATTTTTGAATTTTCTCAAGTCACAAGTCGTCATAAAATTGAATATGTGAGCAATGATGTAATCATTTAAAAACATGAAGTAAGTGGTATATTAAAGAAATACGCCTCTAATGATATACCTGCAAATTATTGTATTATGCCATATGTAATATCCCATAACAGTAACTTCTTATAATTACATGACGTCATCTTTTATGAAATTCTTCCTGCCCCAGCCTAAATGTTACGACAATCAATACTCCTTCCCCAAACAAAGGCGTAACGTAGTTTGGGGATAGCCCAAAAAGCTATTAGTAAACAAATAAATTTTGGTATGAGCATAAATTAAAGAGAATAAGATAAACTAAACAGTGTACCGCTCTTTATTGACGCCAGCGCGCATGCCGTTTAATTGAATACTAAAAATGGGAAACACAAAAAAAGAAACTAAAACAGATCAAGCAAGCGGCGCAATCGTTTTCCTTTTATGTACATTACTACATTTGCGTTGGACATGACTGTATTTGACCGTATACATAAATATAATATAATATTTGGAGACTGATAAATTTTTTGTAAAATAAAATAAACACAAAATACATACTACCTCATTCAAAATTACAAACTAAGTTTTTCATTGCAACGTTAATATAATCTCTTTATTAAATAATGAAATGATGCAGAAATTTTTAAATTTAAATAAATTCAATTATTTAAGCTTTTTATTTCAATATTTTTTAATTTTTATTCTTTAGGGTTACATAAGATAAAGCTTTATTGAAAATTGTTTGTTAATGGAAATTTTGATTTAAAATTGTTAGTACACATTAAAAATTTAGTCGAAATTTTTTTTTTTTTTTTTTTTTTTTTTTTTTGAAAATAATTCTGTTTTATTATTTCTTTTTTAATTACAATCTAGTCTAAGACTAATAAGCAATTTTATTTTAACTTAAATTACTACATTTTACTGAAATTTAAGGGTTCATCCATCGATGTACTCCTTAGTTTTGATATTTATGATTTGATCGCGCTTTTGTCGTGCGCTAGATAAAGATTTATTTTAACTGATTTACACTAACTCAAAAGGCTTTACTCTTTTGAGCCTTCTAACTAAATCCGTATTATCCAGTAGCTGGTTGGCCTCTATGTTGACATGGTGAAGTAGCCGTTGTTCATGACTTCTAGCAAATTTCATAATTTCGGTTTTGATGAGTTCTATGCCCAGATCTTTGTGGATGGATGCCCAGATCTTTGTGCTATTTCTGACAAACCATGGTGCGTTGACGATGCTTCTTAGCACTTTGTTTTGGAATCGTTGGATAATATCCATGTTGCTCTGCTTGGTACATCCCCACAGCTGTATACCATAAGTCCAAACAGGCTTCAATATTTGCTTATAAAGCAGAAGTTTATTAGGGATTGATAAATGTGAGTTTCTTCCCAGTAACCAATACATTTTTTTGTATTTTAATTCCAACTCGCCTCTTTTCTTTTTTACATGAGCTTTCCAGCGAAGTTTAGCGTCTAATGTCATACCAAGATATTTGGCAGTGTTTGCATGTGGTATTTCTTGATTATTTAAATATACTGGTTTATGAACTAATCTCTTGTTCGTAAAGTCAACATGTACAGATTTAGTTTCATTTAGTTTTATGCGCCATTTTTTTGTCCAATTGTGTACTTGCTCTATGGCGTTTTGTAATTGCTCTGCTGTATCTGAGTTGTTGTCACCTACTGCCATGATAGCTGTGTCATCGGCGAAAGTGGCTATCATGTTGTTTTGTGGGATTGGGACATCTCGGGTGTATAGTAAATACAGAAGTGGCCCAAGTACACTTCCTTGTGGAACTCCTGCTTTTATTCCCTTAAGCTCTGAATATTCATCTTCTTGCTTAAGCCTGAAATATCTTTCCGTTATATATGATTCAAGTATTATGCTGTACTGTTTCGGTAGGATTAATTTGAGTTTGTAGATTAATCCTTCGTGCCAAACTTTATCAAAGGCCTGCGCTACATCAAGGAATACTGCTGAACAAACTTTTTTCTCTTCTAAAGTCTTCTCAATAATATTGGTTATTCTATGTACTTGATCGATAGTTGAGTACTCACTGCGAAAACCAAATTGGTGATTCGGAATTAGATTATTTTTTTTCAGTTATTAGTTTAAGCCTTTTTAATAGTAGCTTTTCAAAGAGTTTGGACATTATCGGCAACAACGATATAGGCCTATATGATGTTATTAGATGTGGCGGTTTTCCTGGTTTGGGAATCATGATGACCTCAGCCACTTTCCAAAGTTTGGGTACATATTTTAACCTAAATGCGGCGTTTATGATATTAGTTAACTTTACCGTAGCTTTTCCCGGTAGCTGCTTTATTATTTCTCCGGTAATCAGGTCAAACCCTGGTGCTTTCTTTAAGTTTAAATTGTTTTTAATTTCATTTGCTACTTCAGTAGTCGATGTAGGGGTGACATCTTCGAGAATTTGTGTTATGTTTTCATCCAATATTTCTCGTAATTGACATTCATGAGGTTGAAATATATTTTCAAGATGATTGGCAAAACCTTCAGCTTTTTCTTTGTTTTTCCTTGCCCATGTTCCATCCATTTTTCTGATAGGATGGATCGGCATTATTGGCCTTTTCAGAGTTTTAGTTGCTTTCCAAAGCGAATAATCCGTATTACTATCATTCGTTAACTTACTTAAGTAGAAATTAACTGACTCATTTTTTAATTTCTGAATTTCTCTTGTTAATTGTTGAGTAAGATTATTTAGTCTTTTTTTGTCCTGTGGAGCTCTAGTTTGGTGCCATTTTTTTCTGGATTTGCGTTTATCCCTAAGGAGATTTCTAATTTCTATTGGATAGTTATTTCCTTTTAGCCTTGATTTGATTTCTGGAGTACTTTCCCATGCTGATTGTTGAATATCTGTAATGAACTTTTCTACTTCTATGTCCAGTTGATCCATAGTTTTTAAAGGAACTTTCAAAATTATTCTTTGTTCCAGGTGTACTTTGAAACTTTCCCAGTTCGTATATTTGTTGGTTAATACTGGATTATTCCCTTTTTGGATGATATACTCGCTTAGAGTTAGGACTATTGGAGAGTGATCTGAGCTCATATCTTGGCTTTCTTCAACTTTCATAAAATTATTAGAAATATTTTTGGTTATAAAAAAATCGATCAGGTCAGGTATTTTCCCTGGGTCAGTTGGCCAATATGTTGGTTTACCTGTTGAAATGGATTCACATCCATTTTCTTTGATGGCAATCAATAATTCTTTTCCTTTAGTGGTAGTTAATCTAGAACCCCAGTGAGTATTCTTCGCATTGAAGTCACCACCTATTATGAACCTTTTTCCCAGACGCTTAAAGAACTCTGAGTATTGTTTGCTTTTAATTGAATGTCTTGGTGGACAGTATAATCCTGCCACAACAATAGGAAAGTTTTCCGTTTTTATATAAACCACTGTGGCCTGAATTTCTTCTTTTCCGTACTTTGCTTCTTCAAAATGTTGGATATTTTTTTTAATGATGACTGCACTTCCTCCTCTGGCTGAATTATCTGGATGAATAGTGTGATATATGCAATAGCCTTTAAATGTTATGTAGGATTGCTTAGTAAAATGTGTTTCCGAAATAAGACACACATCTATATTCTCAATGTCGAGGACTGCTTGTAGTTCTTGCTGATGCCGGAGCAAACCATTAGCATTCCATGACATGATTTTCATTGTGTTGTTCATTTTTGTGTTGATTTGGGTCTAGCTCCCAATGCTCTATCTTCCAATTTTTGTAGCCTCTCATCAAATTTTGTTAATTTCATGAGAATATCTTGTAATGTTTGACTGATGTCTACATCTTTAGATTTTTGCTGGGGTTTATTGACTACGCCACTTGTTACTTCAGCATATGTAACACCTTCAGTTCTTAGTTGGCGGCCAAATGGTTGCCCATTGTCTTGTTTTGCATGCCTCTCATATCGATTTGACTGGCCATACATTTGAGTTTTATTCATCCTTTGGTTTTTCATTTTCTGAATTTCCTTTGCAACAATACATCCTCGATAGTTAGCAGGATGACCTTGTCCACAGTGTACACATTTAAGTTGAGCTTGTGGATTGTCGCATTTTCCAGTTAGGTGGTGTCCGGCACATTTAACACACCTTGGAAGTTTGCCACAATATCTTTGCGTATGTCCATATGCCTGACACTTTTGGCATTGCGGAATTAGTTTAGACTTTCTAAGTGGTTGAATTTCCACTTTGCAACCCAATAAACTAGTGATCTTATATATTTTAGTTATATTTTCGTCACAACTGAATGTTAGTACAAACATGTCTAGCTTCTTTTTATTTCTCCAGCTAACTTTGTTCATTACGCTGATTATTTTAAATTGTTTCGATGATAATTCTTCTTTAATTCGTTCTGGGCTACATGTATGATGTAAGTTCCTTGCCATAACTCTGATTGGCCTTTCTTGTTTATTTTCATACGTGTGAAAGATAAATGAGCCTTCGGTCAAAGTTTTCACTACGTTTCTATATGCATCGACGCTATTTACGTTGATGCTTATTTTATTTTGATTCATCAATTTAGTGATGAATGATTCTTCTGAAACACTCGCCTTAATTATATCATAGAAAACGTGATAATTTTTAACATCATCTACTATGATCGGTGGTGGGGGAGGTGTTTTTTTATCTGTTTTGATATTTGTCTCAACCTTTTGAGGCTGAGTGTTTTGATCCAGAGTTTGTGGTTTTTGTGGTGGTGACGGTGTATTATTTAACCTTCTCTTTTTACTTTTTCTAGACTTAGCACGAATCCATTCTGTTTCTTTAGCTAAGTCTTCCTCATCGGTTTGATATTCAACGTTTTTATTAACATTAGAATTGGTGTTTTGTTTCTGTATTATTGATGATTCGGTTGGACATTTAACATTGTTGGCGTTAAGTTCGGTATTCTGGTTCTGCTTCATTGATGCTTAGCTTGAGTTTCGTTCTGCTTTAATTGCATCATTTCTTTTTTTAGTTTGTCAATTTGTTGTTGTAAATTGAGAATAATAATGCTTTGCTGATTTTTCTCATCAGTTACTTTTTGCCATTGTTTGTATAACGTTAGCTCTTTTTCTGAAGTACCACTTTCAAGAATAGATGTTTCACCATAGTTATATGAGGTTGTTATACTTGCTTGTTGGGGTGCTGCTGTTGCGCCCTTATTATTTTGGAATCGTTCCATGTTAAAATTTTCAGATGAGAAATTAAAAGTTTTCTCAGGAGATCTAGCAACGTTTCCTCCCTTGTGGAACGGGCTGTTTACTATTTCCATATTTTTGTTTTTTTGTGTATGCAAGGATCGGCCCTCCCCAGAATCCTTAGGGCCAGTCTCATCAGAGAGTGGATTGCCCAATATTTCTATTGGTTTACCACCTGGGGTATTTTTTCCTTCTGTTTTATTCATTGCATATTGTATATTTATAGTGTAATCCACTCGCCTCTAGTATTTAGCCGATTTTAAAATCGTTGCCCGGGTGTCACCACGAGGAGGTATACTAGACACATTTGGTGGCCTCTACATAGTTGCAGAGCTGGAATATAGTTCACGAAAGTCGTGGCTATAAACGGTCAACTCCTACCCTATTGAAGCACACCCCCAACAGTCGAAAAATGGAAAATTAATTAAACTTAAAAATATTTTTGATTAATTATTTAGTGATTTAGTCACTTAAGCTTATTACATGCGGTTTTATTAGTATAATATTAGAAATTTTTGATCTTGCTATATTGTGAATTCCTTCCGTTTTCATTTAAACCGCCGTACGTTTGAATAGAAATACTACTCTGGCCGAGAAAGCTAATTACATTCAATAGTTTTGTACAATTTCCTGATAACGGTTCTTCATTACGCACAAATGGAAACAGGTTGATAATTAGGAAGATCTTTTTTTATTACGTTAACTGCGCAACGATTAAATGTTCAATTTCGGTTTATTGAATGAGGTAACATTCCGTTGAGGATAAATCAGTCCGCCATAAATGTTACCCGTTGAGGATAACTCAGTCCGCCATAAATGTGCTCTTTAACGCATATATAAGAAAAATCATTGCCTTGGAATTATAAAATTTTTTGAATACAATTAGTTGCCCTTATCAGCAAATTTCTGGCCGCTTACAGGATATCATACTGACCTAAACTTTCGGATATACAAAGTATAAATGATAAGTGACAAACCACTATTTAATTAGCCAAAAATAATTTCAAATTTAATTAAGTTAGTATTTTTTGTTTTAATTTTTAACGATCAAAAACAATTTTGATACAGATTTATCATCTGTACTTTCCCCTAGAATTCAAATTCAATTTTTTTTTTTCAAAATAAGAAGCTTTATATTTAATTTAATTTATTTATAATTAAAAATTTCTAAAAAATTATTATTTGTTTCATTATTAGAGATTTATGTAATTACGTCGCAATGAAAATTTAGCTTGTACAAACAATTTTGAATAGGATAGTGTGTGATATTATTATTTTTTAGCAATGTTTCCCAAAGTAATGTAAGCTCTCCCTTAGTGATAAGGGCGGTTAAGAGTTTAAAATAAATACTTTTTTAAATTCAGTTCATTTTCAATTTATTTTTAAAAAATTACAAACAATTTTGTCTTGTAGGTATGTATTTGACATTTTAAAAGCAAATGAATATACAGCTTTAAGAAGCAAAGCTTTAAATTACAGATGTTAAATTCAGAGCTTCAAAGCTTTAAATTACAGATGTTTTTTTCTTCATATTCCTGCAAAGTTGTTCGACGCAGAATAATAAACGATTTAATAATTTATTTCATTATTTCACATTATTTTGTTCTATTTAATTTAGGGTTGATCTCCATGGCTTATCAGACACCGCTTTGTATTGTCCTTTTCGTTCGGTTTTGATAGCCTCCATATGCCATTTACAATGCTTTCTTAATAAAATTAAAATCATCAGATTTAACAAAAATATTCGGTGCTCAAAACAGAAGTTTTCAAGACAATAAAATTCTGGATCGTTGGCTTGCAATCTGTTTGGGCGTTACTCTTAAAAAACGTTTTGAATTGAGCAATTTGTTTACGACATAACTCAAAACAAAAATTGAGATGTAGTTTGCAGCTTTCCAAAAGTGTCGTTCATATAGTTTTTATATTTGATCAGTAATTCGGAATCACATTCCAAATAGTCATTTTCTTTCACTAATGTTAGGGCACAGTTAGCACAATTAAATTTTTTAAACACTCGTTGAGTTAAGTAACCCACAAAATATCTAGTTGAGGCATCGGAGTTTTTGATGATGGGCAGTAATTCCAGATTATTCTCTGTTTCGTCATTTTCAGCATCGATTACATCGCATATATTCCCAAAGTCGCTTCCTCTTACAAAATTAGATGTTTCGGTTTGATCTGCATTTTTATTTATTTCTTCTAACCTTTCTTACCGAATTACATCTAATATTCTGCAGTCAATATCATCTTCACAATTAGAAAGTGCAGTAAAAGATGTTAAACATTTTATGGACCATAATTTTGCTATCGTAAAATTAAACTCCTGAACTGAACGATGCATATTATTGCCATTTGTTGATCGAATAAGGGCAAATGTATTTTCCAGTGCATCCTGATTCAGTCTGGAGGATAGTAAATATTGGATGTTTGGATTCTCATTTACTAATGTTTCGAGTAAAATCAAAACTCCATTTATAGTTTGCACCATTCCATCGAAAGAATACACTTTTCTTCCACTAATTATTTGACAGCTCCCAAATAATTTGCCATTTCTTTTAAAAACTTGAAAGACTCACTATTTGTATTAAATTTTAGGCTCGACTTAAACTCACTACCGTAAAACATATGTTTGGAATTGAGAATATCAAATAGTTTATCTAATTTTTCGAAAAACATCCATGTGCCTGGTACTTTCGATTTAACTTGTTCGGAAAAATTATTTAAATCATAGATGGTTTTGATTCCAGCTACAACACTATGGCTAAATAACTGCGTGGCGTATTTTACTTTCATTTTATCGAAGTGACCAGGATTTATGTGCTTTTCTTGCAATTTGGGACACATTCTAGAGTTACACTTGTCTGCTCAATTTTATACAACTCTCTAATAACATTCCAACTAACAATTCTATCGGAGCACTGTAGGTCGGAAGTAAGCAAACAATTACGAAACGATTTAAATAGATGCGGTGTAACAAAAATTCCTAGTATTTTGACAGGGCCCTCGTAATTAAGGAAAGGGCATTTTCTAGTAACACCCATATCACGTAATGATTTACGGTTATTTGAGCCTTGGTCACAAATAACCATACGAACTGTCAATCCAAGATCAAAACATACATCTATGTTGTTGGAAATTAGTCCCTTTAATAAATTCGATTTAATTGAATTTTGCGAAACGTAATAGCATCGAATATTCTACCAATTTTCTATGATACCGCAAATCATAAACACACATATATGAGTGCCTATATTTGCCTCTCTGCAGTCATCGCCTAGGTCAACATATCCGTCAATGCAATCCCGAACCGAATTATATTTTAAATCTTCTCTAATTTTTATTTCATCAAAAAGTAAAGAGCATTGTCGACCATTCCATGATAATGTTTGCACTTTTTCTTTTAATTTTTTTAAAATTAAAGTATTGGCATTGCCAGGAGATACATTTTTTATAGGTTGCCATCGTATTAAAGATGATTTCGATGGAAGTTCGAATTGCAACTGGTCTCTCATAAATGTGTAAGCTTTTGGTGATCTGTAATATATATTTTGAGCAAGATTTTTATATTCGTCTGCCCATTTTTGCGTTTTCTTTCTGTCTAGTAGCAGCATTTTACAAAAATTTTTTTGAATTTTCACTTTTATTTTGTTTGTCTATAATTTCAGGTAATTTTGTTTTTGTTCTTAAATCAACTAACTTTTTATTTAAATTTCTATTTTGCTGTTGTAAAGCTTTAATATTTTTGCTTAATTTAGTTTTTTCGAAGTTTAGTTTGTAAATTTGTAGCTTACAGGTTATATTTAATTTGCGGTAAATTTCAATGTTTTGTTCATTTCTATGGCAATTGACACACTTTATATTGTTTTCATCGATAAGAAGACTATCATCGAAATACGGATCTGATAATTTGGCTATTTCTTCTAAAGTTAAATCTGCACAATTTTCTGTATTATTATTATAAGACTTAGGAGGAACCGGCTGAACATATGTCAAGTTCGTTTCGTTCAATTCTAAATTCAAAGGAATTTCGCGTTGTACCATATTTACGTTGAGATTATTAACATTTATATTTTCATTGTTAAGCATATTATTTGAATTTTGATCGCATGCCTTTATTTCGGGTTTCTCAGGTAAAAGTAGCGTAGGAATAGCCGTTTTTTTTTTTTTTTTTCAAATTTCGGTTTAAAAAACAATGTCGATCAAAATGTAATGAACAACGTAATTAACATATATGTAATGAACATATATATACTTTCTGATTTATTTATATGCATCACTAATACTACGCCTTAACGTACTTTTTTATATCTTAAGTGTTTGTATTGTTTGGCTTGTATAAATATTTTTGTTGGTTTTGATTGTATATATAGTATATTATACAAATTTAATTTCCTTTTTTTTACTTTTACGAGAGGTATCGTACACGCATACTATGTATTGCCTAAAAAACACAAAAAATAATTTTTTTTTTCATGATTTGCTTTTGTTTGGTTTGTTGTTTTCTGTGTTTCTCATTTTTAGTACCAAAAAGTAATCAACATGGTATGTCGCTAGCCTCGCAAAAGATTAAATAAGTTGTTCTTTTTAATCTATGGTATGAGTCATTTATTTTGTTAGTTCCAAAGTTCCAATCTTAAAAATGCGTACCAAAATATTAAGTCCAGGTACATAAACCGTAACGTAATCTTTTGGAACAACATGACGCATATTTAAAAATTTAATTATAAAAGAAGGGGTAGGTAGACCTGTAACATAGAATATAACCAGTGGTTTTTGTTAATATTTTTTGGTATAAATTAGTGTTTAAATTAATATTCCAGTTAGTTTAACTTGTGAAGTTCTATTTAAATCATTTGCTTATTTTAATAGCATCAAAAGTATTTCAAATAATAAGTGTAATAATGGTTGGGTGCAAAAATTGTTGTAAGCCGTTTCCTGAGTTGAAATGTTCTAAAAGTTTAAGAAATTACTAAAAACTGTGTAGTATATTGAAATTCGTTTGCCGCGCTCGATTCATATAACTGAAAATTCATCGATTTGTGTATCATGTTATTACCGGGTGACTAATAAACGTCAAAAAGTTGAAAACGAGGTGTCACCTGTTAATCATTCATTAAATTCACCTGTTACTCCGGAGACATCATCAACAGTCAATGACGAGAATATTTCGAGTATGAGTGAAAGTGAGGAATGCCAAATAAAAAGTGCTCTCGTTCGTGAAAAACTTAATAAGATATTATCAGACATTGGCATGTCCCCTATATATCCAAATAAGTTGGAATCCGGCAATATCATGAGCAGAAAAATTATTAAATTTAACTACCACATTACCGACATCATCAACATCTTTGGTATCTGGAATAGAACCTCTTTTGACTCACTCAGAGGAAAATCATTATAAGGCACGTCTTTATTATGAATTCATGGATCAACTAAAAATCAAATTCCGACATTTGGAGAAAAATTGTGATAAAATACAGCTACTGTCTACCCTGCCGAAATCTCTAACCATACAACAAATCCAGGAAGAATTAAATACAACCCAATATATGGTACGGACAGCTTAAAATATTCAAAACAAGAATGGGTCACTGAGCCTTCCAGCACCCAAAGTTAGAAAACGGATCAGTGATGAACTCAGGTATTCAGTTCTAGAATCTTATAACGATGATGATGTTAGTCATATAATGCCTGGGGAAAACGATTGTTTCACTGTTGATAAAGTTAAAGTTCAGAAACGTCTATTGATGTGCACATTAAAGGAGTGCTATGAGGGCTACAAGTTGAAATTTAAGGATGATGAATAAAAAAAAAATGGTTTTTCTAAATTTTCTCTGCTTCATCCTAAAAACTGTGTTCAACCAGCAAGCAGCGGAACGCATACAGTTTGCGTTTGTATAATACATGACAATGTCAAATTAATTATTCATGGAACTAGGATGGAAACCGTCACCAATGGAAAAATTTCGCGATACCAAGACTGCTTTCATTAATACTATGCAAAGATACATGATCAACATGTTATCTTCTGCAATGCGAGAACTGCCAGGATTGGATAATTTTCGTGAATATTTGAAAAACTCATTTTTGGACAATGATTGTCTGGATGCTGAATTATCGTTTAGTCAGTGGGTTTCAACTGACCGATGCAACTTAGAAAAATATTCAATTAAGCTGAAAAATTTGATTCCTCATTGCTTCCTCATTGATTCCTCAAGCGACTATTCATCCATTTGTAATTGACAAAACTGATGGAGCGATATTGCAGCACTACAGCTTCATTATAATATCAGATTGTCTTCATCATGGCGCTGTAGCATTTCACTTGTTCATAGAAAAATTATTGCAGTTTTTGAAAACAAAAATTCCAGATTTGTCTAAAATTGATTACGTCACAGATGGTGCAGTAACACATTATAAAAATAAAAACATTTTTATGAATATAACTAAACACAAAGAGGATTTTGGAGTTGATTATTAGTGGCATTTTCACGCAACTGCTCACCGAAAGGGACCTTGCGATGAAGTAGGAGGTACTGTTAAGAGAATGGCATCTAGAGCCAGTCTCACCAAAGAATATGATGATGACATAACCAGTGCGGAGGAACTTTTCAAATGGACTAAAACGTTGAAAACTGATATGGTTTTTGAATTTTGTTCAGATACTGACTATAAATTGAAACAAATTGAACTAGGCAGTAGATTAGAGAACTTGAAAACAATAAAAGGGACTCGCGATTTTCATGCAGTTGTACCTTCAACAGAAGGCTACTTAAAATTGATTGATTGATTGATTGCAATGTACGATCAAGCATTAAGCAAGTCTCCCGTATTATAAATGCGAATACCACAACCACTATACCCCATGTAACAAACACGATACCATTCTTCATGAAGCCAACCCCCTTAAAGAAAGGCGCCACATCGATAACCACATAAGTCTAATAGTTGTGATATCCGCCCGTGGCCAGGCCGCCGTCGTACACCTTTTTTACATATAACAAGATCGAGGGATGGGAGAGGAATGTTAGCAACAAAGACTCAACCCGGTTCCAGACACCTAAGTAGTTGATAGTTAGTAAATTTGTTAGTAATATATTTTTTAGTAATTTATTTAACATAAGACAAATACAATTTTTTTTTTTAAAGTTCATCTCTACTGCGCCTCCGACCTGCAAGAAGACACAATGACAACACAAATTTCCTGGTACCGCAAACTCTTTTTTTCTGAAAAGCTGTAAACAACTATTATTATTCCCCTCCACCATTTTTTCCATCGGCGGTTGTGAGAGGGGGCGAGATTTCGTTCCATCATCATGTTTCCATGCGGTCACCCAAATTTGTATTAACTGTAGGTAGTGTTGCTTGACGTTGTTGTTGAAATCGTTGCGTCTCTGCTGTCCCTGCTACTCGCCCCCCAACTTCAACAGAAGGCTACTTAAAATTTAAAAAAATATACAAATAGTGAAGATTATATAACATGTAAATTTTAACCGTATAAATATCTTTAAATTTCTATCCTTATTTTGTAATACATTTTTTTACTGTCAATATTTTTTGTTTTAAATTTAATTTTGAATCACAAAAACGAGTGACAAAATCAATCTGGAAGAATTAAATAAAATCGAGTTTTTGTAAGAGTGCCAAAAATCTACCATTCGATTTTGGAAATTTTCAAAATAGGTAGAGTCATACTTAAACGTATTTCGCATGAAAACGAAAAATTTTACTAGCGCAAGTTTTTAGTATGTTCAAAAGAATTATCAATTTTCTCAAAATTTGACACCCTGTATTTTAAACAACAACAAAAAGTCACGCTCTACAAAATTTTTTTTTAATCAAGACTATAAATTCAAAACATAAAAATCATAAAATTAAAACATGACTTTTAATTTTATGATTTTTATGTTGGTTCGAATTATTTTTTTGTTTATTTTTGTGAAGTGCTTAATTAATTTTTTTGAAATGATGTAAGCTGTAGTGAGAATTTCGTTGTTTGTTTTAAATTCCTGTTCTCTATGCTTTCCTTATGGCGGCAACGCAAGATCTTCGTATGCTTCAATAAAAAAAAACCCATCCCCACCACTGAGCTTTAGCCACGCTAGTCAAGTCCGTCGTCGTCGAAGCCTCTACGCAAGATAAATAAAAGAATTCTGTTAACGATTCTGGGCAATTTTCATAATCTCCGCAGATTGGTGTCCCCCTCGCCCTACTAAATGAATCGTTACAAGCGTTACCTGTTATATTGTCTACTCTATCCCATGCTGTGTTGCGTGCATTAAAGTTTCCTCCTATTATTGTCATTACAAAATTGCCGCTTTGATTGTTCAGTATGTCTAGGTCATGGTTTAGGTTTGTAAAATTAGTACCATTCGGGATAGATGGAAACGATTAGAATTTTTTCGAGTAGTTAATGTAATTTATGTTAGGTATTATTAGCCGGTCTGTTTTAAAGTTATTTTTTACTAAATTTGCAAGTTTTATTGTGTCTGAATATTTTGTAGTTATCTACTACGAATTTGTGCCTATCTTGAAGGTTTGTTTCCTGTAGTAGGAAAAGATCCGGTTGTTTTTGCTTCACTAGATGAGAGAGTTGAGCTCTATTGACATGATTCGCAATAGAGCAGCAGTTTAACGTTTACATTTTTAGTCTATTTAATCCTGTCATATTGAAAAAACGAATGAAAAATGCTGCCTGTCTGTCTTCCAATGTTTGTAGTTTTCTGTATTGTGGCAAAAAATTGTTTTCTCTTAATCAAAATTCCTAAATTACACCCGAATAGCTCATGACTCTCGTTATTTATAAATTTGGTAAAAATAATATTATTGTAATTATTATCTATATTAGTATTATAATTATTCACATTTTCTGCTTGCGATGGTACTTCTGCTCGGCTTTTGCTGCTCTGGTTCTCCGGAAGTTCTTGATGTGTTAGTACCGAACAGGTCAGCAAATTTTATGTTTTGGGATACTCCACGTTGTGCCGATTTAGCTTCCATTTTGCTTTTAATTTTTAGGAATTCATCGCAACCTCTAAAATTGGCTGGATGTCGTGTTTTTTGAAATTTACACAGAAAGGTTCTGTTTCTTGATCGGTTCTTTGACAACACGGCCACTTTTTCACATTTTACGCATCTATATTGGTATGCACAGTTCTTTGCCACATGCCCAATTCTTTGACATCTCTTGCACTGAACTACGGATGTTTTCGGTATCGCCTTCCATGAGATTTTGTGATAACACATCTACTTTATGTTACGTAGCACTTTAACATGTTCTTTATTATTTATTGACACTATATGGCAATTCGTTTTTATACCTTTTTTATTAGCCATATTTCTATCACTGCTATTATACCGTAACTTTCTTAATTTCTTCTTCTATCTCGGTATCAGAGAAGGTGTGTTGCACTCCTCTCATCACTATATTTGTTGTTTTTCGTCGTCTCTTGTATATGTATAAGCTGCGACATTGTTTTCTTTAAGAAATTCGAACATTTTTTTGTGGGTATCCACGTTATCACGGGTCACTATTTTCTTGTTTCTTTTCGTGATTTTCACCGTATATTTAACACTTGGGTCCTTTTCCAGCAAACTACTTAGTTTTTTTGTGTCGAGATTGGGCGCAATTATCGGTGGCACTTTAATTTTTTTAACTGTTGTTCAGTACCGCTGCAACAAGATTAGATGGTGTTTCATCGAAATTTATTTAATATACTAGGAAGATGACAAGGGTTATTATTATTATTATTGAATGGTCATGTGGGCGACTTATCGCCTCGCACTGCGACCTAAAAGATCTATTGTACTGGACACTGCTTAATTATCCATCCAGTCAATATTCAGGTTCTTAATAAACTTGATAATACTGCCAACCGGTACGTGATACATACTGTCTGGGCTTATTGCTCTCCCTCCTATATGTTTACTACAGCATGTAGTTCCGCTAGAAAGACGGTAGCATTGGAACCCAAGGACTTCGAGATGGCTGTCCCATTGCCGTATATTCCTACCCCTGCACCATCTTCCGTTTGATTTTACTCTTACGAGTTACTTGGAATTGTAAATCGCATGTTGGTCACCCAGTTTTACTACAGGAAGGCTAAATAAAACTGGAGAGTGCCTGGTATCCAGAGTCCGCAAACTTTGGACTGATTTACCTATCAGCCATTCATCCAACAGCATATGCTGTTCCACCTTAGATTAGGGTTTTTTGTTAAGGTTTTTTCCTTTAGCGCCGTACTTTAGCCCATGCCAAATGACAAAAATGTGGCAAATGGCCTTAGTTACCAGTGGTCGCAACGAGGAGGTAGCACGTACACTTGCTAATTGTGAATAGGTTACCCCTTACACAATTGTACCCGTCACGCAGCTGCCTATTATATGACCAAAATAGCTCACGTGATGCGTACACTACTGGAAGGTTACGGAGCTAATAGATTAATCTACTAGACTTTGGCCCCCCCTCCAATAGACTCCAAACCACCATGACAAGGGTTAGGTTAGGTTAGGTTTGGGTGGCGGTCCACTAGGATCAGGCATAGACACAAAAATGGTCCGTAGCCATATCACGAATAATTGTTTCCTTCAACTCATTGGAACCATTTTGAGCTGTTAATAAAGTGCTGGAAACTCCTACAGAGGTTCGTCAGATCTTTGAAGACGGGTGC
Organism: Tipula vernalis; assembly: GCA_958295665.1. Classification (NCBI taxonomy): domain Eukaryota; kingdom Metazoa; phylum Arthropoda; class Insecta; order Diptera; family Tipulidae; genus Tipula; species Tipula vernalis. Next base: position 275,263,876 of record OY282560.1, on the reverse strand, counting down.
CCCTAGAAACTTTAGTCTGATTCGTGCCAGACGAGGGCAGGTGCAAAGAAGATGAAGTACTGTCTCTTCGTCCTCGCAACTACGACAGTAGTCATGTGAGAAGACACCAAGTCTAATCGCATGCCTCCCTATGAGACAGTGCCCCGTAATCACTCCAACAACCACACTGATCTGACTTCGCTGAAGTGAGATCAGCTGTTTGGCCAGACCTGCCGAATTATTACGCAAGAGGTGATACTTGACTATCTGTCATTTGTCAGCTTACTAGCTTCTTCCTGAAGCAGCAGTTTGCATACCGCAAGAGGCATTCCTTTCTGCTTTCTGAGAAGTGGTCCGTTGTACCACGTCGAGCCAGTTCATCAGCGTTTATATTTCCTGTACTTATGGAATGTCCTGGCACCCATAAAATGTGGATGTTGAAGTGATCTGCCATCCTGATAAGAGATGAGAGACAGTTCTGGACTACTTTCGATGTGAGGTGTGATTGAAGCGCTTTAATGGCAGGCTGACTGTCCGTATATATGCGAATATTACAAACCGATATTACATTATACCTCGCAGTTCCTCGCAGAACACTTTAGCCCTGACTTTTCCGTCCCGTTTTGAACCATCAGTGAAGCAGTTTATAACTCCTGGTTTCAAAACTACACCCATCATACAGTTCTCCCTGGATGGGATCCTAGTCCGGAACTTTGTGTCAAAAGATAGTGACGGGAGTATAGTCGGTGCTCTTTAGAATTTGTTTGTTACACAAAATAAATGAGTGCCCTGTATTGTTGAAGGTCCAGATGAAAATGGATTTCAGCCGTATGGCAGTACAAGCTGCCAACTGTTTCCCCAAAATATCTAGAGGAGTCAAAAATAGCAGAGTCTCTAGTGCCTGCGTGGATGTGCTCCTCAGTGCACCACTGACCCACAGAGAGATTGTTCTATACTACCCCTATCGCTTCATTAAAGGCACTGGACAACTCATCCACTAAGCCATCGAGCTCTTGCGCAGTTTTTGGAGGTTTTCGCACCAGAACTGGTAGTGAATTACCCAGAATAGTTCTAAACGTATCCCAGTTGATGTTCCTCCTATTTCTGGATATTGGACTTTTTGGAGAAGTCAAGTCGATTTCAAATTGAAGATAACAATGATTATAAAAGGAGTGGTCCTCTGACACTCTCCAGTTTAATAGACTAATCGTCAAAAAGCTTGAGACAAGAGTAATATCCAATACCTTCTGTCTATTACTAGTTATAAAGGTCGGTTTATTGCCTATGTTACATATATAAAGGTTAGTACTTAAAATGTAATCGAGGAGTAACTCACCTCGTTCATTTGTGTCCGTACTTCCCCAGATCGTGTGGTGAGGATTTGCATCACTCCCAAAGATGACTCCAACCTTGCGCTTTTGAGCCTCTAAGATTAGCCCACCTAGAATAATTGGTGGAGTATCCACTTCATCATAAGCCAGGTAAGCTGATACTAGCCAGAGGTTTCGTTTACGGACCTCAATGCTGACCGCTGCTATATCTCCATTACTGAAATTTGAAAGCAGAAAACAACTTATGTTATTTTTAATGAGAATGCACGACCGAACTTTACCATCTTTTTTCACATGCATTAATCTGTAATAGGGAGTCTTGAGCCCAAGTGTTGGCGGAGCACAATGGAATAATTTATTTTTCTCCGTGGCGGTCGAGATAATTCCAATAGTGCGATAATTCCGCGTTGTTTGTTGGTGGACTGTATTTTATTTGTTGAAAACGGTGACCATGGGGTGACAAGAAAACAAAACTGGTGTTAATTCTCTGAATATTTTTTGGCTTTTTACAAATTAATAAGAGATAATATATTTTAGTTGTTTACTATTTGATGGTGGTCACAGAAGTAATGTTTTTTTTTTAATGATTGAAAAATGACAAAGTGTACAATACGCGTTTATGATTGAACGCAAATATTCGGAATACAATTTCGAAAAGTTAATTGTCGCAATTCACATAGGCGACGCGTCGATCTTCTTTCCGAAATTGTAATTAACAAAAAATATTAGAATTCACCTTTATTTTGACGTTTGACTGTCATGGTGAATTTGTTTATCAACAATTCAGAATAAATTTAATAAAGATATGTATTGAACATAAATATAAATTTACATATAATTAATTTGATTTAATTTTATTTTAGATTACGGAGCAATGAAATTCAATTTTGATGATGATTAGTGCGAACGATTTGGTGTGGAACATTGTTATGGACGAAATTTCTGTTATGTACAGTTGATGGAAATAAATTTGCTGATGTAAATAAATACCAAGTGCATTTTATTTATTTGTATGGAAATTGCCACAACACCAAGTATCCAGACTTCAGGGACCCAAGGTTCCTGGATCAAGACGACATCTGTCGCTTCTTTCCCAATTTTTAAAATTAGAGTAGTTGATGCTGCCTTAGATTGGTGGAGGTAGGCTTGCAGAAATGTCAGTGTCATCTCTGCAGCCTCTTCTCCACCACAGTAACATCAGAGTTATCCCCTGAGGAGAAGTCCTCTGAGAGCCTCTTTAAAGACTCCATGTACGTTGACATCTCCGTGCCCGTGGGGAGAGTTTCCGCTTGGCTGGCTAGCTCCGCGCACGCAGATGAGCTATCAAGCACCGCGGTAGTTTCTGAAGATGGCTTTGGAGCCTCCGGCTTGTCCGCGTCCTTCTTGTACACCTTGAGTGTGACTGCACTGAAACCATAGTTGATTAAACCGTTGGTTTTTTCCAGTGCAGTCAGTGACTCCCTGTTTAAGATGATAACAGCTGACCTATAGTCAGCCTTTGTCTCCTCGAGCTTGGCAACTTTCCAATTGTGCGTTGGCAAATCTTGGTAGCCAACCTGCAACAACTGGAGTATCACCTTCGGATTACTAGGCTCCGAAGGGATGTACACCCTAGCTTTTGGGCTGTAGGGGATCTCCTCCCTACCTATCACCGCATGCTGGCTCCGGGCCATACCTTGCCAAGTCCTACCCTGCCTTCTTATAAAGCAGCAGGGACCTCTGATCTGCACAGGCAGTCAGCTTCACATGATTCCTGTACCATCCAGCCCGCATCCCAACAAGTCGGAGCAGGTCCTGGATTTTCCGACAAGACTTTCAGGTAGGTGGTGGCTAAGGCCCCTTCCACCTTCCTCCAATTGGCGGGCGTAAACCTGCCATCCTCTTGGGATTTGTCAATAACTGCCACAACCAGCTGATCCTTGAGGACCTCGTTAAAAGGCCTCATAACGGCAGCCTGGTGTTTTGTTCGCTTTGCGATCTTAGAACTTTCCTCCTGAGATCTGTTTCTTTTATGCTGTGAGCCAGCTGAAGGGCCTTCCGACTTTTTCTCGGTGATTTTTTGTGGCTTTATCTTTATCCGTTCTGTCTTCTGGCGAGATGTTATTGATCTTAACCAGGGCTCTTCAGGCGTTCCTCCTAGTATTATAGGTTGGTTTTGAGGAACCAGCTTCATTCGTACTTTGGTTCCGCTTTGTATTTGTATACTCAGATTTTGTGACCCGAGTGGAGGGACCAGCCTCGCTTGAGCTTATGTACCGTCGATTATTTGTAGACTTAGAGGCAGGCCTAAAGACCTGAGTCTCGTTGTCCACATTTTCCGGATATTTTAGAGAGCCGGACTCTTTTTGTTGTTATGTGTTTTTGTTTGGATCCATGATTGGTCCCACGAGTAGCGGAGGAAGAAATGACCATCTGTGCAGAGATCCGCAGTACATAGATAAGGCTATTTAATCTGGAGGGCGCTAAGTATCCGGATCCACCGTTAACGACTGAGCTAGTTTTAAAGCTGGGCCCCCAGTCTGGTCGATTATCGGCACGGTATGATTAACACCTTAACCTAGCCCAGCGATTTGTTTAAAGTTGACTCCTTTAGCGCCGTGTTTTAGCCACGGTCACCACGTGGAGGTAACACGAGCACTTGTGGAAGTTTCAAGTTACGGAGCTGGCCGCAAGTGCCAACTTAAATCTCCCGAGCAACTTCACACCTAACCACTATGGAGTCATGTACCTTCCAGTCAAAACCACGCAGACTATATATCAAGAAGTGTTAATCCAAAACAAATTCCAAGATTAAAAAGTTTGTGGCACGGTCCCAGCTGGGTTCAGCAGAACGAAACCTATTGCCCAAAAAAACAAACCAGAATTACCACCTAAGGAGGTGGATATTGAAGAACGCAAGAAAAAGGTAATCTTTCTACTAGAAACAGAAGAAAATGGAATTGTCGTCGAAATGCTAAATTAATATTCATCCTGAATTTAGATTAAGAAGTTAATGACATATATTTTCCGATTTTGTGGCATACCTAAAACTAAAACCAGAATGCAGAAGGGAGGGTTCCTTTTATATTCAGAATACACGGCAGCTGAATTTTGTATTATTCGTGCAATTCAAGCCAAAAGCTTTAATCAAGAACTGGTTAAGTTGAAACAGAACTTGCCCATAGAATCCAGTAACGTGTTAGCTCCACTTTATTCATTTATAGATTCTCAAGGTATCCTAAGAGTAGGTGGAAGGATAAGAAATTCGCAGTTAAGTTACTCAGTTCAACATTTAATTATTCTACCTAAAAATCATCCAGCAAATGTGTTAATTATACAAGAAGTCCTTGTCAGTAACTTACATGCTGGGAACACATTGATGATGAACATACTACGGTAAAAGTATTGGATAGTTGGAGCAAGATAAATGATTAAAAAATACATTAAATGTGCTCAAGGACAGCAACAAATGGTTGATTTACCTGCGGATAGATGTAATAAAACTAGGCCAGTTTTAAATACTGGTGTTGACTACTTAGGTCCTATATCTCCTCACTGTCCACCATACCAGTTTGACACAAGAATGGTGTAGCGATCGAGTTTCCATATGATTGTTAGCAAAGCTGTGACATGCCAGACCACAAAATGAATTTTGAAGTCTGGAGTCAGCTTTGGGGTCTGTAAAGAGATGTTGGCAGTGGCCGCTTTGAGGCCAGCCGACGGACTCGACTGTGGCCGGAGCAAGTCGACGTGAGTCTCGACTTACTCGTGAAAGGGTGGGACAAGTGAGTCTCGACCGTGTTCCAGTGACATGGAAAGTTATGCGGCAGCAGTCGAAGTGAATCTCGACTGTGGCCGTATAAAACGCGGTGGGTTGACGTTTTGCGATACGCCATTTGGCTTGAGCCATTTTAATGAAACAAAATAAAAAATAAAAAGTTTATTAAAAGAATCTAAATAGAGGAAAAATATAAAGACGGAATAGAAAAAAAAATGGTGAAAAATTTACATTATTTAAAAAAAAAATTAACTGTATGCATGTATTCCCAAATGATAATGTCAACGTTGAGCGACGTGAAGACGTTGCATTAGTGGTTCAGTGAACTCAGACGCTAATGTATGTGAGTGATACTTTATGGCGGAGCACGCATGAGTGAGCCGCTACAAAATTATTGTCAATAATTTCTTAACGCGGGGGAAAATTTTGGGGAAACCTAAAATAACAGAAAGACAGGAATAAATTAATTTGAAATAATTTTCATAATAAAATTGCACCTGACTTACCTAAAAAAAAAAAAAAAAAAACTGGGGTGGGAATAACCGTCAAAAAATTAAATTAGAATTCAGCGAGAATACAATTTGCTATTCTAATGCAGAGGACAGAGCACCATTGAATTAAAGATGAAATATCTAATTTAGATGTCGCTAGGTAAAGCAGGTTCATTTTTAAAGTGCTTATGTTCAATTTGAAGATCGGAGCAAAATCCGTGAATTTATTTATTTATCCATTCAAGTGCCGCTTTGTAATAAACAAGCCAAGGATAAGTTAAAGTGAAAAAAATTAAGTTGTGATCAATAAAATAATATTTTTTTTATATTTTGTAAAAGTTGGAGATTTCAATATAAAAAATGTAAAGTTCGTTAAATTGAATAAACATATAGCAAGCAATTACTTAGCGTAATATTAATAGTTCGATTACTACAGGAAAATTTCCAGATACTATTTAGATGACAAGGGTTGTATCATGTCCAATATTAAAACCAGGAAATCATCTGCTACTGGAAATTTCAATTGTATGGTGATGATGCTGTTCTAATATACGAAAATATTTTCGATCATTTGAAAATATGAAAAAGGAAATGGATATTGATCTCACCAATATAAAAAGATGGTTTGACCTTAATTTACTTATTTTAAATATAACGAAGGCTAAGCTATTACTTTTTGAAAATAAAAGAATTTCTGAGATGGAAAAAGATAATAAATGATGAGTAGTAGTGCAAAATTCAAATTGTATGAATTGTATATTCTTCAAAAAAGAGCTTTGAAATTTATATGCCACTTATCACTTAGGTTTTAAACCAAATTATTGTTTGAACACTTTGGGAACACAATTTCAAAATCCATCATATCAATTGTTACGCCAGTAGTTTAGACATTTTTAAAAAGCATATCAAATCTTTAAAAGAATAATTAGATCTTTAAAATATGCAGAAATACTTTAGATTTATTTTATCTAACTAATAATGTATTAACTTGTAAACTCTAAGATACTTATAATTTTATGACAGTTCGCTAAACAAATAGCATGTAAGAATTATGTTGCACAACAATTCCTACTGAATAAAAGCAACAATAACTATTCAATTGTCACGTACATATGTACATATAAATTGTAACCGAACCAATAAAGTAAAAAAATAAAAATAATAAAACTTGTTGCTCTACGGTGAGCATTGCTTGTCAACTCCATGTTAATTTATACATGAAAATCAAAATTCAGGATTTTGAAAATATTCCAAGCCACCCAAGGTTTGAAGATTTATAGGATCCTCCAGATAATTCTGAACTATGATTCTTGACGATTTTTAACTTTTAAAGGAAGCACCTAAACGAGAAGAACCCGTCTATCGTTGGCCATTTTTCAAAATAATTTCATCTTATTCGATTGGCTAAGCGTTCATTTTCGCGTTTACAATTTAGCTATATCATTGATATAAAAATAAAATTATCTACTAATTTTTTCACTCCATAGAATGTTGACTAAACGATTAATTACCCTTGATATAAATATCCTAAAAACTTTTCAAATCAACAACTTTTTTTTTATTTTGTAAGAAAGTTTTAATTAATACGACTTTATAGTTTGTGTGTCGTATAACACATAAACGCAAAGTCTAGTCTTAATGAAACTTGATGGGGTAAACACAAAATAGATTATAAATTGTTGAAATAATAGAAAATTTTTATTAAACTTTTCAGATTAATTTATTTGAAAACTTATTCCTAAATAAATTGAATGAAATTCCGCTTTAGATATAATTTTAGATTCCGGTTTAAATAAATATCCTCGTTTATTTGTTATGTTATATTATTCTGTTGCAATTTGCTTTTAAATTTCTAAAATGACCCGTAGTCGACCGTCGTATAAAAGTACATGCTAGCAAAGAAATAAATAAAAAGGAAAATAAATAATTCCTACGTAATATAATATGCTACGACTACTAGAGATATTCTCATACCTAATTCTACCCATAAATTCTAACCTAGAAAAAATGTTACTATACATGTCTTAAGATTTACCCGAGATGTTTTACGATTTCTATCTTCAAAATAAAATAAACATCTCTATATAAATATTTTAAGGTCGATAATATTTTACAGTAATAGAATGTTTTAGGAACCTACAGCTTAAAACTGTTAAAAATAAAAAATTATTATCCAATTTGTTTTACTTTCGAGTGTAAATGCTGTTACAAAATTCAACTTTGAGTATTTTAGTATTATTTTATGTGAAAATATTTTTAGTGACTAAAAAAGAGATAAAAAAAAAATAGTTTCAGTGTAAAAAAAAAACCTAAACTCGATATAGTAAAAAATGATGGTGTTTAGATTTTTTTGCACTGTGTTAAGTTTTTTTGGTCAATCGAAAACGATATAAAAAAAATATGTACAAATCCTGATGCGGAAATACGAAATCAAAATTACGGAAACATCTGGACCGAACACATGTGTGAATAGGTGCGGTGCAATGCAAAGCAAACAGTCTTTGTCTCCTTTGATTTATCTTCTAGTGATGAAATAAATAGAATTGAACACTTCACTGCACCGTGCGAATTATTCAATCAATATCAAATAGACCCATTGCCGACAATTTGAAATGGAGGTAGTAAAATTCCAGAGTATAAATTGTTTTATAACGAAATAAAAAAAATATAGTTGGCGCGTCGATTCATTAATGCAAAAAAAAAAAAAAAATTATTTGCCAATCTTGAAAAGACGTTGTACAGAAAAGAACTCGTTCAGCCCATATTTTGAAAAGTAGAAACAGTGAACAAATTCATTTTTCTTTCCACTCTTCACTCTTTCCGCATTTTGGGAAAGTTAAAAAAAAATATCTTTCCTTGGGAAAGAAATGTAGAATATAAAATAACTCTCCTGGACAATGTATTTTTTGTTGTTGTTGTTATTTCGTTCTCTTTTTATGAACGATCTTGATCTTTTGATAAAATGTTAAAGTAGAGAAACAGTCAGTCTACGATTGATTATTGCGAACATTAATTTGCTCAAATGTGGCATATACAAGGTATTTTCAAGATCCAGAGAACTAACGATTTATCTACAATATTGACACAGGAGTGTTTAGAAAACTACAATACACTTTCATTTTTAGCGTGATCAACCAGGAAATAAAAGAAACAATTAACAAGATCATTTCCACAAAGGAAAAATTGGTTTTACTCCTTCGATGTCTGGAAGAGGTTTTACCTGAAGATATTTTTAAAGAATTTTGTAAATGATCGGAATCAAATTATAAATTCCACTTTAATGAAATCAAAGTAAGACAAACAACCAAATTAAAAATCTTTTATACTATACTTTAAATTAGTTTTCCGGCAGTTTAATTAATACGTCTGATAAATTAACGTCCGATTAAAATTAACAATTTATTTTATAGCCGCATTTTTTTTGTATTTTCCAAAATAGTTTGGAAATGAAAGTTTTAATTTCTCTACTTAATTTATTGATATTAATTTCAATTTTTGTGTATTGCCAAATCTCAAAAAAACACTATAAGCTGTATATTTCACATGTGTGTCTGTTCACATCAGAATATGATTAATACATAATATAGACGGAAATGAACTATGTTATTTTTAATTTAATTTTTAATATATTTGTCGATCAGGAAAAACAGATACATACATATTATAGATATTTATTTAATTACATAATAGGAATAAAGATTGAAATGAATGAAACTGAAAATGTGATTTTAGATACTTTTCTATATTGTTGTTTTTGTAAATTTGTACATTTCTTTATAAGAAATTCGTACGTAGTTTAATTTCAATGATAATAGAAAGACTTTAATTTTTATATGGGTATTTCTAATTTTTTGATCCATATGTATTTTTCTTCGGTATAAATTAATATTGAGCGTGTTTTTTTATTAGCTCCGGATAGCTGGTATCCGGAGCAGCTAATTTTCTATTATAAAACTTATGTTTGACAAGCTATTTATACATATAAATAATTTATTTAAAACTAATCTATAATTTTTAATTCAACTTTTTAACTAAAACCCTATAAAAAAATATTTAGCTCTACCTATTTATCTGGAGCTGCTATCCGGAGCAAAGGGAAATTTGAAATATTTTTGAATTTTGTACAACCCTAATTGTGGCAAACTTCATTTTGGTTTAAAAATTTTGATAGATGTCAAATTCAAATGTCATATGGTTGTATGACATTTCTTCCAAATAAAAAATCATCGGGATATTGATGAGGAATACGTTAAAGTAGAAGCTGCAAAAATATTTTTAAAAGCTGGAAAGCAAAACGATAATCGAGATGCATCATTGTCGGAAGGTGACGAAGATGAAGATAAATAATATTTTGATGAAATGGATATGCCTGGTACAACAGTCAAGTCGATTCAAAACAAAGAATTACTGTACGTATTCTACGTATACGTGAAGACACAGCTTAATATCACAGAAATTTGAACCAAAATTCGGCATATTATGATCCAAAACACCACATCCATTTTCCACATGCAGACTGAGATGTTCTGTAATTTTAATTGGTATATAAAACACTTGATATATGGCCATTTTCCTATATGGAGAATTTCTTTCACCTGCTTATATCCATTCGGAAATATTCCCTTAGTACCAAAAAAATTCCATTTTTATGAATTTTGACTGATGTCCACATGAGGAAAATGGATGTGGAATTCGAGAATAGGGCCCCTGAAGAGTAAATAATTTTTGTTCACTAAGTATACAATTAAATAAATTAATTAATTTTATTATTTTAGAGTTGAGTTGTGTACTGGAGACATGGAAAAATATTCTAAAGCAGAACTATTTGCTTGGGAAGCTTATGGTAAAATATTCTCCAAGTGGAAAAATCATTAAAGGACAAGATAATTATTCGAAGCCGATATGAAAAGATGTACATACATATATGTATTTAAATAATCACTGAATATATTAAAAATAATCCAACATGTATTTATGCTTCTTATCTTTGAATAAAATTAATAAGCCTTACTGAAAATCGTGGAAGATAAGAAGCATAAATACAATTTGGATTATTTTTAATATATTCAGTGATTATTCAAATACATATATGTACATCTTTTCATATCGGCTTCGAATGATTTGTTTCTCTTGTCCTTTAATGATTTTTCCACTTGGAGAATATTTTTCCATAAGCTTCCCAAGCAAATAGTTCTGCTTTAGAATATTTTTCCATGTCTCCAGTACAAAACTCAACTCTAAAATAATCAAATTAATTAATTTATTTAATTCTAAACTTAGTAAACAAAAATTATTTACTCTTCAGGGGCCAACAAAAATTATTTACTCTTCAGCTACTACATTTCCGTATTCCTCAAAAATCTTCCGATGATTTTTATATATTTTTAGTCCGATTTTTTATTCGGAAGAAATGTCATACAACTGCATGAAGTTAGGTAAAATTTTAGTTTTTTGTTTATTAGCGACACATGTGTATAATAGAACAACTTTCAATAGAAATTTCCCCTGTGCTCCCGATAGCTTGCTATCCGGAGCTAATAAAAAAACAAGCTCATTGACTATTGACTATTGTTTTAGGTTTTATTTTCATGTTCATCAAATATTACGAAATTTTTGTTAGTTTAAAATGTAAAAATAAAAATTGGATTCCCGAATTTCAATACTGGGTTCCCGAGACATACGTATTTGTGTTTTTGTTGCTTATTATACTTTCGTTTGCATGTGAATAATTTTTTTCTCTTCCATTTATTTCGATCTATATAGTGGTAACTTATTTTATCATGGTATGGTATGGTATGTATAGTAAATTTATTTTGTTATTGTTTTTCTAGCTTACGATTTTTAATTTTACATTTTTGGTTTTTAAATTTTTTATGTTAGTACAATACTAACAATTTTTAATGCTTTATACTTTTTAGTATTAACGACTAATGTTAACGCCAGCAGTTTATTTACCAAGCAATAAGTTGAGTTGGTGTATTATCCATATAATGAAAATGCATGAAAGGAAACAACACCGAAAAAACCCGCAATTATAAACTACCATTTAAAACTTATCTTCAAAATTCATTTTCTTGTTGAATTAATAACTACACGACTAGATCAATTATGGTACATAATGTTACGTTTTTGCCTTGTCAATTAACGTTCGTATCACTGGATTGTGAATAATACAAACTCAATTTAATTTATCACCAACGAATTTATTTTTTTCACAAAATTTATTACAACACAGTTTATCAATAAAAATTCACAAAATCACTTTATATAAATTATTCTTAAATTTTACTGATCACTTTTACTTTATTTATCGCACTATAACACTTTTTTAAATCACTTTTTATTTCCTTTTAATCTTTATACTATCGCTTACCAAATAATACTCAATCGCGTTCCAAATACGAATAATCCAATTCGATCTTGTTCGCCTTTTTATATACACAAACCAAGCTTCTCGAAAGTTCACGACTTTTCCAGTTGGAATAGCGTAGAAACATTACGTAACAATTTTTATCATGGAAAATTCCATTTAGTACAGTAAAACATTGAGCTATTAGTTTTACTTATTCTATTACACACTAGGTGTCACCGTCACAATAAGCTTTATAACGCTAAATAAGCTAGTCGACCAGAGATGTCACTGTTATTTGCAAGCGAAATTTGCTGCTGCAATCAAGCGATTATAATAGATGGCACAATAGATGACAACTTCAAAATTATCGTCGTGTGAGAAGCAGAGTTTGTTGTGGACAAATTTTGATTTTTTTTTTTGGTAGAGATAAAAAGGTGATCAATGGAGACACACCCAAACAAAAAAAACAATATTTAATTTCTCAACAAAAACGTAACATACACATACATCTCAATAAATCTTTTGATACATTTTATTGAAGATGACTGTTGCAATTCAAAACTGGAAAGAATAAAGTTACTTCGTGAATAACATGTAATTGGAACAAACGATAATAATAATAATAATAAATCAAAAATTGTTGTAATACAATTATTAAAATTTATAATAAAATAAAGTTAATTCTCACATTAACAACTAAAATTATGGTTTGTTCAGCCAACACTACTGTGTTAGAAATATTTATTTGACAATCATGCTTTTGATTTACGGGCCCATACGCAATGATGATGGCATATACCGAGTTCTTGTTAACTTCGAAATCAGAGGTCTAATGCAGCCTCGTACACGAAATAAAGTCACGCTGGCTCCGATTTGTTATGCGTGTGGTGATCCAAAGCGAATGATGCAACGAACCCTGAAAGTAGTGCCGTAATTTATCGCTTTTTAATGCCAAATTATTATGATTGTTACTACTATCACCATGTCAAAACATTGACAAACCCCTCCAAACCGAGACAGTTTAACTATGCGATTTTCCAATAAATATTTGTGAGATTCAGAACAGTTTGTTCATTGTGGTGTTCATCACTTCAAAGTCATGAAAA